>LGAG01000467.1:2213482-2237473 GCA_001278395.1 Lerema accius
TCTGAAAAGGTAGAACAATCAAAGGCCGTCAATGTCATTTGTAACTGGTCGATCGAGTTAAGCGAATACAAGTGCAATAAATAAATAAACAAAGCTACATAGTCGTAGGTGCTATAGATAACAAAAATTGAAAAAACACCCCGAGAACAGGAATTTTAAATCCACATTATATTTCGGCCTTGCTGGAAATCAAAGTCATGACTCATTGAGTGACCGCCAACCAATTCTTTAGGTCTTCCGGGTTACGAAGTTCCTTGCTTAAGCTGCTGAAATTTTTGACGTAGCTTGGCTCGGTATGTGTATAAGTAAATCGTTCACCGACCTGTTTCAGTATCTTGCAGCAAGGACAACGAGGCCCCACTTGCATAGCGTTCCAAATTGCTGGTTACTTTCTAGTACAGATATAGAGTTTTTAATAATATACGTATACTTTCCGATAAGCTGCAAAATCATAATATTCACATAGTATAGATACTCCGTATCAAGGTGCGTGGTAATGTATGCCATACTTAAAACTTACTTTATAACGACTTATCACAAGCAAAAACTAGATTCCCTTTTAATCCAGGAAGAAAAATAGGACGCTTTCATCATAATTGTTTCATTCTAAATTTAACTGCCAATTTGTGAATATGGATATTTATAGCTAAACCTTCGTCGATCAAAAATGTATATATTTTTTTTATAACCTTTTATGATATTAAAATAAACATTGAGAATTTTAGGGGACGTTACTATTAAAGTTACTCAATCACATACGGCTACCCGTTACTTACGTAACTACTACACAAAATTGTTTAATATTTACTGTAACAAAACAGCCTGGCTTTATTTCAGGTAAGTAACCTAAACATAATGTCTTTTGATTTAACGCAACTTTTAATCTAAGTAGCTTTGAACTTACAAAAAGTTTAATAAGTTTACTTATAACGTCTCAGATAATGTTTATCCAGAAAATCGCTTTTGCGAAAAAATATAATCTAATTTTAAATGTTCTTCGGCAAGGGCCTGCTTACCGACTTGTTATTTTGTTTATATGAAAAATTTTGGTTATCTATGGACGAATTATTTAAAAAAATATTCTTAATTAGTTTTAATAGTTAAAGGTTTTATAACGGTGCCTATTAAAATAAACATTATTACGAGATTGCAGCCGATCATTGGTGGTTAACTATTTCACAGAACTAATTATTATTAGGGCTAATATAGAATTGTTCAGGCATTCAGTCCTTAAAACTTGAATTGTTGTCAATTATTGGCAGTAACACAGTTTTATATTCACATCGATAAATATAAACATTCCTCTTGAACCACTCTGTTAACCGTATTAAAATCTGCGTTATTGTTTTATATCTGAAAATACATAATTTGATCTAAGCGTGCGAGTTATTATGATGAAGGAAGCGACTATGTTTGTTCTACATAATGTAAAAAAGACTGCTGTTGTTTTAACATAACAAATCAGATGGAGATATCTTCTAATAATACCGTGATTACACAAGCAATAACTGCAGAGATTTTTGCAGTCTTTGTTATTTTATTTTGTATACATTGATATCTATGTATATTCGAAGTGTGTGGAAATTTCCCTGCGGATTTGTTGGCCAAAGGATCGACTTCTAGTGTTTGTTTTGGCCGTAAGCCAAATTTATGGCCCTAATTTGGTTGCATTGTTTCTATTATTTATTTAGTTTACTGTAATTTGAATTAATTTCTGTATTAAAATAAATATGCTGTAATGATTATAAAATTATAGATTAATATTCAACGTATGTTGTTATTCCTATAAAACACGAATTAAAATACCATTTATGAATTTAATTATAAATTGAACTTTAAATTCTCTTGATTTCACTTTTATATAATTTGTAAACACATTAATTTTATCTTCGGACCAATATTTTGTAAGTTTGTATATTATCGGCAATGACAATAATTCATAATTTTCACTCTCCTCATAAGACAAATAGGTACTGCGTAAAACATTTCAGCCCTCGACCATTAATATTTTTTTTTTGCAAAATTACCTGAACAACACTTTAAAGATATAAATGTAAACTGCGCTGGACAACCAAGACATAATATAGCTAAAACGGTTTTGGCAATACGAAAGAGCAATCCATCTTGTATTGTAAGCATTCGATCTTGAATTGGTAGCACGTACGTAGTCACTTTCGGAGACTTAATTGGAATGCATTCAATGTCTGTGCCTGTAATGGGAAGCAAGTGTAAGCTCTTTAAACTGGAACCTCTGTTGCCAATACACAATCTGCTTTTTCAACATAATTTCATGCTATTTTTTCGGCGCTCCTCCGTTGATTACAAGGCATAAGCTTTTGTTATACAGAAATTAAAACTAGCAACATTTATTGACTCCAGTCGCAAAAAGAGGTGTAATGTAAGTTCGAGATATCTATATTTCTGTGCTATCGTAGACTCTATAACTATATACCCATTTCGATGCCGTGTTTTTCTTACATGCAAGTTGATGTAATCAACATGATTCTTTCGGCAGTTTTTTAAATTATTTTTTGACATTTACGCCAAGCCCTTAGTACAAGTGCTGCTTAGATACTTACGATTATATAAATAATACAACAATTTCGAATGCTAATACAACAAGGTTTTCATTTCCATGCACCCAACAAACAATATTCAAAAGCCGGTCCCATTTGTAATTATAAATTACGTCGTGCCTCGGAAGACAAGGGTATGTATGAATACACTTGCATAACATAAATTCTCTTGAGACAGCCGTCAGTTTAAGCTGTTAAATCTCTGAAACTTGTGAAGAAATAATAACTTAGATATATTATTACTTCGAATTATTAAACTTTTTATCTGAACAAAACTATTGTCATTTGTAGTCGTTGTTAAAAGTTGTTTTACTAGATTACCCATTCTGTTGTCGGAATTCGAGCGTAACTCATTATGTTATTCACTCATTATGTCAGACAATAAACAATTAAATAGTCAATGATGTTTTCCGTATGTCGGGCCTGTGTGTTTGATTTCATTTTTTATATTAAAACCTTCAATTACATTTACACGTCACTAAAACAACAGGCCTGTCTCGCACACCTCACCGCGGTCTATAGTATCTCTCAGTTAGATTCCTGAACAAGCGACATTGATAGATCGCTGTTTAAACAAGCCGAAAAGCCATTTGTTTGAAAACGTACAGAGTAGCTTCATAGCTGAATTAAATTACATATTATCAACATTCAAACATGTTGATTATTCAGTTATTTGAGTTCTGAAGAAAAAAGAACCCATTTAGGCATTCTTCGTGTCTTCACGCCTGTATTGGTCGTGTGTCAAAATGTGTAAACGACTGTATTCCCAGATAGTCATTGCTTGCGTCATAATGTCGGGTCGTGGACGCACGGGCGAAAAGTTGACCTTAATTCTTAGCTGAATTACGAAGATAATTTTTTATTTATTTATGATTAGTATAATTCAAGGTCCAGTAGTTAATACTTAACAGTATTATTTATTCTATTTTGTAAGTAAATAGGCAACGAAATTGTTTGGAGGGTAAAAGAAATTATTCACGCTAGACGGCATTCGCGTGCCATCTGTTGCCGCCCCAAATTTGAATCGGGAACATTTATTAAACAACGCCCATTGTTTCTTAGAAATTGATTAAAAACCCAACGGCCATAACCATTCTGAACACGGACGTAAAATACGACGACTCAACTGAAGCAATTACTCTTTTCTGATTAGCGGAAGTCCATCTCGTTTGATCCAGTTTTCATTTCCAAAGTAGGTAGGTACATAATTTCGCACAAATTAAAATTAATAAGGATCGACCATTTGTGAAATTTATTCTCATGAGTGTACGATAGATCTTAATTTCAATTAATGTAAGCTTGATTGAAATTTAAAAGGAATTAGTGTAGTTGACCCAGTAAAGCAAAATCCAGTCTTGCTGAGTAGCAGGTACCGGGTTCTATTTCCGACCCAAATATTAATTCCCAATTCTTTGTTAACTGTCGTATTAGGACGAATGTTTTCTAGTTTTTGTTACACATGCAACATAGGAATCCGCAGTGCGGTCGTATTAAACAATTGTATCCTTGTTTTATTTTTAAGGGTAATTTTGTTTTAATTCAAGAGTAACGCTATTAATTTAGCTTGTGTCAGCCACAAGGTTGGTTAGCTGAGGACGACTATAAAACATTGTAATACATTCCGGAACAACAGCCGGGTGGTTTTCTCGAATACGCTTTGGGGTATATTTACTTTCTGGTTTTCATGGTTGTTTTACCAATAAGCTTAGTAACGCACTACAGATAAAATACCAATAAAAGTAATATTATGCCTCTATGGTAAAAAATAGTTATTGTTATTAATTTAATGATTTTTTTAACATTTAAAAAGCAATATTATTAGCTATACGAGTATTATGTTCTCACTTTCTTACAACCTAACATAATTGCAGATTAAAAACGTGGTTAAAATGGTGATTGACTTATATGAATTATATAAAAGAAACCTATCCCCATATTTCGAGTTATCTCCAAACCTTATGATCGGCTCGCGAAAAGCTATCTAGTTGTCAGATAAACAATTGTATTTATCCAACGAAACAATAAGCATTACCGACGTGTCCCGGAGTGGAGCACACTCGAGTGGCGTTATTGTAACGGCTTCTGAACCGTAATAAAACGTTTCACATGTCGGCCACAACCCTCGGCCGCTTGCGGGTGGCGTGAAACTAAATTGATGGTTCACCCCGTCGCCAATGAAATGACCCTTCAAAAAGAACCGACCCTGGTCACTTAGTGAAATTTACGTTTGATTAACTTTTACTCCAGAAGCTAAGTTTGATCCGAAGCGCTTAACTCCAGCAGAATAATGTAAAGTTTATCTTTATTACCCTTTAGGAATAAAGGAACTTTAAACTAAACTCGTACTTAGTGGAATGGAACTGTCACAATAAAAAACGTTGAACTAAATTCGTGGTTAACATCTCGTGAAATGTTAGCGTTGTTTTATTATTTCGTTTAAACTCATTGTGCCAAATTACCAAACTAAATAGTTTGCGCGTCATCGTAATTCTTAGTGATTATAAAAATAATGCTTAATACTTATAAAGGTTAATTATGTTTTGATGCTTTGTGATCCTATTTTACAATACTTTCAAATAATTTGATGGACAAATTAATCTAACTTATCAAAGGAAGGGATAAAAAATTTACAAGGAATA
Source organism: Lerema accius (assembly GCA_001278395.1). Lineage (NCBI taxonomy): Eukaryota > Metazoa > Arthropoda > Insecta > Lepidoptera > Hesperiidae > Lerema > Lerema accius. The sequence continues at coordinate 2,218,698 of LGAG01000467.1, forward strand.
TTGTAATGTTGTGTAGTTTTAGTGTAGTATGGGTAAAAAATACAATAAACTGCCAACAACATTCGGATGCCCTTACTATTTGTAGACGTAGCATTCATTTCCCGAAACGAAGCGAAGGCGAGTTACTAATAGATAATAAGGAAATGAATAAACAAGACGAGACATTCAGTAACTAAATACTATATTTGCTTCCTTAAAAGATCAGTAATAAACTCTAGGAATTAGGTTTATTTATTCACAGACATTCCGTGGACCGTGGGTTGCAGTTAAATTTACTTAATAAAACAATTATGGTCGACATAAACGCCCGCGATACGGGTAGTAAACACGGATTGTTAGTACTTATAAAGACGAAGACGAACGTCGCTTCGTATAAAACAGAATTGTATTAAACAAAGGCCTTTGAGGCGTCTGACTGTCTATTGTCTAATGACAGTTTTGAAGATCTGTAAATTGCTTTCCATTCGATGCATTTTATTATTTCTTACATACTCATGGCAATTGCTTCAGCAAATAGATACCGTAACATTATTATTATAACTATCTTATAATTCGGTATATTCGTATAAACGAGTATCGTATAAACTGAGGGATATTTTTAGACGACGAAGTAGGTAAATAACAACGTACAAATAGCGGAAAAAAATTATGAACAATTTCAGAACGTAAGGACATCCTAACATTGTGCGTAGCGCGCCTTATATTCTTATGACTGAAAAGGCGCGCGGGCGGCGCTTAGCACTGTTTTTTCAAACACTTGATGTACGAAGGTACTTGAAAGTGTTGGACAATTCCGTTAATAATTATGGTCATTTTATTTCAACATTATGACACATTTAGTAAGAATGTGCTTTATCTAAGAAATTGCCTTGCCAACACAAGTGTTATTGTTATGTTTTTTTTACCAAATAACCTGCAATCATCAATCGGCATAAAGTTACAAACGAGTTCTATAAAAGGTCGCGAGTCAACTCGTTCAAAAGTATATTAATATACTCAATTTGTACATCTACCTCATCAATTCCAAGGCGAATAAAAGTAATATAGGAAATTTATAAAAGCTATTACTCGGGAATGCTGAGTGTTACGGACTGCGAATTTCTCTCTGAATTTTTGTATTCCTTCATGATTTTCCTTTTGTGGTATCAAATTGAAATATGAGAATAGTTCCCCCACTTGATGTTATGTAATGTAAAAGTGAGCGTTGATATATTGAAAATTTGAACTTACAAGTATATAACAAATAGTACTTAATCGAATGTCAATAACGAATGTCCTTTGAAGCTTTTCTCTTGTAAGCTTTGTCCGTTTTTATCACAGACAAAAAGATTACAAAAGGGTTAGGTATTTTATTTCTAAAACAACTTTATTTGGAATATTTTTTCGTTACATTATAAGGAATCTCTATTTTTATTGTTGAATCACTTGGATATGTTAGAAGAAATCTTAATGAGTTCTAACGTTATGAAATTGGAAATGAGTTTTGAAAATGTGACTGGAATAAACAAAGTCTCACAGAGTGTTGCATCTCCAAAAGGTTTCCAGAAACGATCAATAATTTAATAAGATTTTCCCTCATTCAGCCTATTTTCCAGACGGCGAATTGTTTGAAGACAAGTATAAATTAAGCATTACACGCTCATCACTCGCAAGAACCCTTCTTGTATGTGAGTCTGTGTCTTCCTATAGGATATGAGATATAAATTATGATCAAGACATCAATAGAAACTACATTTAAACATACTACATTTGTACTACATTTAAACAAAGACCTTTTAACCAAAAAAGAGCATTCAAACTGCTCTGATAAATTATCTTTTATTTGTTTACGATAACTCATATTATGAGGTATACTTTAGCATTTTTTTAACATAAGTTTATAATAAGCCATTTTAAAGTAAGCAATAATACAAACAACTTGAATACGAAATATCCGATAATCTGAACAGATCCGAATAATAATCTGTGGTAATTATTTTTTACGTAACGAACTTTGGGGTCAAGTGATTAATCGACGTTTTTTGATTAGGTCGTACTCGACGGGGTCTATGGCAAAATTTTGTTGAGAACGACTAAACAGTTAATTACATCTCTATATTAATATGTAAAGGGCTATTTATGATCCCTTGTGTAGAAAGCTAAAAGTGATGCATTTATATTTCCAATACCACAGACCAAAAAATATATAGACGCAGTCTTCGGAACAAAGAAGCGTACTAGGGAAAAACATAACGTTAATAACAAATGATAACGTTTCCCGGTACATTTCTTGGCAGACCGTGCTCGATGACATCCGAGTATGGCAAATCGTAAAAAAAAATAAAAAAAATTACTTTTGTTCTGTGGCTATTCTATTTTTTGGGCTGAGACTAATACATTAGTTTAGGTTCTAAAACAACATGCGTACTATCTCACTACGTTTGACAGACAGAACGCTCAGTTAACAACTGACAGACAGTTGACGGTTACATGACTTTGATAATATCTACCAATCAGGAATAACGAAAGAATCCATACCCTACAGTTTGACATAATGAGTTTTGGTCAAATTCCGACACAGGCAATTTTTCTTTTGTGCCAGTATAACCAAATATTGAGAAAAATAGTCCTGTCGTTTTTCAACCATAAATGCGCTACGGCACAAAAGAGGCATCAGTTCTTTCAATTGCACAATATTGATGCAAATGTGATTTGCTGCTGCAGTTTTCCATTCTCGTAAGTCTTTTATTCTTGAAAGCAATGCAATGCTTTGTAATGGGTATGTTTTATATTCGCAAAGAGCAAGCATGACAAATATAAAATGTAAACTGATTTTCATATAGGTACTGCGCTTTCACTACGTTTTGAGTTACAAAGACTCGAAGTTGCCTTTAATTTACCTGCTCCTGACCGCTTTTGACATTGTTATCCTTTTTCATGTTAAAGGTGCAACATAATTATCAAATATTGCAGAGTTAAAGGAGAGCGTGGAGGGTTCAACATTGGACCCCTTTGAAAAATTAACGCAGGTATGTTCATGATTGAATCGTGGGATATTTAAAGGTTAGGAAAATCATTGTTTATTTGGAAGAAGTTATTAAAAAAATGCCTATAATGCCTAAAATATAAATAGCCTTCGTCGCCTGTAAAATAAATACGAATCCAGTGACACCTCATAGTTATGTTGAAATACGTCAAGTCGTTTAAGCTTAGGGGATGCTAAGATACATAAATACATAGATACCTACATACATGCCCTCAAAAACACTACTCTCATTGTGGCGCAGTTGATTTAAAATCATTATGAAAGCTTATAACGTAACCGTTTCGAAAGCCTTCAATTCCAATAACAAATAGACCAGAGACCAATAATTCCGAGGTTCGTCATAAATATTTGTATCGGAATCGGAAAACAAACACGATCACTTCGCTCTGGAAGTATTGCGAGACAATCGTATTTCATTTTAGCTGAATTCGTAAAGACTCATTTGAATTAATGGCAACTTCGATATTGAAAACCCCGTTCTATAGATTTTTGTCATCTAGATTTTTTTAATTCATAGCGGTTTTATGAAGATACATAGTTATCTAAATATCGTGCTTTTAGAAATTTTGTAAGTTTTTACACACATATAAATCGGTTAGAGATAAATAAAGAAAATATAGTTAATAATACCATAACGATGGTAGATGCTTTCTAGCTACTAAGATGCTTAAAAAAAGAGAGATTACACTGAGAAACCAGATAAATGCACATAATGACGAACATCAGTTAAAAGAGCTCGGAGGGTTTTTAGAGTGCTCTCAAGTCAGACTAAATCGCACTCGTTCAATGAACGTTTCTTTAAGTTTTGAATACTTAATTCTTCGATTTTCCTCTTCAAATACAGATTCGACTAACTTTGATAAAAAGACTTTGTTGCCTTTTGGTTCTAATTTATTTCGATTAATTCACATCAAAAGGGAAACCCGTTATGCCTACCGTGGTTTCGGAGAATTATAATACTGCTATTAATTATCGGAAACCAGAAAAAAGAAGTCATGAAACTTCCGCGTCTATACATCGTACTCAATTAACAAAGTTCCTGGTAACTCACCTAGAACCTAAGAACCTAGTTAATGAAAAACTCAGTATTAATTTCCAATTAAAACTCTTACTATACTAATAACGCAAAAAAATGGTTGTGGGTCAAAGAAGTTCTATAATGTATAAGTACGGATTTGACTCCATACAGTTTTAAGTTGACGGTTTGTACGCGCTTCTAATTTCGCATATACGAATTATTTATGAATGTATTAACAATACATAAAACTAAATTTTATGCATAATATGCGCTACAAATACATTTAATTAAGAAAAGAAAATAAAACTAACACAGTCTCAGTTATCCTTATAATGGTGTTGCCCATTCATAGATGGCGCTCGGAACAGGTTCGTATCTTCAAAGAAAAGATGACGCGCTGAAACGTATACCATAATACTGATCCTGTAAATCGAATCAGACATCATAAGTTATGGTTGAATTCCGACCACCGAGCGAGTCATCTAGTCTACACAAATACATTCACCTACTTACGTGACATTAATATGAATAAAATTCTCGCAGTGCACAAGAATACTCGTAAAAGAATGGCTGATAGCGGCAGTTTTAACGTGTTGCCTGAAAGACTCGTAACTCGATAGTCATTGAACGCTGTAATGTGAGATACGTGATGTGGTGTCCGATTTGCAAGGATAGCTTCGCACCGTTTTACCACTTTTATACCATATTTCAGCTGTGTCTGCGTAAAATATTATTCGAAGCTTTTCGCTTTCTGAAAGGTCTTTATAGTTTTTCTGATTCTACGAGTACAATAAACGACATGTAATATTAGGAACTTTGCTCAGTTTTTAACTTAAAAATGGCAACATTAAATATACATAATTCAGGTATATGGTAACTAACTATTGTAACCGAAACTCCTGTAAGTAGTATTGCTTCATTATGATAACGGTAAAATAGATTCCACTACATAAATTGAGATATTGATCATAATTTCTAATGGCAATTTAGCTACTACAATGAATGTGGGCGGCAGATTGTTTGTAAACAACAGATCCATAAAATACCCACATGATGAATTGCCTAGGCATTTCATGATAGTACATCATAGAATAATTTTGGTGGGATTAAAGACATAATATGTATTCGTGTTGAAGTTAAGTTTTAGTTGATTATTAATTAACGTTATCTGTATTGTTATTAATAGTAAGTAAACATAAGGTATTTTTTGTTATAAACAATTTTCAGGATAGGTTTCCCTAATTTGTAGAGTTGGTATATGACATTACATAGATCCGGACTTTCATTATTTTGGTTTCATTACGTCCCTTCCAACGCTTACCTTCACAGCGTCAGGTGTGATTGAGGTCCAATAACAAGAAATCTTTTTCAATAAAGGTACTACCATGAACGCTGACCAATGACTACGACACATTTTTTGAAGGAAAATATTTGGCGCACGTATATTTCTGATAGCTGTGTTTCAGTTATATTTTCAGCACGAAATCCATTTTCCTTTTCTGCAGTCTGTATTCTTTGTAAAAGTATAAAGTACCACCACTTTAGAATAAATCTTTTTGAATAGATACACCTTTCCTGCATACTAGATTCTCTTTATATATTATTTTAGAAGAGAAATATTAACTGTATATGATATTTCGTTTACTTATCTTAGATATATTTTATTCTTATTTCACTCGAATTCGTCAAAAAGTTAGGCAATTGTATGTTTGTGTGTATGTAAATTTTTGTTATTTAAATTCACTATTTATCTCATCTAGTTAAGGTCGTTACGATCGGTATGATTGTGTGGAAATAGGATATCAGACACTGGTCATTAATTCCTATCACGTTCGCCTATAGAGCCGTGCACCGTTGATGCTCTCGTACACAAGGAATTGCTCTCTTTATTACTTCATAGCGAAGATTTTACGCTCCCACTTACAGTCTTCCGACTTTGAATCCTGTATTTGAAACTTGTTTTAGTTTCAAATAATTTAAAACACATTCTTATTCCATATTGTTATATTAAGAACTCCCACCGAGTTAGGTGATCACTTCAGAAGTATCTATAGCTGCCTATAACTTTGCGATCCTTGATATGCATACAGAATCTCCCTATAAGAATTATTGTGCTCAACTCATTAATGGCCCGCTTCAAGGTACGGTGCTCCTTATATCTATCAAATATCAAGGTCAATCGTAGACTCTCTACCAACAAATACCTTCCATGTTTGATGAGTGCCTCAAGCGTTTTATTTTATAACGTAAATAAATTCAATGTATTTGTGACATTTATTTTAAACGAAATTTAACTTTATGCACTTAATAACTGTACCAACTTTGAGATTCGTACGTGCCTGCATTATCATTAAATAGGAATCCAAAATTGAACCTTACGCGTAATAATATAGAGATTAAAACAAGCTATTCGTTTCAAAATCTCTGCTTCAGGAAATTGCGTAGGTAGAATAAAATGGTTTCAAACGAATTATCTAATCTCTCTTCTACATTTTCATCAGTAAAAGACAATAAAGTATCTACGAATGTACGTGCTAGATGACAACCATTAGCAGTGAATTTCCCAAATGTTTCGTGAGAGCTATATGCCTGTTTACGTACCCGCATAATAAAGTAATCCTCGTACATACGACTATAGGATTAAATTTAGGTACATTGTGCCATTAGTTCACGCCTTTTGTTTTGAGTTATTTACAAACGTTATTATCGTACCCATAATCCGTATTTACTTTTGTATCTATTTTTATAACTAGTATAGGTACTATACTACGCTGTCTTCTCTTTGCAAAATATTCTATAAGCAGAAAACTTTTTATTGCTATGTCAAATATTTAATGAAATGAGAATCAATCCATGTTCCTCGTTGATTATTGTGACCGATATATACATTAATGATATACTTAATCATACCATGAAAATAACAGTACAGCTATATTTGCTCCATTGTATAATATTCAACAAAACCATCTGCTTTAAGTGTGCCTCAACGAACAAATTCCATCAGTCAACTTGTCATGCAAAGCTGCGTACGTCGACCTTGTTTTCGAAAAATTGTTTAACATATTACTTCATACCCAAAGTAAGTATATTTAATATGGGTTGGGTGAGTAAAGAGTGCAATCATAATAACTAATAGGGATGGCGCCGGAGGGTGAAGGCTATAGTGAGGGATGAAAAAACCAACACAAAAATCTCCGCGCGTCGTTTATTAAAATAACTGCAAAGGCGACGGTCGCCCTCAGCATGTTTACATTTTAATGTATACTTAAGGCTGAAATATGGGGTCGGAGTGGGATTTTTTACGCTATTAATAATGGTACATTGCTCTTTATACGATAAATAAAATAGAAAACTGAAAAATATGTTAGTGTCATTGATATTATACTATGAAGTAGTAGGTAGATATGTTAGAAGCGCGCTCTGCCTGAAAATTAAACAATGACACGAAAACCACTTATTGGATTGTTTTTCTTTAGAATACGAACGAGATAGCAAATAACTATCGTAAAGACGATAAGGATACAGGTAATATAGAGCTAAATTTTTTTTTTACTTAGCATGTAACAATGTTACATTGTAACATATCTAAAGTATAAAGTGTATATGGTGAATGTGAATTATTTATTCGTACATGTTACCTGCTAATGTATGTCAATTCAATGTTAGCTTCACGATAACAGGGAGCTACAAGGCAAGACAAACACTAATTAACTTTGTATACCCTTACACATGAATTATAAGTGATACAATCGATATTGTTCATCCAATTAATATGTTAAACGCTAACAGAATAAAATTCATTATTCAATTCAGTACACAATTTAACATGATTGGTAGCAGCTGCATAAAATAATGCATGAGTTGTTACGCAAAACGTCAGTCGTTGTCACTGTAATAATGTATTGTAAAATTTTATTAAAAAGCCAATTGTTATCTTAACAGTTGCTGACTCGACCACAGATACGATAAAATTTTATGATCATTGTCTCAGAGCGGATAGTATCAGAGAATTGGTTCAACTTACAATAAAATGCCTCATTGTAATTTACTCGTCTGTAATACGTTCACGGTTTTAAATTACATGTCTTCAGTAAATTAACTGTCTTGAGTGACGTGTAAATTGTATTGGTTTACCACTTCATTGAATTGTATTTCATTCTCGCTTCAACCTACCCATATACCTAATAACTTTACAACTTATAATGTAACTTTATATGTTAAGATAAACGATAATGTACAATTCTTTTTTAAATTTATCTGGTTTGTAACTTTGGATAGCCAAAATTATTCAACAAAAATTGTGTAAAACTGCATAAGAGCCTTCATCGGTCGCAAGCATACCAAATTTTTGAACAAAAAAGGTTTTTCGTACAAACATAAAACAGTTTTTATGATGTCAATAATACATACTTCTATTTATACATTACAGGTTAAATAACAAATTTAATTTTCGTTTTTCGGACTGGTGCTTGCACTGCTCATTGATATCTACCACTCATTTATTACATTAACCTACATACAAATATCAAAAAGTTAACCTATATAACAGTTTTGTACTACTCTCCCCCAGTGTTCTTATATACTCCATAACTGTAGAACTCCACGCAACAATTTGTTATCACGCTGTTTTTAATCATACATGCTCTAATGTTATAGGATCTTTAGATTAGGTATGTAATATTAAGAAAAGACGGTATAAAGACGGATAGGCGGAATAAAGTTAAGGCAAAATGTAATATGAATCCCACTTCCATTACATTTTCTATTTATCATTATCAAGCTCGTTTTTCAGATGGCGGCGAGCTTCAATTGTAAGATTCGAATTTCTAAATCGAAAGCAAATGACCTCACAATACACTGTTCGTTTTTTACTACTATCAAAATTTCTTGCAAATATTTTTACAATCATGTTGAAACTTTATACGAAAATCAAGGCGAAAATCTGTAGTCCGTAATTGAAAATTGTTTAGCAAAAATAAGGAAAAAATTTGTTTGTGTAAACAAGATAATAAGTATTTATTCTTTTTAATTCGAATGTAGATATAAAAAGCATTGTATTAGGCACTTAACTAATGTCAAATGATATTTTTTGATAATATTGACTTAACCTAGACTTTGTAATCGATTTTAGTGACCAAAGCATTTTCTGTTGGGGAAACCTGTGGAAAATTAATTAACTTACTTAACTTAAATGATACTTGTCATGTTTGTAGTTTGCGTATGCTATGTACTAATATTGTAAATGCAAAAATCTTTGAGGATGTATGGATTTATTAAAAAAATTCAGTCTTTCATACTTCTACTACTAAATGGATTTTAATGAAACTACAATAAAATAGCTACCAGTACATAAAAATTATACGTAGTTTATAATTAATTTACATATTGTGTTTTCTCAAATCTATCTCTGTAATCACCAGACCGATTTAATGAAACTCGGTATGTTTGTAACTTATTCGTCGGGATTAATCCTAGGAAACTTTTTATTCCGGAAAACTGTTTTGTTCCAAGCGAGATAAAAGGTTTACCGAAGCAAAGCAAGGGCGAACCACTACTTATAAATAAAAGCTAACATTACAAAAGTTCTGTGAAAAGATAAGTAATACATTATCATCATTTCCTACTATTGCTAATTTATAAAGAAAAATAAAATCTCTAATATTGCCCAAAAAATATTATTATTATTCGAGCAGTGTTTCGGGTACATAGACTTATTAGCAAAAGTTTACCAAAGCGAAGCCAGGGTGGATTATTAATGTTTGAATATAACTATCGAAGTTATATTATCATACTGTAACGATCTGAGAGAGTGGAATCTGAGACTTCAAATTAATATCATGTTATCTATGAAAGCTTCACCAACTCAATATCATGTTGCCTCAAAGGTAGGTACGTATAGAAATACAAATAGAATCTGAGATAAGTATATAAATAGTAACGAAGCATTATTAATGTAACTTATGTTTAGTTGGCATATCTATATATTAATACATGAAGGGTTTCGAATTGTGGTATTGTATAAAGAATATCGTAATTTTAGGTGTCATAGATCACCCATGTTCAAAAATTCACATAGGTTATGTAATGTGAACAGTCTCATAAACATAATGCTTTTCCCTGTTTTTAAATTTTTGTGCTAAACTATAAACTTACTATGTTACGTTAAATTTAAATTAAAACAGATTTAAAATTCGTACCGACAAGGATTTGTAGGATTAACCCCTTTAAAATTTGTTACGACAATGTATCCACAAAACTTTTAGCAGATTTAAAATTGAATTTTCCGAAATGCTTAAGTAAATGTACGCTCTGGGTGAAATTCGTGTTAATGTTTGTTTTCGTCTGCCTGAGACTAAAAAGGGACGAACGAGATCAACTCAGCTTGTTTGTGTTCCTAACAAGTTTGGTAAAGCACCTTCGGTTATATTATTTTTAATTTATTATCATTTAATATCTGATAAGTAGAACGGAGGCAGGCCTTAATTGTAACTTTATCATTGTATCTTTTGTATCTTTACCTTTATCTTCAAATGCGGATCCTCAGAACATGTAAATAATGTTGCATGTTTAAGGTAAAATTCTTTCTATAACTAAAACTACCCAATTACCTTCAAAACTACCTTCCGTCCTAAAACTTGTTCGGATATCTTCGAAGGAAGTAAAAAAAAGCTTCAAGTTTATTTTATAGATAATTGCTACTTAAAAAAATCTTTCGATAGTGTGATAACGAATGATAGGTTTTAAGAAAGGGGTACGTCATTTCTGAGTTCGCCAAAAAAACGTTTTTAACGTCCAAAATTAATGGTAATCTTTAAAGTAAGGCAAAGTAAATTATCTTTTATCATTTGACCCGTGTGCTAGTAGGGAAAAAGACTAACAATTTGTGAGATACGTTTATAAAAAACAGCCACGAGCCAGTCAGCCATTTCTAGTTTTTCAGTTGCTGGTTGCAGTAAAACTGAAATTTCCAGGAATTGCAGCAACTACGCTTCAATGCAATGATGAATCTATATCTAGTATTTTGATCACAATTTATAGATAAGCAGAAATTCGCGATGGGAATATTAAAAAAGAAGTAGGTAGGTATACAAGTTTTTATCACTATTTCCATCATTAAAGGTTTTTTTTTAAAGTAAATTTTTAAATCATTCTGCAGAAAGGAATACAATTTGTGAATAAGTGTATTTGCACAATTATAAAAGCAACTGACATAATAAAGGGCGCATTAAAGGCAAGTTAATTCGATACCCTATTGGAAAACCTATTAATAGTCCGACATTCATCGAGTTCAATATAAAGACACCAAGCTCAGTAAGCGTATTCAGAAACAAACAACTTTTTGGCTAGTTTAGAGAGTCATCCATCAATGTCAGCTGTTCAGATAACGGAGTGATTGCGCTGAGGTGTGCGAGACAACGCCCACAAGGTAGCACGGGCTTTTAAACTTTCGTGTACTTTATTTAGTACGACACTTCGAAACTTTCAGGCGTTTCCAAGCTGCGGAAATATAAATAAAAATGCCTGTTGTTTGCTTCATGCTCAGGTACAAAAAATATTTTTATATCGTTAAGTTAGGATAAGGAGTGGTTTCTTTTTTCTTTGTAATCCTTTTTGGGGTTTCATAGAAAAATTAGAATATAATATAGTTTCGTTGTGTGTCCGTATATCCGCCTAGTTTAAAAACTCTTAAAAGTATAAACCTGTTATTTGATATGGATTAGATTTATTAGATTAGATTTCGTTGTATGGATGTTTTGAAAATATCCGCAAGTTCGAAAATGTCGTCCGCTAAGACCATTTTTTTGATTTAAGGAGTAATTTCTATATGATGTTTACTTAAAATATACATTGATGATCTTTACTCGATTCTTATCTTTTCGAAGGCTTTTTAAATTTGGTTGAAATCTTCAAGCTTAATAAGGTAAACTTTACAATGATTTAGCAGAAAAGTCCTTCAACCAGCATTGAAAGAAACCAGATATTGACTTTTTAACTTTGTAAATGGACTCTGAGCTCCTTTTGATGTTTATAGCTGTAGAAACTTGATAATTTCAATATTTTTTTCTTGAGGAATTCTTTGGTGAAAGATTGAGATAGATATTCGTATCGCAGCTATAATTCTTTTACCTCTTCATATTGGTCAATATTGCGTTAAAATACATGAAAAACAACATTTTCTTATAGAGATAAACTCTACACAACATGACAGTGTAAAAAAATACTTTATCAGCGAAATGTCTTTATTATTTATAAGAGTGTATTAAAACGTCGCATATTTTCTTAATAATGATATTTCGCTATAATGTTGGTGAATAAATATACCTAATTAAATTTTTAATAGAATGTATACTGTAAAGGTGGTATACATAGAGTAGCTACCTTAAAATATTACTCATGAACATTATAAACATGATTAGATTTGAGTTTCTTGTTCTAGATGACCTTCAACTCTGTGATAAGTAATACAAACAAGTATTAGAAGGGGCGTCCACACCTCTTTCGTGTGCATTAAGCTTAGAACTGAGTAGCTCTGTATTATGCAAGTTTATTCATACATTTCCTTGTCTTCCGGGAAACCGCATAATTTATAATTACAAATAGGACGAGCTCCCAAGCCTTGTCATGTTTGTCTTAGCTTAGGTGGAAATGAATTTCTGTTGTATCATTTTCATATATTAAGTATATTAATTATTGAGGTCATCATAATTTTAGCCCATAAAAATGCATTTTTTTACCAATTACCTGAAAACGTCACTTATTCATAAATAAAGAGCATTACATTTTTTACTAAGTTTAAACCTCTTTCGTTACCAATGCAAAGTTTCAATTAAGTATTTAAATTAGAGATCAGAAAATTAGCTATGAAACAGTAATACTGGTCTTCGAAAGTAACAATTTATTTGAAGCTGAATTAAAAAGTATGTGATCGATTACATTATTCGCAAACGTGACACCGTGATTTTCATTTGCTTCAACTGTACAAACATCAATCTAATTAGTTGCTTCGGTCGCCCACTGGACACCGACCACGGTTTTAATTTGTTTCTCAGTGACAATGTACTTACATTTATTTTGCGTTTCATATACTCGTATAAGAGCAAAAAAACCTTATAATCATAAGGTTCATGCGTTATTTTTTCACCCCTATTCTTACCTTTAAAATTGGTACCCAGAATACCTAGATCATCTTAAGATAATATTTGATGTAAATCATGTAAATAATAAATCTGAAGATATCATCGATGCATTGCATTTCAAACATACTACAATAATATTGTGCATCAATTGCAATAACTGAACAACTAGTATTTTTAATTTGAAGACAATACTTAATGGATAACAATTAAGCAAGTAGCTGTTGTAACAAAATAACTAGCAGTTGTTACAAGTGCTGTTAGATTCAGTACCACAGTAAAGCTATGGCAGTTTATTGATTAAATTACAGAGTTACTTAGACATTTCAATATAATTATTATTTCTTAAATTATTTATTACGCCTGGCTAAGCTGGCTGTAGCTGCATTACTAGGAAAGCAATCAGGGTTTCCGTACGGTTGACACGTCCAGACAATGCGGTTGCGGTAATAGTGCACGCTGGGTTGGTCTCGGTACTAAAATGTATATGCGTTAATTTGCACAGCGCCCAAAGGTACAATTTCAGCATGGCCGATCCACGGGTAACGAGGCAATGGAGATGCTAAACATCTAGAATATTCCGTTTATTTCATACAACAATCCATTAATGTTATCGCAATCTGTAGAACAATTACATGTTCGACACTGTAATAACTTTCAGAATATTTTTTTTGTTATTTCAATAACATCGAATTGAAACTCAAATTAAAACAAAATTGTTTTCAACAATAAACGCGTTAAACTGGGCGGTTGTTCAAATAATAGATACCAGAGGTTATACTGCAAAATTCCTAAATGGAATTTCTAAAATAAAGTTCAAAGGAAGTACAAACCAAACCAATGCCCAATTTCACGCCATAAATTTGGCCGTACGCCAGAACAAACAACAGGAGTTGAGCCTTCAGCCAACAGCTCCGCGGGGAAATATCGGGACACCTTTGTATGTCTGCCCACAAAAATCACAATGTGCACGAAATGAAAGTACGAGTAATGAAAAGCTTGTGACAATACGGTATAAAATGAAATTGATCTGTCACGCTTCTTCGAACAATCAACAGGATATTGTGTTGCGATACGCAATAGGAAGATTACACTGATTTGAAGATCGGTTGTTTGTTTCGTATATTAATAAGCCGTAAAATTATACATCAAACATTTTTATTGCATGCTTTTTATATACCCACTTACAAACTATTAAACATCCTTACATTATATACTATCGAATATAGAGTAACAAAGAAAGTTTTAAATGGCGACGGTATGTATGATTTTGTATAAACTCACAAGGCACCTAATATAAATTAATTTTAGAGAAAATTTATCGTCAAAATTATAATCTTAAGTAATTATTCTTTGCTCAGAGAGTTAATAAGCCTCTACAAATATATAATTTTGAGATAAAAAACTATGTGGACTAGAAAAAAATATAATAGCCAAAAATGCACTAAGAATTCTAACTTAAAACTAAGTATCTTTTAACTATAACTTCTCTACGAAGGACAAGTTAGCACGAAACACGCAAACTTATACATTAACTATTAGAGTGCTCGTATAATTAGACCTTGTTAAAATGTTTTACCTTCAAAGTCAAGAAGTAGTGACACTAATTGAAAACGACACAAAGTTATAACCATTTCTTGTAGTTTTTTTGGCCCAACTATTTACCGTGAATTCCTTTCAAATATTTTCTAGTTGTTCTCTTTTGATCACATTATTGTATCCACTAGATTTAGAAGGCTCAGGACAGATCGGATTGACGCAATTAATCAGGAGGCCTATATCCAGTAGTGGACAATAAAAGGCTTATATTTCCATACAGATATCTATCGCTCTACGATAACATCATAACAAATTAGTACTAAGTATGTTTATCTATATTTGCACTAGCCTGGAGTATATTTTAACCAATAAACTTAGTACGAAACTCTCTTCGTTATCAATAGAACTAGTGGTTAATACACGTGGAAGAGTTAGTAGACAAGTTCTTATGTTACCGGAAGCGACCAATTACTCCGCCGCTATTAACAAAACCCTTTCCCGGAAACATACAACCCCTTAACAAATATTTCCTAGCAGTCATTCATCAAATCGAGTGAATACAGCCCGAAGTTACTAAACTCGTTCGATCACTAGCGATTTCCCCAAATCATGTTATAAGCAGTTGGCGTAAATATGTAACTCTATTGTATATTGGTGTGGTGTATGTAATTATATTGTATCGTAGGTATACATACAATAAGCTGTGCCCTTAATTAAGCATATAGTTATAAGTATGTATGTAGGGTAAAAATAAGTGCGCGAACCGACTGTGTTTTGATGACATTACTTGGAAATTTGACTCCGCCACAATTATGACTGGTCTCATCTTTAAGTAAAGGACCGGTTAAGAATATAATGATTAGGAAAAACATAAATAACAGATTTGATGAAACTGCTAGACTTACAGCTGAAGTTATGTCAGTATACAAATAAAATAAACCTTAAATACAGCAAACCCTAAAACGTTGAGAAAGGAAGAAATCAAAGGAATACTTTTGAAATGCAGGAAATTGTTGAGCTAAGATGTCAAGATCGTAAGTGGAGAACGTAAAATCTTCACTATGGAGCCCATAAAGAGACAATTCCTTGTGTACGAGAGCATCGACCATATAGGGCTCTATAGACGAACGTGTGTGGAATGAATTCTTTCTACGCGTACCGGTAATATATTTTTTTGTAACCATTATTTTTCCTCATATGACTTAAATTTCATTATCAAACTCTACTGTATCTGTCTGTTAGTTAAGTTATTATCATAATAATATAAAATTGTTATTCGAGTATGTATGTTACCTATGAACAGAGCCTAGGAAAAGATTACGCTAATATAAATTTTAGAATTTTTGTAATCTCAAGGTTTTGGATAATTGATAGATAACATTATCATAGGTGCTTTGATATTTAAGCACATTATTATCGCTCTTCATTACTAATTAATAGCATACCCACTTATAAATTCGAGTGAAATGTCTTAAAATTTCAAGATAGTTCGTTATTACTCGTAATTTCAAAGTAGAGGTATTAAGTAGGAATGGTAGTCGAATAGGTAGTACCTTTCTACACTAATTAGTACGAACAGCTCTAACAAAAGGTATCTAATGTAGATACGATGTCCTTTTTCGAGCAAGCGCCTAGCACTAGCAACTTTTTCACATACATTCTCGGGAGCTTGCACCTTAAAATCTGCAACATTATTTTCTGCATTTTTGACTTGCTTATTATTCTTTTCATATTCCTACATGAAATCCAGCAGTGAAGCGATACGTGTCTCCGATTCAATAGAGACCACATCACGTAACTCACGTTTCTGCGCTCAATGAATATAGAATTATGACTTTAACGAGTCTTCCAAGCGACGCGTTCCGACTATATCAGTCATGGATATTCTTACTAAAGTGAGAGGTGCAAATTGTGTTATGGTAATTGTTTATAAAGATTCAAATACAAATAGGGTGTTTCGTCTCAGTTCCTGTAATTAGCAATTTATAAATAAAGAGCTGCTGGAGTGAAGAATATTTAAAATAAATATTCATATCGTAGAATAAATGTTAATATTACTGTTGGAAATACAGTCTTAGAGATATTACAATTAAAGTTTTCAAGATATACTAATAGAGTTTTATATAGTTGTGAACAACATTTTTGTCTATCATGATGATTATGATATACAAATAAAGTAATCGGTATTTTAAACAAAATTAACTTTTGAAATTATTGAATTAGGTGTGAATAAATTACTCAGTTCAGTGGGTAATGGGACCCATTTTTCATTTTTATTAAAAGTCGAGGGGAAAGCGAAGTTAGGGATCTTTGCATTCAAAAGTTAATATATTATAATTTGTTCAAGCAAGGCGATGTTTTTCCTAGAGTATTTTTTCTTCGTCGTCAAAAACTAACTAATTGGAGTATTATAAAATTATTTTGTTAAAAACAGGTAAGATAATTATTTGAAAGACACGCAAAAAATCTGTTTGAAAAAATATAAAGTACCTATATCTTTTAGGTATAATAATACTACGTCAAATCTGTATACATCGCCTATTTTTTGAAAATTTGTTACTTATAGAGATAAATAAAGACAACGCAAATAACTATCAAGGGGCGGGATTGAGTAAAATAAATAAGTATCAAAAAAATCTGGTAGTATGGGTACTGTTTTATTTTCTAAATTAAATGTATTTATTACGCATACTTTGAATTACATTTGGCCTTTTAAATTTTTCGTCATTTAAACTTTGACTATGCCAAATCTCACTCGTACATGCTTGCATTTTTCTTAAAAAGCGATCACGTATAATAAATATGTAAAACCAAATAGAATAGTACATTTCAAATATACATTATACAGTGGACTACATTAAGAACCCCATTATTAAAACATAATAGATATAATACGCATTGTAAATTAAATCGTCAGCAAAATATTGGTGAAATTGGTCGATGGGGAGCGGGAGTCATTAGCAAACATTTGTCATTTGCAAACTCGGCCTGACGTTTATCGCTCTACAATTGATGAGCGGATGTTAGGGCACGTAATCAATTGTAATCCAAGATGATTCTGCTAAAATTGGACGAAATTTTACGTAGAATTAACGGCGAAAAAATTTATTGACATGACAATGAAATTTTTTTTAATATCAGGTAGGGAGGTAAGTGAAGCTTTTCTAACGTTCTGTCTTGGGACGCACCGAAATAGCTTTGGCATTTGACAATAGTATAGCTAGGTTAAACTTTACCGTACCTTATGAGGTTAAATTTACAATAGTGATTTTAAGATAGCTAATATTTAGGCCTTAAATCACTATGATAGTATATGATACAAAAGGATCCTTTCCTACAAAACAATGTTTTATATAATGGAGTAGATCCCTTTACAGCTTAGCAAAAATAGAATCAATTATAAAATACAGATAATAATAATATTTGATAAATACATTACAATTAATTTGAAAGTAAAGAGATCATGGCGATAATAATAATAACGTAGGTAACACCATAATATGTAGGTAATATCAACGAATATTTTCAAAGTTTTTTTAAAGCTTTGTCGTTAATCATTATCTAAACAAAAAAGTAATGTCGAAGAATCTTAGAAGTTTGTAATGATGGCTTTATTTCAAACTGGGCTGCAAAATTTCAGTAGAAGTATTAGAATGCTTCAGTTGCCAAAGGACAAGATTCTCTTTGTAGTTCGCTCTTTCAACATTTCTCTCACCTGCGTGAACCACTTTACGCCGTTTTGCGCTATCGGTGTATTAAAGAAATAAAAATTGCTTTAAGTTTTTATTAAACCCACAAATCACTGAACTCTTTATTCTCTTTTTTGAATCAATCAAAAAATCTATAATGTTTATAAGACATTCGATCAAATTCCAATAATAAATTTGTATTCACGTATTGATTCTATGCACGTCGATAATTTGTCAACTCATTATGATCGAAATTGGATCGAAGCTATATAGTGTTTCTTACTATTTTTTTGAAAATAATTCACCTTGGTTTTTACTAGCTTTCTTTGTAACACTACTTCCAACAGCTTTTTATTGAATTTCATAAAAAA
>LGAG01000467.1:2237835-2251594 GCA_001278395.1 Lerema accius
TTTTTACTACCTTGCTTTGTAACACTACTTCCAACAGCTTTTTATTGAATTTCATAAAAAAATAATGATCTGACATTTGACATTTCGTCGTTAACATTAAACAGAAATATCTTTTGTCTTAATTTTAATTGACGAATATGTATACCAAAATATTTCAGCAATTAAGTTGATATGATATCACTACGACTTTAGAAACGAGAATAAAGCTGCCGCTTGTGTTTTTTCTTGAATTCAATGAAAATTTATGCAAGTATCTGTTTGTGATAATCTCAAACGAATGCTTTATTCATTTTAAGGCGAACAACCAGTTAGTTCACCTGTTGTATAACATACATACACCTGTATTTCAGTAATTATATGCTTTTATTTGCCGCATATAAGGTACAAATTACCAAGCATAGTTAATTACTATAATATTTTGTTACTTTTGGGCAAGTTTCATTGCGTGATAATAGTTAGAAATGGTTAACTGACAATAAATGCCTATTACAACAGCGATTTATAGTGTACTTAGTTTACTTCTAGATTATGATGATGCGAAAATCTTTTGAGTGTCTTATAAGTAGTAATAATAGTAGATGCTTTCTAAATCATCATCATCATAATAGCAACCCATAACTGTCCCACTGCAGGGCTCGGGTCTCCTCTCATAATTCTGAGAGGTACAGGCCATAGTCCATCACGTTAGCTCCTGGTTTGGACACAGGAACTCCAGTTCGGAAGTCCATCGTCAAGACCACTAAGCTATAATTGCTTTTCTAAATAATATTCAGTATTTCAAGGTATCTACTTATTGAGTTAGATGTACAGTATTACATCATACTGATACCCTTCACATCTTTATAGGAGAATACATAGACTACATTTTATGAGAGGTTGTCTGAACATCGTAATATCTTTTTGATTTCCACCCTCTATTTTATTATATTCAATTTACGGACCGCGTAGAGTAGTCTCTACGCCATTATATGGAATTGAAGTGACTCTCTGTAACATGAAAACTGATACGGATATCAGTACGACACTTCAGTTATTTACAACTACACACATAGTACACTACTAACCTCAAAAAACAGTATTAAAAAACCTGTCTGATGATATTTCATTTAAAGTACTTACCTGTAAACTAGATGTAAAATATAACTAGATATTTTCTGGGAATATTCTACCGGAAGAAAATCTGGTTAGAGTGGGAATGTATTGCATATAATTGATAAAGGCGTAGTTCTATTACCCGCAGCAATATTGCATGCAGAATAGTTTAGATAGTGGTTTTACAAACAATAAACATTTCATGACAAATGATCCAAATATTTGATTATTTAACAATAGTTGTATTGCTTCGTTTCAATACTAGAATCCTTTGTCCATTTAGGTTGGAATGTCACGCTAGGCATAATAAACTTTATTATTATACAAGTACAATGTTGGGTTCCAATATGAAATGCAAATACAGCGATTGTGCCTCTAAGCACTTACCCAGAGCGAAGTTATCGTGTTTGCCTCTGAATTCCGATACAAATATTGACGGCGAGCGGAATTATCTGTTCACAACCCTCAGGTCTGTTTGTTATGACATTTATCGCTTCTTATAAACTGAGACTAAGTGTCGATACGTTTTTAAGGTGCAACATTCATTTCTAGAGTTTTGAACAGAAAATAATCTTAAGAGTATAAAAACTTCGGTCTGTTTATTGTTTTATCTTTAAGATACGATGCAAATCCTACATGTCAAAAGATTTTTTTAATCCCTAATCAAATATCGTGCTGCAAAAAAGCATCTGCTCTTACGAGATGCCTGCTCTAAGATATAACAAGGTTTTAAATCACCATTTTAAATAACGGTTAGGTACGTAAAAACAGTGACTACGTAAGTTTTGTTAGAATTTTCGAAATTTATCTAATATATCCCTAAATACATAAATATATAAGCATTTTTTTATATAACTTAAAGAAATTAATATTTAAAATTTGAATTAATGAATTCATAATAATCTTTGGCATTATTTATTTAAATTGTATACATGGTGTAGTTTCGTTAGTTAAGTATGCCTGCTACAAAGCGATCACACAAATTTCCAGGAACATTGCAAATAGCTTTGCTGACATATTGAATGTTCTATTCAAGATAGTTATCGATAAATTATATTGCCTTTTGTCTTTGTAACTATAAATTTGTGGCTGAATATTTGCACAAGGTAGGAATTAATTTTGGCACATGTGGTTTATCGTTTTAATTTACTATCTTACAGTACCGAATGGTTATAAGTGTATGTTGAGTGTTAAAATTCTTAAAAAAATAACCCCTGCCCTTTCCTTATTTAAAACTAGGAAAAAATGGTTTTAATAAAAACACGAAAAACAAGAATTACCCTAAATTTTCCAACTTATACAGCAAAATACTAACAATTTTAGCTACCTATTTTGCGCCAGCTGTAATTCTGTAAATGAGTCTTTAAAATAAATAAATAAATAACAACAAAGTCCAAGCTGATAATTTTTATTATATCACGGTAACGGATTTATACAGATACCTACTAAATTCTAATCAGGATAAAAAATATTTTATATTAATTCTAATTACACAATAATATCAGGCAGGCGTCGTAAAACATATTTTATCCTCTATACCTAGTTTCCTAGATGCATTAGTTTTGTACATTGAATAAAAAAAATATTAATTTACGAGTATCCCTTGAAGTATCTCGAAATCAGCATTATCTAACATGTTCAAATATAGTCCTACACCATTTGTTTCTTGTTTATTCATATCTGTGACAGACATGCGTACGCTAGGATTTTATTTAATTAATATAATGAATAATTTCCATCCTACCATGTTAGTTACATTAACGATATTACTACGCCAGCTAGTTGTTTGAATACGTATTGAAAACTAAACGCGTTGTGCCTGAAAGGGTTAGTTAAGGGTAATTTCACCGTCGACTGGACACAAAGCACACCCCTTTCCAGTTTATTGTACAGACAAGTATCAGTCCCATAGATATACGGATTCGGTTCGCTCCGGACAGAGTCCATTCTTCTGTGCTGATAGTATACTTAATTCTGTCCCTAATCTGAGTCGACCTGTAATAATATACTTACGTTTGTAATATGTGATATTTACACACTGCGAAAACCCATTCTGCGACCGAAATGCAATCATAACCCATTATAATAAAGAATATATTAGAGTCGTTTGATATAGCTGACTGGAAAATGTCAATGTCAACTTCAAATGTCTATGAACGGAGCTTTCTGTTTGACGATTGTATAGGTAAAAATATCCGTGTGTGCATTTTGCTTTAAATTTAAAACTAAATGTAATTATTGCTCATATTTTTAAGAAAATTTAGAGTGCATAATGTAAACTGTAACCATAAAAGATTTCAAACTCGTACGTGGCATTATTCTTGAAAATAAACAGAAAGTTTACGCTTCACGTATTAATAGATAGATGCTTCATAATTATGTTGGCTGCTTTTTACCTTACTTGTATGTCACGATTTTTAGAAAAAAAGATGAAAATAATAGTGAATATGAGAAATATGCTCGCTATAGCTAAGCGAGGTGGATTTGAGTGGAGGTGGATTTTGTTATTAATAAATCTTCTTTTTACTCCCATTCGTCATCTCGTAAAGAAATCGGCATAAATAAACCCAAACGAGTCACAGGCAGTAAGTTAAAACAAAAGCAGTCCTTTCGAGTTTGGCTGTCGAGTGTTTTAAAAGAAAATTCGAGTAATTGGGCTCTCAGAAGTTAAAGAAACGTCTGTTGTACGAGCGCGATTTGGTTAGACTTGAAAGTACTTATCCCCTGAAGTTTGCCTACTTTTTCTGAGAACCCATCATTGGTAGCATTAATCGAGCAATTCTTCTTTCATGACAAACACTTTGGAGAAGTTTATGTCTTTTGCGTAATTCTATTACGAATAAAACCCATTTGAGTTTTTACCAAACTTGGCCCCTTTTTATCATGAATGTTTTTGTTCGGATTTAAGGTACAGTTACGTAACTAAATAAAAAGAAAGACCTAACGTGTAAAATATCGGGAACGTCGCGATAAAAGTTGAAACCTACATCACGATTCCCTGAGGGTCGACTTTACAGTTGTCGCTGCAATCAGCGCCTGTGGGTAAACAGCGAATGTTCTGTTCACAATAACTTTAATGTTCACACAATATACGAGTACATTTTTATCACACGTGCAAATTTTATTTGAATTATCTATAGACATTTATAGGTTTATTATATAATCCTTATGGATTAATATGATGGTTATAACATTTTAATTTGTAAATTAATACAATTATGATCCTTCCATATTAATAACTTATGGTCTTGCTACTTACAGTAGAAGATACCTGAGCCAATAACCTCTGTCATTATTCAATCAAATACTGCATGCCTGGGTTACACTTCTGTAATTAATGGAGTCCCAGTTGCTGCGGAAGTTTAATGGTAGTTTAAATAATTTACATATCAAAGACAATTTAAAATTTCACCATCATCTTACCTGTAGTCTTAAAGTACACAGCCGTGTAATCTTGTATAGCCAGGGCTTAGTTCACGAGCACTTGTGCGTGAAAGCGAAGAAATGGGCTTTTTTCGTCGCTCAGGGCATTAACTTCGTAATCTTTATTAACGGAGAGGGCGCGCTTAGAATCGTTTCTGAGGCTTTTAATCCACGATCGTTCACCACGAGACATACTCCTCAAAACTAGCATCAGATCTACCTTGTGACGTAAGCATCTACTAGCTTCTCAACTTACAAACCCGAAAAAAGATTTTGTTAAAAGTATCTACATGTATTTTTTGGCTCTGAGTTAGTAGTACTTTCATTTTGATCGAGGATATTAAGATTGAAAGAATTTTTCTTTTCACTTCTAATTGTAAATCATTATGATATTATTAATATCTAGAAATTTATCATACATACGTATATCATTTTCTGTATTCTACGTTAGTGTCGCAGAGAAGATTAATTAAAATTATCTCACACAGGCAGTACACCTCGACATTTGCGTCTCTCACGTCTGGGAGGTAGTATGGAAATTTTCCAAATACCTTGAGAAATAGTTGCCTCAACTATACCGAATCCGTGCGCTTTAATATACCTACCTTGATTTTTTTTATGTATCAAAATAGGTGCTTCACATGAAAAATTATTATTTTTATTTTTTATGTTACCTATTATATTATAGAATTGTTAGAATCTATACCTATTTTGAGTGTTATCTTAAAGTTGTGGTCGTGAATAATCTAACTAAACCCTTAAATAAGAAATTGGATAGGTAATGGAATTTACAAAAACGTACGATAGATATAATAAATGTATTCCTTGTACTTAAAGTTTACCAAAAACTTCTGTAAAACAACAATAATTCTAATTAAATTTTCGCCTACTTTTGCAATTGTTCTTTCAGTCTACATCTAATTTAGAGATAACTAGTAAGCTGATGGAAGACATTAATTTTATGTAATTTGGGTGCGTTATAAGCTTTCCAAGCCTCACGCGTGCCTTATCTTCGTCACCAACGCCAGGATGGGGAGTACGACCTTATGTAGAGAAAATGTCCAAATAATAACCATCCATCGGTCAAAATGTTTAACATGCCGCACTACGACGTTCTACGTTGCTACGTTGGTACTGTTAATCAATGAACGAATAGATGAGCATTAGGGGATGAAAAGTCTAGGAAAGGAAATTCCTTGTCAAAGATCTATAGCAGAAGATCTCCGACGTTACCTACTCTATTAGAAACTATCTTACAACAAAAACTTGGGTGTATAGCTATGCTTGTGGGAACACAAGTATTTGACTTAAATTACCAACCAATAAAAGTTATCATTCCAACAACTGACCGCAAAAGTTAATTAAACTAAAAATGTCGTGCTTTACTACAACCGTCGTTCTACTTCAAAATATCATTAAAACATGTTATTAAAAGTTTTCAGCACCATTAATGTATCTTTTGCTTTTATATCATGAAAGATGCATACTGAAACAGTTAGTTGAAAACTTCGTTATATTCCGCAGTGGCCACGCTCTTCCTGTTTTGTTGAGAATAGTTCAAGTGTACTGACATGGAAACTTTGCTGGATAGAGTAGAAAATTACATTGCAGTTATTACCGCTATTTTATAACGCATTGATACGCAATTTGTAACTATAATTCAGTTCAACCTACCTCTATTACCGCCAAGGTTGTTGACCTCATTTGAAAGTACATGTAAGGAATGTCTAGGATTCTGAAACTATACAGGGTGTCCAGTAAGTTTTTTAGCTAATGGGCACTAATCTTGTTATATTTTTTATTTTAGTTTCAAGGCTTCAAATTTTCGATAATAATTTCACGAGGTAAGAAGTTACACATTCGATTTCTCTTATCTTCAAAATTGTTAAGGTTTTAGAAAAACTTTTTACGACATCTTATAGCACATCTTATCAGGTATACAAACAAAAAAAATTAATAGCAATATTAATAAAATGGCAAGCAATAATTTTGATTTTTAGAAAATTCAAGAAATTCGAAAGAAATAATGAGTTAGTTCGATAGATCAAGCTCTAATCTAACGACAGGTATCCTTTGGACCACTACTTACTGGACACCCTGTATTTAACGTCGCTATTAGTATTATAAGTAACTCAAGGAAGGAAGATCACACGACTACGTTCAGTCATCCCGACACGCTGCGGTCGTACAGCGCTGTCATGAGTATTTAGGTTTAATCTCCCCGTTAAAATGATGGAGTGCCCTCTCGCAAACTACTCCCTAGACGTTAAAAGACTAAGTAACAAAGTGAGAATTATCGTGTAATTTGCCAAATTAGGGCTCCATTTCATTAGTTAGCAACGAACATTATGTATAAATATTGGGCATTCATGCGCCTATTAATAAATCGACTTATAACTGTTTCTAGAATAAAATTATAACAGAAGTTATACTACTGGGAGATGCTAGAAATCTTTCGGGTTGAGTTTTAGAACGAAGTTTCTTGAGAACTTACAACGGAAATGACTCGTAAACATCGTCACATAAGGAAAATATTTAGGCTTGGCCTCGCTCTCTGGCCTTTGATCTTAATATATTTATAACGTTGTGTATTTTGTCTTGATATTCATAAAAATAAACATATTACTAAAAATAAATGTACGAAGTTTTGCTCCGCATATTAGTCCCAAATGTCTACTTAAATGTTTGCGACAGCATTCGCCTTTTCATATCACGAAACTCTCACCAACTTAAAATTTAATATGATTTAAACTTATGTCATTGCGACTTAAAGCAAAGGGTTTCCATGATAGTTGCATTGTAAACAAGACTTGAAATAATTCAATACAGTTATTTGATCGCGGTAGGACTAAATTAAGAAATTACTTGACATACATTAATGAAAGATAACTTAAAAGAAATTTAATTATATGTAACTTTTTACCGCCATAAGTGTATATGAGACCATTCAAATATCACGTAACCACTAAGTAAAGAGGACTTTGGTTTTGTACTTTTTATGTAAAAGTAGGTAATAACTCTCTTTACTTTTACTGTCAAGAGGAACGAGGGCTGAGTAATTACTAAATTACTTTTTACTTGAGACTCAAAGGGCTAACTGACAACATAATTACATGGCTAAATTATTTGAATTTGACCTGAACCTTGAGGTAAAGTTCGTATTAGTATTTCTTTTGTATGTTTGAGATTAAAAAAGTACAAGGCTTACAAACTCTGTATTTGAGTTGTAAACTTGTTTGGTACAGTAGCTAATTGGATTTGCATTAATTATTTTCCTGTTCTATTAATCTTTCAAATTGTAATAAAACCTCGCCTGTAATTCATTTTCAACAAATACGTTTAAATTTTGTGTACTTTAACCCTTGCTCTTTAGATATTTTTAGCTGCTCCATTTGTAATTCACATATTTTAAACTTTGATAACAAAAGCAATATCAAAATACTACAATACATCTGAATCAATTCAGCAATTTTACGCGGAAAATTTTATTTTGCCTGAGTTAAGCACAGAACCAAAAGTATAAACAACTTTCAATTTAGAGTATGAATATTATTATTAACTTGTATACACATATATTGAGGCCCCTATTTTTAAAAATATGGCTGTGAGACGACTTTCATCAAGTAAGGAGCGCGTGACACGCATAAATCTGTAACACACAGACGCTTGTCAACGAAATTTGAGAGTAGGGACTAAAAAAATAATACTTAATACCTACTCGTATGTTAGAGTTTGTATGAAGTCTTTGTATCTTTATTTATTTACGGTCAAATAATAAACGTATAAGCTTTTTATACAAAGTACTTTCTCTGGGGCAAAAAATGTTCCCAAAAATTCACAACTACAATAATGTCACTGACGCACTGTCTCCAAAAATGCGAGGAAATACCTCTCCTACACGAGGTGTCTGTCGCCAGAAAGTAATAGTAGTAAATAAACCCACTTCAAGCTTCTTCTTCTCCGCTGATATTTAAACTGTTCCAAATATTGCGGGGTCTCTCAAACCTCTCATGATACATGAAAATTGTATGTAAGTATAATTTCATAATTTCGTGTCATAATACTTCAAATGAAGCAAGCGAAAAAAATGTTGATGTATAAATAAAACAATCGTAAGATTATCTGATGCACACCTGCTTTCAAAATTCTACAAGCTTTGAAAGTACACAGACAAAACCTTAAGCAAAAGAACAAATTCCGATTGCTTTTGTTTAATAAAACATTAGTATGTACATATTAGTACAAGATTTACACATCTAAATACTAATGAATCTCAAGCTCTTCAAGTATAGGTACTAAGTTAAATATATTTGCTTATAAAAATTCGCACCCTCGTTTCACAGGCAACAATGAGTCTTGACAGCGGTCAGTTCAATGGTGAGATGGGTTCCCTAAAGAGGGGATCAGCTTATATTATTGTAAACTTGTTCTAACTAAATCGGCGAACAGTTTAACAAATCCTTCTTCGGCCATTTTTAATAAAGTTTATTGACTCAGCCTTGTGTTAGATAAGTATTTATTTTAACAATGTTTCTTAGATTATTTAGTCTCTGTATAATGTGCCGTTATGTATGTGTACGACATTTTTATAATATGGCGAACTTTATATTCTACATACAATTCAAATTATTTCTATTTAACATTTAAATAACATTTTAGAAACTAAGTATTGACCAAACTGTTGTAAATTACTTTAATATTCACTTCTTCTGATGTTTA
Source organism: Lerema accius (assembly GCA_001278395.1). Taxonomy (NCBI): domain Eukaryota; kingdom Metazoa; phylum Arthropoda; class Insecta; order Lepidoptera; family Hesperiidae; genus Lerema; species Lerema accius. Next base: position 2,247,070 of record LGAG01000467.1, read on the forward strand.
TAAAGTAATATCTAACAAAGGATTCACATCGCAATATTTAATATAATAAAACTTTGTTTAATCGTTATTAAATATACGTCAATCTGAAATTTATGTAATATCGCAGGAAAGATATTTCAAACAATAAATTGATATAGCGTTAACTTGTTTCTAAAGTTGTATACATTTTATTAAAATGTTCATGAACTAAGTTGAACTGTTACTCCTGTACTCTAATACAACAAAGTTATCAACAACGCATTGCAATTTAACTCTTATAGGATCCGCTCGTAAAATCGTAGGTACACTACTCGCAACAGCAATATATTAAATACATTGTTGATCCCAAATCGTTGGTATAAGGCATGCAAGAAGGTGAAGAATTTTAAAAATAAATCTAAAATCAAACACAAAGAAAAAAACAAAACACAAAGAATTTCTTGGCATAAGTAATTTGACTAACAGCTAAACATGAATTCCCATGCACCCCATACTAGTTCTCATAAGCTTTACTTCGCAGACTCTTAAAACACAACTTTAACACACTGAGCATACAAATTGATTTGAAATACTGAAACACTATCTACAGTTATTACATCAACGGAATAGGCTTACAGATCAAAATTAAAGTACTTAAATGGTTAATTTCATGAGCAGTCAAATGGAAAGGGCTGGCGGCAACAGTGCGTCAACTGCGTCAAACACCAATTAAGCGATCATAGCAAGGATTAGTACACAATAGTTATCACGTTCGTATTATCCAGTGTATTGACTACTAAACATCACTACGAGTAGTTTGCCGTCAAATTGGGTAGCTATTTAGATAACGCTAATTGGAATTATGTACGAAGAATGAAGTCAATGTGTAACAGTGTTGAAATTAATATGGCCGTCTACAAAGATAACACATAATTACGATTCGGTGACTTAGAAACTGGTTTAGTTTGTGATTACTTTCAGATACAAGGGTGTCTTCGGGTCCCTATTACTAAGACTTTCGTCCATCCTTCCATCTTTATTAGGGTACTGTTAACCGTAAAACATTGAAAATATATGAAAATATATAAATACATAAAAACAAATAAAAAAAATTTCAAGTACTCGTAAAAAAGGGCTTAAAAGAAAATTATTTTTCGCCATAGATAAAAGTGCAACAACACGATTATACGTATCCCTTCTAGTGTGATTTCGATTTACACTTCATTTTTTTTATGTGGTCAGTATATCACGTAGTCAAATTATTTTTCTCTTTAAATTCAATTAACTTTAAGTATAGTTTAAAACTTCATAAGCCCATATCGTAAAACCGCAAGCTGTTTTAATTCTCACGTTATGTTTTCTTCAGTGTGAGCTGGACAACATTCTCTGCATTAAAGCGAATTAAAATAGTAATTCTTTGGAACTAAAAATTTTAATTCCATAAGAAAAAATATTAAGCGCATTTATTTTAAAATGGAATATTGTTAAATACAATTTTTTCTTATTACATAATTTGTTCTTAATTTTAAGTATTAATTGCCTGTACTAAGTATACATTATTTAAAAAAAACTTATTGGATAGACATTTACACAATTAAAAAATATTTTAATAACTCTAACTAACAAAACATTAAATTTTTTTAACAATACTTGTATCACTATAAAAAACCAAACCTTTTAATAAACAAAGTGCATAAAAACTGTTGCATGGTACAATAAATGCAAACATCAACATTACTACAGTTGACTGATCGCTCTCTCACAGATAATCATGAATAACTTTCCACGAGTTTTCGTCGAAAGAATCCAGCGGAATACCAGAACACTGCCGTATGCTAGAGATTTTAATCTGCTTTGAGGAACAAACTGCGGCACTTGCGTTGAAAGGGTCATGTAGGCTTTACAGTCAAAGCCTCGTAGCACCTAAAGGTTTTTTGCACACATCCCGTGATGCTAGGAGTATTTTTGAACCTTTATCTTTCTTTCATCTACCTATCTTATCTAACTTCTCATGCTAACTTTTACGAGTGTATTATAGATTATAAGTGTGACCGTCGAAAAAGACGATTTCTTTAAGTAAACGAGGCAAAAAGTTTTATCATAAAAAGTACAATTATACCATTATGAAAAAGACTTTTGGGGTCATTAAGGCTGGTGAATTACACACAAAATTGAAGTTATACTAATTAGACACGCCTTATAATCCAACAATTTAAAGACCTCAAACCGTTGGGAGTCATTAACCCAGTTTAACAGATATGGAGTAGGGTAGATATCGTAAGTCGGTCCCAGCGTACCTGAAGCTCGTCAAGTTGTCTTCCTCTACTTTATTTAGTTTACTTTCAACAGAACCGATGGCAAGTCATATCGTTAAACGTAAAAATTACAACTCATTTACCAAATGAAAACTGCTATATGAATTGTAAATACTCATCAATAGTTCGTATACGTTGTGCTTATTATGTAATGCACAGTTAAATTACTTCATTTCATTCGATTCCAGATATAAAGAAATAAAAAATGTATTTTCGCCTTCCCAATTTCCCTAGCTAAAATTTACGTAAAAGCTTCGTCATACTCGCCTGAGAGCTCGGAACTCTAAAGTCCCAGTCGCGTAGCATCTGCTCTATGTAGTATATACCATACGTAATTGACAGGTGCGGTACCAAAATCAATAAACCGATTTTACACTATTCTCAAATGAAAAGTAGAGAAACCTTTAATCACATAGCAACAGAACATGAATTTCTCACGATTACATTATTGCAAACAATACCTAGTCTCGCAGGTACGAATACTAATGTAAAAAATGAAACAAAAGAATATGTAGGTAGCAAAAATGTAAATTAACTAATAACAAAGCGCGTATCAGACAGTGGTTCATCAATTCTTGCGTATTGTGAACAACGGGCAACCGGAACAATTAAATGGAGAACAAAGAGGCTCAAACCGCCAATTTCGAGTACTTTCGATATTGCGCAAGTCGGCCGAGTTTGCGGCGTTCTACTCCAATTTCCCCCTGCAATCATATACTTTTTACCAACATGACAAGCTATGACAGGTTTATAAACGAAACTACATCTTTCACATAAATACGAGTAACAAAATATTCCATTGAAATTTGGCAACGTTTTTTTTTTTCAGGTTTTTCATGTCACCTTATGGTAACTTAGAATCGCCTTAGGTAATATCGGGGACCCACAAAAACGGGTTCAATTAGAGAGTGATATACATATCTGTATCTAGATATTTCTTAAAAATCTCATTCAGTCCAACAATAAACACAAGTTGTAGTGGACTTTTTCGGTAGATTCAAAAGTAAGTTTTAACAGTCATTTCCATGAGATTGGGAGCCCAGAACATGGGCCCCGTGTACCCTTACAGTAAAGGACTATAATTATATTTTCCACAATTAAATATAATGACAACCCTAGGTATCTAATAATTGGTTCTATTACCGTTTTATTATTTTGCATGGTTCCCTTCACAAGGTAAATGGGGAACAATATCATTTTAAAATATAATTTACTTATTAAGGGTACCTTTCACAAAACAAATACATCGTATTTGTATGTAACAGATACATTCATTGCTCTGTGGTATTAACCCACGGAAGAATACAGACAGATACATTCATTGCTCTGTGGTATTAACCGCTATAGGTGAGTTAAAATTTGACACCTCTTGTTTTAAAAACTTCAAAGTCCCGGGAGGAAGTTTCTCATGACGACGTGTAGTGTAACTAAATGTATTGTAGACGATGCACGTTTTACGAAAGGATGTAACGAATACCCACGTCATTAGAGCATTGTATTCAGATAAGAATTTTACATATACTCGTAACGTAACGATATACGAGAAATTGTATACATTTGTATAAACAATTTCAAATATTACTTAAAAATAATAATTGTACCTACTTGCGAAGCAAATTACATAGTTACCTGGGTATATTTTGTTAAATATAATTTCAATTAAACGGCCTCTAAGCGCTATAAATAAGTTTAAGCATTCTTAAATCTAAAATTTAAATTATACTAATGAATTTTCTTTCATTGAAATCTTTGGTCTTTTTGAAGTGATCTTTTATTGAAAGCACGAAACCAAATGATGTTTTTCGTAATACTACAAAGCGCTCGCTCGAATAGTTCATTAATTATATCAACAAGTTTTCAATAATTGCTTCAGTACTTGCAGACTTCTCAGAAAGATAGCATTCGCTACCATTGAATAGTAATTAAGGTTATGTTATACTTCATTTTTTTTAATACTTCTTAATTTTCTGTCTCAGTTCAGCTGTCTTTCTCTATTAGCAACATAATAATATACAGCATATTAATAATTATGCAAGAAGAAAAGAAACTTCTACTTAATACTTTTTGTTTAAAAAGATTCTGAATATAAAAAGAGCATTACAAAGGTCACGTAATTATGGAAGAGAATAATAATGTTTCCGGTTCATTTCCTATTGTGCGGATCACGAAGTAAAGTAGGATATTAATTTTCAGAATTCTATTTCTTCTATATTAGTCCCATTGGCTCCCAAATAATAATATTTCTAATTTTG
>LGAG01000467.1:2251608-2265383 GCA_001278395.1 Lerema accius
GGAGTTTGTGTGTTCACATTCCCATGTGAAAACATAAACACGAGTTTTTAAATTTTTAATATTGCATTCGAGCCTGGAAAAACTGTTAAACTTGCAAAGTGTAACAAACTTCTGTAAAATGTACCGCACTTTATGTAAAATGTTTTCCTACTTCAAATTACATGGCAACATTTACAGATATATTTTTAAAGTACCGACAACCAGGAAGCGGGTAGATATACTATAAAACTTTATGTTGAATAATTATTACTGACTTTACAACCAAGGGATCTCCGACGTATTGCTGAGCCACGATGAAGAAACAGACGGTTAAATTAACTAACTAAACCTTCAACAAATTCAACATCGTGTGATTTTAGCCGGGAACTGCTAAAAAGTCATGGCTCTAAATAACCAATTCATATTTCAGAAAATGACATGTACAGTATGTACATTTGTAAATAGTGTTAACCTTAAAAATACACATGTTTTAATGACCCACAAACAGCCATCGCCAGCGGCAATACGTGACCTCCGAGTATGTGGTACACACTGTATCATAAAATATTCCCTTTAAAACTGCTAGCTATCTGTTAGAGTTTTCAAGCCACACACAAAAACATGTTTTTCAAAAGGAAATGTTTGGATCTCTGAATGAAAAACCAATATGGATACAGAGTTATGGCGAACACTAGTTAGTATGATTTTTTTTCAAATGCATAACTTCTAACGAGCTTCACATACTGGTATTGAGTACGAAATTACTTTCAACAGATACTGGACATATAAAAATGAATATTTTTATCCAGATATTTTATATTGTAGTGTATTGGCTTACCAATTTTCTGATACTACAAGAGTATCTATTACTAAGTGTATTTATTATATTTAACAAGAATACTGAAGTTCCAATTTGTAACTCAAAACAGTAAGTAATAATTTAAACTTCAATTACAATACACAGTCTGTAACCAGTAGTTAGTTACTCGTATTTTAGTTAATTAAAAATAGTTTTGTATAAAGATCAGCATCTACAGCTGTTTATTTTATTAGGTAATAGGTTTACAATTTACGGAAATCAAAATACCTTTTCCCGTGCCCTTGTGATAAAAGAATAGGAGCGTTCAAAATGCAAATAAAACGTACTTTCTTTTACGAATTGTGATTTGCATAATGTTTTCTTTATTTTGTTCTGTTACCTCGGATATAAAATGGCTCAAGACTTCATCGAAGACGTGAATATCTAAATATTAATGAAAAGGAAAATATATTACGGTGCTTTAAGTGCTATACGCTAATTTCTCAGTAACTAATGAATAGCAAATTTTTAACTAAAAATATTTAAATAATTATACATTCAAAATATATGTATGGATTTAAAATTTCAAATCGCTGATCAAATCGTTCATATTTTTATTCATTTTTAATTTAGTGTTATTTGTTTACACGTCAATAATTATTTAATTAATGAAATATTTGCGAAATTATACAAGTACAGTACCTATTTTACACCTAATAATTGAAGTAAAACACCCAAAAATATCTAAGTTTCCTACTTATACTTCCTACTTATTATTATGAAGGACAAAAAAGCTCTACCACGAAACTGAATTTTCAAACCTCGTTTGTAACTTCGCTTTTCTATGAAACATCAGTTAGAATTAGTATTCTAATTAATGATCTTGGTGTCTCATTTTTATAAGAATAGAATACGAAAATTTTCCTGAAGTTATCCCACTGGATAATGCTTACTTATATCTCTATATACACACATATTATAGCTTTGCCAGAACCATGTCTAATTACAAATAACTCTGTAGGGATATGAAAATTGAAACTCTCTGCCACAAAGGAGAATATGATTAGATAGACACAGTAAATTCTCAAAATTTCTTATCTTCGTAACAGTTTAGAAATTAATTACAATTTCTTACGATGGACAAAAGAAGAAATACTGTAGAGGACTACAACAAATTTTAAAAAGTTAATAGGTGTCATAGGATTTTCTTTAAGTTATGTTCATTCAAATGCTTAATTCCAAATGACTTCAGGATGAATTATTTTATTTGAATTTGTATTAAAAAATTATCGAGTAAGACAATATTATTATGATTAATCTGACATCAATTTGAACCAAAATTAAATCAAAACAATTGAAAAGAAGCAGTTAATCTATATTTAAACTGTTTTTTAACCGTTTAACTTTCGCTCGTAATTTCATGTAAATCTACTGGCATTGGGAAAATTGAGCTGGAATTGAATTTAAAAAGAGCGTTCAATGAATGTAAAATTATACAAAACGTTGTAAATGTATTCCCATTTTCGGTATCGGATGGCAGTTTCCAATAGCCTGTGCTCTTCAGAATAAACGCCGACCCTTTAAATCGGTAATTATTTGTAGGGTCGATGAGTAAAAATGTTAAAACAACTCACCGAATGATTATACCGTACTTATGTCACTTGATTCTACATTCATTAATTCAATTTTAAATACACCAAGATTATCATTAGTCCGTTGATTTGTATTTTATAATCAATCGCTAAGGATTGGTCACATTGATGTTGATACCTATGATAGACTTTCTTTTATCAGGACAGTGTATTATTTATTTTTTAGTTATAATCCAGAACCAAAAGACTAATAAATAACAATACACCTAGGTCAGGTCTTTGGATAAAAAGAAATATATATTTATTTCTATACTTCGGTAAGTATTAGGCATACTAATATGACATCATCAATTTAATTTACCTGTCTACAAAAAATATTTATCTGTCTGTCTACAAAAAGCGATATGAAATAATTTTTAAGCACAATTGTCTTCCAAAATATATTTAAATTTCAACAACTGTAACAATACATAATGATACAATACCTTATTTTGTACTAAAAAACATTAATGGTACACAAAAGGCGGTCTTAATAACAGAGAATGATTGAGTATTCTCTGCGCTACGTAATTTTTGGCGCAAATCAACTGTTCGAATTCCGTCCAATGACATATGAGTAAACGGAATACAAAGAGAGGGTCATGACCCGCTACAGTGTGACTATGCAAACATGATGTCGATATTTTACTTGTTTGTAATAATGGATTTCCATTCTCTAGTGCTAAAGATATCTACTAGAAAATCTGTATTGTTATAACTTTAGTATCATCAAAATTTTATTTAGTTACTTTGAAAAACTTCGTTCATTTGTCAGTTTGTCTTTGCGCTTGTTGAGACCAATTTCAGAAACAATGTGACCGGTTTGGATTCTTTTTTCATAATGATAATAATGTATCACATTCCTAGCCATGTAATGTTTAATATCTGTCGTTTAACCAGGGTCTACAGGACCAAAACTTAATAATTTTGGAATTGACCGAAGGGTCTTGAACCCGAGCCTTCATCTTACTTGAATTATGAATTTGACAATTCCTCACCAATATTAATTAATTTTTCATCTCACAAAAGAACAATCCAATCTATAAAGTAGACAAAATATTTCTGTCATCTAAAAGAGATTTATAGTGCATCTAAAGGTAGATTTATTTTGTAATAATCGAAAAAGCTTTGAGCTTTTAACAAAGACATTTTATAGTGAAAAGCTGCCCTGCAAACAATAAGTCGATTTTCTTCTTAGTCCAACTATCTTGCGCACGTAGTATACAATGACGCACTGGACGGGATTAGGTATTAGTAAATACAATAAAATATACTTATAAGTAAATGAATAACACTACACACTCATTGTCCATAATATAATAGCACACTTCTAGGACTCCTTGAATCGTGGGTGTAAAGGACAACATAAAAAGACACACCCAGAGCGAATACAGAAATATAAATCATTTAAATTTCTGCTTGGAACCTTCTGGGAATCGATCCCAGGACCCATTAAACGGCCGCCGGCCGTCGGGAATGAAAATGTCTTACTATTTAGTCTCTGTATATTTTGCTATTGCGGTTGATAAAATACAGTCTTGTGTTAGATGAAAGAACAAATGAATAAACGGACATTAAATACTTACAATAAGGTCTCGTTGGCACTCTTTGGTTTTAAATGCTAATAAATGTTTTCATACTTATTTTAAAAATCCTAAAGGAATAAGAAACGAGAAATACTTAATAGGATTTTTATATTTTAATAGTAAGTACACAGTATGATCATTAATTGAAATTATGGCAAAAAAATGGTTGTTAACTAAAGCATCGTAATAAATACAATGTGCATAATGCAAAAACCATGCTATAAAAATTATTTTAAAGAAGTCATTTAATTATCTATTATTAATTTTGTTCTAAATCCTACCTTTTATTTTTAAATCGTATCTTTTCAGTTTGCAAAGGTAAATCTGCTACTGAAATATTCAACGAAGACAGGGAGACAATAAATTCAATTTATATTTGCGAAAGGTCCGCGAAGGAAATTAAATCATTCCGAGATTAAAGTAAATGTCGCTGGTTTTCTATTGAAATTGTTTATGTAGTAAAGAGGGTATACCTTTTGTATAAACCAATCATGATTAATCATATTTATTTAAATTCAGAATCTAGTGATATTATAGGTACATAACAAAGAAGCAGATATGGTATACTATAAGAGGCTCTCAGGTTAAAGACATAAAACGCTCTCATTGATCGCTTTTTATTTTGGAGAACGAACAAGACCGCTTATATATTGTAAAACAGAGAAAAGTCAGTCATAATTGGATTCCTACATAGTTTAAAATGGATGGATGATAAAATCTCTTAAAAACTTCGTGTTCCTATTTGATGCAAATATGAAAAAGAAAGTGGTGAACGCACAAATGTGCAAAACAATTAGAAAAAGCCTAATATTACGAGCCCAGTATTGCAAGTCTCATTGTGATGATTATTTTTAGCTCGCAGGAATACGTTAGCTAGTGTTGTATTTTTTGCAGTCACCAATTCCTCTTTACTATCTAGGTCATCAATCCTATACTACGGCTCTTGTCTCGGCGAACCAGAACTACTGATGGAATGTAACACGCAACTCCACTCACAGTATAAGTATAGTCAGGCAATAAAACATGATCGGTGAGAAGTATGCAGTGTAATTATGTAACTGTCTAAACGTCAATGTAAAAGTCTTAACTCTTTTGAGGTGTAACTTAATCCTGTCAAAGTGATTAAAACTTTCAAGAAATACCTGAAGGAGCTATAAAAATGTAAAAAATATTTTTGTAAGAAAAGAAAAGTTTTTAGTTTGGCTATAAAATTCCCTAAAAAGAACGTTCTTGGTTATATCGGTGCGGTCGTAAACTGTTGGATTTAGAAACAGATAACAGCAAGAATTGGAGGACCTGTATTGATGAGAATGCTGGTATTAAATGAGAGTTAGTATGTTCTGTTAGAAATCTCGATTTTATGATACAATTCTTTGGAGGGCAAAATTGCTTGAGACCAAACAAACAATTACATTTTAGTTGTGATGAGTAGACGTGGGTACATATTGGTGCAGCCTAATAAACAACAAGTGATTAATTATTAGTCTCATATGCTCATTAAACTAAATTAGCTATTAATCATAATATCCAAAATTTATACCTAATAGTATATAGATACCAAATGACATCTAATTTTCAATACTAAAAGTAATTTAGCGCAAACTCAATTTTACTACAAACACGGCTATATTCTAGCAATACGATGACATAACAACCAATTAATTATTATTGGATTATGTAAAACGATATACGACGTCACAGTTTCCAATTTGGCAGCAATCATGGATTGTGATTATTGTTGGTATTATTATCCAATAATATTTTAAAACAAATTATAATACTGCTCACATACCTCGTATAATTACCTATTTTCTACATTTCGCAATTTCCTTCATTTAATTGTAAATGTGTCTCTTAAGTTCGTGCAAATTTTCAGCTTTTTGGAAATTACCTAATGGTTAATCCAATTCTTATGTTAATTTTACCAAGCTTTAAAAAATATGTCAAATTATAGCATAGAAGTTTCAATAAAACAGCGTGCAGAGATGGTGGACTTTATGATGGCTCTTCCGGGTCGTTTTATATTGGCAGCCGGAAATTAAAGACCTCTGAAAACGTTTGACACTAACGTAAGTAACATAGTGCCACAACGTTGATGCATTTTATTTTATTAATTTTTCGCAGCAGTTTATAAAGTCTTGTGAAAAGAAAAAAAAACTAGTAGCATCTGTCAAGCATCGAAATTTAGATATATTAAGGAAAAAAACTGTTACCAAATAGGTAACCTTATCAAAATAAATGATAGCAATGTAAATAAATATAAGCAAATTCTGTTACACTATGTTAATATTTAATGGCAAACAATTCCTAAATAATTTGCTAGAGGTCAACAAACTTTGAAAATGTGAACGAAATTTACCTAGCTTATATTTTATGAACAATACTTCAACATCAGCGTACCTCGCTTTTCATAACGTATTCTGTTTTAGAATACAGTTATATGTAAAAATTATATTTGGAGATATTTACATCAAAATCATGAATAAACTCTTGATTTATTTCCCCTATTGTTTTAATAAGGGCACCTACTTGTTATTTATTAGATATACTTGTGAGAAGGAAGTATTATTTTCCGCAAAGATAGGACACGTATTTCACAATGCTTGGAATAATAAATCTTGGCAAGCAACCTCGTTTGATTTATTCCATCGATAATCTCAACTTGTCTAGAACTGTGACATTCACCGAAGAAGTTAACCGTGCAAAGAAAACACGACATTAAAACGTTTTTCGTGCCACTCACGACACTTACGCAGCGAAAATATTTTCGTTACAAACATTTTCGCAGATACTTACATCGTGAGAGTTAAAAATGATATTGGAGTATTCATGGAAAAGCTGCGTAATAAAATGTCGTCTTATTTATTGTCCAATTTATACTTACTTCAACCGTGCTTAAATTTTTATATTGTTTTCTAAATTAATTCAAAAGTGTTAAATGTTATAAAAATAATACTAAATACTTCAAAAAAAAAAAATGAGCTGTACATCAAATATATCTTGACGGTGTCAATGACGTAAAGAAGATTATGGTGTTTCGAACCGGATTTAACTTCTAAGTAAGTGGAAGCACTTAGTAACTAGCTGAGCAACAGTGAGGGTATTAACGTAAGATAATCCTTCCCGAAGGATAAAACAACGAAACTAAACTATCAAAAAGGATAGAATTCGATCTATCAATGGCCTACTACTGACCCAATAGTACCCAGTATCAGTAGTACGATTAGCAGTAGTTTTTCTTCTATTCATCTAATTTTAAAGCGTATTCAACCACGCTGGTCCATTGCTGTTTGGTGAAGAATTAGTGACTTAATTTCGGAAGTTTTTATTTAGCTCGAAGCCAGGAGATATACATTTGGCTCAAGCTTCGCGGCCAGTCGCAAAAAAATATCTATTGTTTATATCCAACTATTTCCTCCTCGCATCGCTAGGCACAGTTAATTAGAATTTCTGCTAACAGCTCATGTACCGCAGTAATAGTTCAAAAATTCATTACTATTTCCCAATTTCACCCCTTTAGTGGGTGATTTATGAGAAAAGTTTTAACACATTCTGTTACTCGTATTGTACTTACAACTCACTTCGTATACAAGTTTAACAGTCTTAATTATGAATTTTCCTTTGGTCTATATAGCTCTTAATATTATTTACGTATATTTCATTTAATAATGAAGTAGGTACTTATTAAGTAGACAGACTCATAATTATGGCTATTTTATTTCGCAGAAAATTTGCATAGGAGCGCTAATAGCCCTAGAGTATGCCGTACTCTCGCTAAAGTAGCGTAGTAAAGTAGGTACTAGGTCTCCTCAAAATTTAAGAGAGACCAGAGGGACTCGCGCCCTATAGTGTAGGGGTTGATAATGGGTTAAGATACCTACTTATAATACTTAATATTTTGTATTTTGCAATATTTTTGTGATATTCGGTAACTCAACTAAATAAAACACATGTTGTTATTTGTTCCATAAAAGTTACAGTTTCGTCTGTGATACGATAACGTTTAATATTACGAGAATGTCTGACTATCTTTTGAGATTTCACACAAGATCTCAAAAGGTGTACGTGACAACACGTAATAAAAGAGTCATGAAGTGAAAATAGCCTCTTTTACCGGCGGTATCGGCTTCCGAGCGATTTACTTTGCATTTAACGCATTATTACTTCCTTTGTGTGATCAACTATTTTTAGGTAGCATAGTGTTATCGAAGTTTACTTATGTAATGATGCCATCGCAAAATCATTATCCACTATATTTAATACTATGGTATGCTTAAATTTTCGCTACATATTGGTATACATATATGTATATGAAATCCTTATGTCTACCAGTTAAACCCGACCGCATCGAACTTTTACGACATCGTCTATTTTTCAAGGTGTATTTTTTCTACAATCTTTTCTCAGTGCTTCACCACACAACAGATAAAGAACACTTGAACAAAGTCATTTGTTATAGCACCTACTGATATTGAAAGTATTGTAAGCTATAAATTCAATATCTGACTTGCGTAAAGTTAAAGTTAAATCTTATAATAATAGGTAAATAATGTATAGGTACCGCCGAAGATTTAAGATGTTTACATCGGCGTCGTTCTGAAACCACTTTACCGAACATAGCTTGCAGCCTTAAATCTTTCGCGGTGAGCTGAGCTCGGCTGTAAAGCCCTTGTTTTTATTGCGGTGGTCTTAAATGAACCTTGAAATTATTGTTTTCCTATAGCTTAACACTTGCTCCACCTCTCCTTCGCTTTCGTTGTATTTTATTTGTTGTTTATCAACTCCAAATAAACTACAAAAATACTTTACAGTAATTTAGTGTAAAAGAAAAATGTTTAGAGATAAATTCGGCCATGTGTGGAGTCGGACTTTATGTTTGGGCAGCTGCAACTCCTACCCACAGATTTGATAGAGGCGCACGCAAATAGGTTTTGGGTTACAAAGGTCTTGTTGAAACTAATCTGCAAAGCCTTGAGCAAAGACGTAGAATTACTTATCATTTATCTGTAGTTTGCAGTTAGGAAAGGATGCGTTGGAATTCTACTAATAAATTCTCCTATATCAAAGGCTTTGAGTCATGTCAGCATTTTTTGTAATAAGCTTCGATAATCCCGCCATTTAATGCGTATAGCTAAGGACTGGAATATCTTGCCAGCATCGGCATGCCCGCCTACATTTGATGTGGATAATTTGTATCTAATATTTTCGGAATAATCACAAACTATTAGATATATTTATATTTGCCCTTTACATTAAATACTTAATTTGACAAACATAAAATACGTAGTTTCTGAAAGAAAAACGATAACTTGGAATGCTAACTTATGACTAGGTATTCCCTTTTCTAGAATGTTGAAAAGCCTTTTTTAAATAATATCAAGATTTTGGTTCTAAAAACAAAGAAAGTCGATATTATTAGAACAAATAATATTGTGGATTTTGTTTCTGGAAATCTTTATCCTAATAGCTACTATTTAGCATTTATAGCACCTACCACTGCTATAAAGTAACTACGTTTATGACATCTAATTTCATATGCAGTGCTTGCTACATTTTATGCAGAACTAGTTGCAAGACTTAACGAATGCATTCGTTTATTCCATCTGAATTCGCAAACTTTATTTCTAGTGACAGTAGACGAGAAGCAAACTGAATGTGTTTGATTTTAGAGCTTCAAAAACTCTTTTGTGTTGCACGATCGTGTTTTTGGAAGAATATGCCCACTCAGGTTAGTGTCACGATTCACATCGAAAGTTTTACCGTACGACAAAAGCGAACGAATATTTTTAGGAAATTCCAAATTTTAATCAACTTTTCTACTGACAATGGAGAAGCAAATGAGAGACATGGACTTTAATTTCCATATTAAAATCGCAGCCAATCAGTTAAGGTTAGTTAGGTTATCAGGTTCACCGTTGATTCAAAGAAGGAAGGAAGTTTATTTGCTCGTATAAAACGATGTTAATTAGATATACCTAGTTACAATATAAACTATGATCGCATAATTGTTTCATTGTCTTTCTCTTGATTAAAAATCTGAAAGACTAATCAAATTCAGTATTTTTTTTTATACTTTAACATACACATCAAGGACATCAAGAATAAAAAATAATAAAACGTTTCTCGATAAACGTACTGGCAACTACCAGTATGAAACTCATACTGTGAGAATAGTCATATCGCCAATAATAAATTCATGCGCAGATGTTGAATAGCTCGGTTGAAACGACCGCAATATCGAAAATACTTGAAACTGGTATTTTCAGCCTCACTACACGCAATATCTGACGGACAATCATATCGCTATATATCTGTCTTCTTTCCTTTCCCTGCTATCTCGATTCCTTTAGTATACATTTGGAAATGTTTTATATTATTCTAGAGGACTCTGCGGTCAAAATTTTACGATATCTCATATGTCTGGTATAGAATCGATGTTTAGTATTATTGGAATACGTTAAGTTCGAACCTATTCTTAGCGCCATCAAAATCAAATCAAAATCTCTCATTGTGTAATTTAACCTTAACCTCCATAATTTGAATCAATATTGTGCCTGTGTAGATATGATTATATTTATATTTGGATATGATAGGTATGAGTCTATACAAATTTAATTTTTCTTTCCTTAGTTTCAAAGGTTATAAATAGATTTAGAAAAAACAAAAGAAACAAAGTCGTCTAACGATGGCACGTTGATAATAAATATGCAGGTATTTTCAACTTAGAGAATAATCTGCACATTTCCTGTAATTGTATTTTCAGTACCTACAATAAAAGCTCCACGAATTTTCAGTTTTAGTGATAAACTTTCAGTGAATAATTTTGCTTCATTTCGTTAATGCATGTTTTGGATTTTCAAAGATTATTTCTAACCGAAAATTTCCCGAAATTTGAATTTACCATTACATAATGTAAATGATGAAAACTACGCGCTATTATAAATATTAGTGTAAATTAACTGTCGGAAACAGGTAGGTTGTGACGTTGCGCTTCATTTAGGTCGCCTTACCGGAGCATTACCGTACCCCCAGATATTATCAGTAGATGCAATCTTTTATTTTTCCCCATGTCAATGAAATAAGGAATCCAGTCTTTGACTAAAGACTGAACAAAGAATCTTTTTTCCGAGAAGTCATCCACTTTCCAGCTTATAAAAGGAAATTTTAATCCCAGTTTAATAAAACGAGCGTAAGGATGTTTTTTCTCATTCACTGAGCAATTTCAGAGAACACCACTATCCCAACACAAATGTATTCATATACCAAGTATATAAGTACCAGCAGCATACCGAAATGTAACCGCAGATTTTAATTTCGCCCCATGTAGTTTAATTTAGTGCACATTGCTTTTCTAGCATTATAATAATTACTCATGCCAGTCAAAAGTAGGATTAAGTTGATGAATATAATTTATTTAACTTTAAATAAACTCGTCTTGCTAAGCTGATTACTCCATTCATGTCTCTTAAACATAATATAATACATTTACCAACTTTACGAGATTTTTTTTTGTTGCTTGCTCGGAATTGTTCTATGTTAAATTTAGTTTACTGTGATTTCAGAATATTGTAAAATCCATTAATTTATTAAAAAAAATTACACCTAGTTTTAATTATCTTTTTAATTTTTCAAAAAGGTTCTTTAGAAGTATTTGTTCATAAAATAAGTAAGATTGTCAAATACAAAGGTATCAAAAGAATATTATCATGGTGATAGCATATTTACCTATCACATTGCGATCATCAACAAACTAGTCGATAAGCTAGATACATGTTAACACGACAAAAGTTTATGAGCGCAAATATAAAAGAAAGCTATTCGGTATGCAAGTTTGTCAACGGGACCTATCCTTTATAAGTGGTTTTATGTTCTTCACACATTAAACTTTATACGAGAGCTTCAAACTTTTACTCAAGCCGGGATTATCGATGGAATAAATCAAGAAACGAGGTGCCTTTGAAAATTTATTACGTGTGGAATGAGAAACACGCGTTCTATCACATGTTTGCGAGAAACTATTCTGTCTTTGGAATAATAAATCTTAACTCAAAAGAATTTCACGAAGATACGAATCAAGTAAATTATATTTTTCCTACTTTTTTCTCGCTATTACTGAATAGGGAATTAAAAATTAACTTTAGCGACCTTTTATTATGTTTTTAAAGATAAGATAATGATATGAAGTGTAAAACTAATATCTAACCAATCAATTACAGATTAACAGACAAAAAATACCTATAGAATACATTAAAACCTGGAAAACTTTAAACTTGCATATACTACATAATTAATAATTAGCCTCGTAATGTAGGTCAGTTTCCAAGTTACAATAGGAGTACCTACATTTAATTTACAGTAACAATAAATACAAATATGGATATGCGTAGGTAATTATAACAAGAGTAAAATACCTAATTATGTTACAGTATACCTTATTAACGCATTACCAAGCAAAAAGTAGTACATAAAGAGAGTAGGTACATAGATCTTAATATAATTCGGTATATAAATAAAATTGAAAAACACAGGTAAGTTACCTAGGATCCACGAGCATAAAAGACTATGGAGTGAAAGACACTCCATAAATAATAATACACTAACAATTTATAACAATGTCTATTGTGATTCGAAGAAGCTTCATTACAGCCAATAATTTCATTCAAACTAAACAACTTGTAACTGTATTGCAGAGAACTTGTTACAAGACCGAACAATGTCCATGAATTAACTATGAATTTAGCTGAGAAATTTTGGAAGTCTCATTCCAGGCAAATTTCGTTAACATGTGTAGGATGATAATTGTGTTTAATAATAATCAAGGCTTACTGCTTTGTATGATTTTTTATTCAGGATAAAACACCATTTTGCCTCGCTTGATTCTTTCTGAAGAAAAGAAGAATTACAATAAGTCTAATTCTATGGTCAAACGACTCATAAAACTTCGAAAATATAATGAAAAAGTAAACTTGTGTTGGCCATTAAGCCCTTTATGAATCGGCATTGGAAAGCGTAACGAAGCTTTCTGTATGAATATGAGAAAGCCGAGTTTTAGTAAAACATTGATTTGAAGTTAAGGCTGAAACAATATCTTTAATGATTATATTTATTTTTGAACCAAAAATAATATTCAATGCTTATTTTTAAGGTCCTCGGGATATCAACTTTTTTTTCACTTAGACATTATGCTCTTTAGATCTAGCGTAGCGCTTCAATATTGACCCACTTAGTAAGAAAATTCAATCATGGTCTGATCTCCAAGGACCTACCTTTAATAGTAAAAAAATATTTCTTGAGGATTCACCTAAGTATAATAAGCTATTTCATTCAGCTTAATGTTATGAAATTATTATCTTCTGGGTTCGCTAGAGAATTACACTGACAGCGTAGGCATAACCTACAATTTTATCTGTTCCTTTTTTTCTTGATTCTGGATGGATTTTCATAAAATTTGCAACAATTACAATCACAATTTAATACGTCTGTTTCATTTATAAAAGTCCATTTAGCATTTAATCCTTAAATTTTAGGGATATTTACGACGACCCTGTAGCCTAGTTGGTAGTGACCCTGCCTACAATGGTAGGGGTCGTGGGTTCGATTCCTGGCCGGAGCAGATATTTATGTGACAGATAAATGTTTTTTCTCGTGTCATGGGTGTGAGTGATGTGTTATTTGTGTTCTCTTCTTCATGCCACACGCGACACGGGGAATCCTACTGCGAGGGTATGAGTGTGTTAGCGTTTATTATACCAAACACTTTTTATATAACTACTTAGAGCA
>LGAG01000467.1:2265873-2276762 GCA_001278395.1 Lerema accius
ACTTTTAGGGACGACGACGACCCTGTAGCCTAGTTGGTAGTGACCCTGCCTACAATGGTAGGGGTCGTGGGTTCGATTCCTGGCCGGTGTAGATATTTATGTGACAGATAAATGTTTTTTCTCGGGTCATTCATGGGTGTGAGAATCCTACTGCGGAGGTATGAGTGTGGTAGCGTTTATTATACCTAACACTTTATACCTACCACTTTTTATATAACTACTTAGAATACTTTCAATTTCAGATTATTTGACAACAGCCAAAATAGGTAGAATTATTAGTTTCTAATATGATTATGAATAAACAACTTAGAATTTATGTTACAGAATTTATACAATCAGGAAAACGCTTGACCGGTTTCTTCATGTATATAGATGATTGTTGCAACGTTATAGGTATCTGCGGGAAAGTGCGCCATTAATTTCTTTTTGATTTATTGAAGCCGATATAGGGATGATCTACGATTTATGTCGTGAGAGTAATGTGTTGCGTTTTGGGATAAATAAGTATCAATAAATTTGTATATTTCTATACTTGAACTGTTTATTTTCTCCCATATTAACATATATTAACTGTACACGAACTGTAAGTATATGTTTTGTTGCTAATATCACCTTCTAGTGTTTTTACCGAGATATTAACTAAACTTAGTTTAAGTTGCTGGAACGCGCATCACTTTAGCGTAATACTATCTTGAATTGGTTCAGTGATATAGTTTTGAAATCAAGTACGATCCAAAAGTATAATGTAACTGAAAACTAAGTAAGATTCTAAATTACTTTTAACTGTAAGTCAACTATTTTAACGTTTGTAATTTCGATCGCTACGAGTATATCTACGTGCAACCAAATGAAATTTGAATTGCTTTTAACGATTACCAATTACTATGGTTCGTTGGATATAAATGAAAATGTTATCTTTGATTCATAAATCATTTTCTTGCACATCTGGAAGTGAAATCCGTCTCTGAAATATTCAGCGGAGACAGAACAGTCAACAAATTCAATTTATATTTCAGTTTCACCAAAGGTCCAAGAAGGAAATTAAATCATTTCATGGGGAATTTATTCCGATATTCTATTGAAAGTGTTACCAGAATTTACTACACTTTATTTGTAGGTACCTACTACCTAAATTATCTGCTGCTTTTTTCTCGTCGTTATTACATTATTATCTAATTATTTATACTTCAAAGTAGTCTTAATCTTTTGGTACACTGATGTAAAGAGAATCATATTAGTCACACGCGAGTTGACCAACTTTCTCAGTCATGAGTACAGTCCTGTGAGTTACTAACATGAAGCCTGCATATGGGCTGGAAGTTTGTGTTTTCAACAATATTTGGGGCTGCAGACCAGACGCGTATCGTTTACTTGATCCCAAACTGCTCTATCTTAACCTATAACCTCTATGTACACGATGAAGTCAACAAAGGCGTGCAATATTGCGAATAATATTATGTGTAAACAATATATAAAACTAGTTTTCCGCGCGCGACTTCGCCCGCGTAGAATTCGGTTATATCGCGCGACTTTTTCGCAATAAAAAGTATCCTATGTTTAAGCGTGAAAGCATACTCGTAGCAGACAGACAAAGTTACTTTCGCATTTATAATATTAGTAGGGATAACGTATATAAATAATCATTGGAAATAACATAAAATATTGTGATGTATATTTTATTTGGATAAATTATGCACATTGAGCATTAGCGGCCCTATTATAAAGAAGCCGTTTGTTAATGAGAGTATAAAAAACCTCCTTAAATTTATTCTTCTCAATTTGCATTTAATTGTAAAGGAACAGCCTTTGTTCAATTTTCAAATTAAATCTTTGAAGTAAAAATTCTTAAGATAGTAATAAAGTGCTAAGTTCGTAGGTCTATCTAAAATTCAAATCATTTGTAAGAATGACGCCAATGAATAGTAAAAATATTACCTTGTTATATTTACTGCTTACTAATTATTATATATTTTTTTAATTTATTAAGCCACATTGATCCCCTTATAAATATTTAATAAACAATTTTAATAATAAACAAATAATATCAAAAAAGTTGTATTATAAGTCCATGTCCTTTACAATCATAATCATTATAATTCATTTTTATACATTAAATAGACACTGATTATTGTCATTATATTATATTGAAACTTTATGTATATTTGAAAGCACGAAAGCTAACAAAAGCTGCAAACATTTTAACTAGGCTTATATTGGACGACAATCTGTAAGCCACTCCGATGGGCAGTAGCACAGAGCGCTTAATTAAATTTTTGATAACAATCGCTGCGACAAGTTCGGTTGTTAAAATAACACAACTTATAAGCTTTCAAACTATTTTATTGTACTGACGAAGACATTTATTTTACAGCAGACCTGAGAATTATTGTTTTTTTATCTATGCAGTGACAGTTTATTACCCCACTGCACTAGCAGGAAGCAATGTATTTCAAGAGTATGTCATTTAATTTGTGTCCATTTTAAGAGTAATAATATTTATTATACATCCCAGTAGGTATATGATTTTATATAATCCCCCCTCCCCATTTTTAGCTGTCCGGTTTTTTGTTTTTTTATTAATAACTGCAGTGCTATTTTTGCGTTTTGCTCTTTGGATGGCAATGGTTAATTCCTTGAAAAGTTTACTGTAAATGGTATCATCACAAAGTGTTACACATTTCCAAGTACCGTTGCTTTCCGCAACCATACTCTAATCATTAACGCCTAATGAGTAAAGTCGTCTTGTTTACTTAAGTTAATTACTTGGCAAGAGATATACGCCAACTTGAAAAGAGGTATCATGATAAGACTTGTACTTATTTTTATTAGCAACCACTTTAAAAATTTACTGTCGCAATCATAACATACAGAGAAGTAAATAAATAATGAAAACTAAGAAGTTGCGTTCAAAGGGAAACATTTAGTAATAAAAAATGTTAGAAATCCGATCAAAGGCATCACGGAGGCAACTCACCCAAACGTCCTGTGAACCTTAACAATAAAAATCAAAACCCTTTTCCCTACGCGTTAAGAGAAAAAAGAACTTGCCGAATACTTCGGTAAATTTAATGAAAAAAGTTTGAGTTATCTCGCCAAAAAAACTGCACCCTTTGGACTACAAAGTTTGATAAATTTTATTCGAGAATAATTAGTTTAAGAAATCTTTCTCTTAATTTTTCGGTTGATATTCGAGATGGGATAGGTAAAATCGCTTTTCAATTATCAAGGGTCTAACTGGATTTATGAAAGTAAACAGAGATCAACATTTTAATTAACTCCACGGTCTTTCGTCATTAGTCATGTAACCTTGGCTCTTTATATGGCCAACGAAGTATGATTCATTAACCATTATTGTTGGTTCTGACTTCAGACAGAGATTCAGAGATATGGAGATTCAGATAGAGAGATAAGATTAGTATCTCCAGACTAGACATAAAACGAAAATTTTAAACCACGTGAATTTACTTTGAACACAATCAGTTTTATTTAGGTAGGTATCATATATCTAGAAATTCTAAGTGTGTATCATTGGTTCCAAGAATGGCCACACATCAAGGCATGGTTCTTTCACCGGTCTCATAAATGAGAAGTTCTAGTACATTCTCCACCACGCTACTCCAGTGTGAGCAGAGACTGGTATAGGTATCTACAATATAAAGCATGAGAAAATCCATGTCATGGTTTTTATTCTCGATTTGTTTTTTGTGCCAGAATGATTTGTACTTTATGGAGTTCAATTCGACCGCATGCAAATATCCTTGCATCTACACCGCTGTATGAGTCGTTTGACAAATGACTGCAGTTATGGCAACGACGCGCGGGACGGTGGAGCTACGATAATGGGAATTATAATTTACCCAAATTACACACTGGTGTTGAAAACACAGTACCGTAAGGATACAAATACATAATGCATATTCAAAAGGCCAGTATGGAAATCTAAAAGGTTTATTGAGACTTTTCTATGGGGCAAACTAGCCACATGACAGTATGTGATATAAATTTTCAACGTAGTTCATAGTTGGTTGAGTGGATATACAATTATTTTGCTTGGGACGGTATATTTGACCATCAAGTGCATCGCTGATGGGTGTACCTTGAGGTACCGTTTGGTATTATTCAAACAAGAAGCAACTAGGTGAGTTGCATGTACCATTATTTTTATGCTTTGTTGCTAGTTCTTGAGCCTTCGATTATAATATTATTATTACGTTATGTTACCGCGTGTTTGCATAAACCAGACCAAGTCCACTTGGTTCGACATTAACATTATATAACCTAACTACTCGTACTAACCCGTATAACCATTGAAATTGTATTTGAATAGGTATTACGTTGGGTATTTCCAAAGTTATTTCCCTATACTAAGTTACGAGTTAATTCTATCGCAAATAGCTGCCGATGTTTTGCAGGTTTCTCATGCCCCGGATTATCGTCTTACTTAACGTTCCTATAAAACAAGCAAATGGATGCTAATGGAATTTATTTTATAATAGTTTTAACAAATAAACTATCTTAGTACAGAATTGAACGCTCTATTTTGCAGCTATTAGCTGTAGTAATAATTTTCTAGTAGGAATTTACATCCTAGAGATCCGTTTTCTTCACTTTTTAACTAAGCTAATTATATTACAACCTTCTTCAGTCCTGATTTTAATACAGCCATTTACATTGAGAATGGACTAAAAATAGAATAGGGTAAATCTTAAATATAATAAAGTGGCAACCAAACATAAAACACAATTATACAGTAGTTCTATCTTATGGAGTGTGTGTAAAATTCGAATTGTTTAGTGTGCGGTTCGGGTTCCGACATGAATTAAAAAATTACTGGTAATAAAATATAATAGACTTTCATTTCAATTTAAATGTAGGTACAAGACACGTTATTGTATCAAGAGCGTATTAAGCTGTAGCTTTTGGTTCCAAATACATAATTTCATCTTAGTTGATTAAGTAGTAGGTTATTTGAGTAAGTCGCATAAAAATCTAAAACTTTGTTGGGGAGAGGAAATCTTAGGAAAACCTACAATAAATCTCGCTTCTTCGTTTACGATCTCATTAGCCGTTGAGTACAAACTTCCTACGTAGACTTTAGTTTCCGGCTGAAGCTTTATAAGACAATCTCTCATTTTCCTGCAGAAATGACCACTTACAAAGGCTCTTTTTTTCTTTGTGAACAAAAGGATAGAAAGGCGTATGTAAATGTTCGTGACAGCTGTTTACAAAGTAAATAATAAACTCACTTTATAACTTCAAAAGATAATAATTATTCTATTTTCTTTATTTGACGAGCACAAAGAAAAATCATAGCCCCGGAACCACCAGTCTTATATACACGTATGCAATAATATAAGGTCTTATATACCGTCATCCATTTTGCTAGCCAAATATTGTACTTTTAATTAAAATAATTATAGTAACGTAAATCATCAGAATTTATTTCGTGATTATTGTACAATTTTCCTAAAGATATATCCGCCGGTACAATCAGTACAAAGTTATTACAAATAACGGAATGTCGGCTTAACGACTGTGGGTGGAGAATTAAAATTTGAAATTGTTATTACAAGGGCTTCTGTAGGTTCTCTAGAGAGAACCGAACAAAATATTTATTTTTGCAAGTTTATGACTCTCCCAAGATTAATTTATTAATATTTTCATCACAGAATACAGATATCAATTACGTACGGAAAGACAACATCAAAAATTGAATTTGATTTTCAGAGTTTAAATAGAACTATGGTATTGAGGAATCTGTACTAAAATTATTGATAAATTAACTCATTTGTCTATTGAAAGTAACTGATATAACTTACAAGAGATTAGTTAAATCGATGATACTTTATACTTTATCCCTTACTTATAAAGAGAGACCTGACCCGAGCAGCAGGACAGAATGGATCGCGATAATGAGACAATGTTATGAAACCACAGGATTAAAGAAACAAATTAGGCATCCGTATAAAGATAACAAATAACGCAGGATTTTTGCCAGCTTACGGTGTCTGCGTTATCAGAGAGGCTGATAACTCGTAAACGAGGCTGCTCCTGAGAACATCGCTATCATTTTTTATAACGTAATATGCCGCTCGTAAAGAGCCCGAAGCCGCCAACGTTGGTTATTTGCTTTTGTCTTAAGCGATGCCAGTTATGTTAGTAAAACCTCGTCCACAGCAACTTTCAGTAGTCAAACTTGACTGAATAACTTCTGCTTGCTTGTTCCATATCATTTAAGTTTTAGTTTACTCATTACGCTTGCACAACACTTCGTGATATTAACCTGTATTCTAGTTTATGAGATTGTCGTCACCTGTCTATTTGTCATTACGAAGTCTGTTTTACTGTTGGAAATTTAACGCACAAAAACATGAGGCTTAATTAAATCATGATAGAATTTTTAACAGATGAATCAACTATCATTAGGTAGTCAACAAAAATTAGCCAATGACAAAATTTGTGTATTAGACATGCTAAGGTCTATCAGTGGCGTCATCGCCATCATAAAATTCCATGCAAACTACAGGACCACCAGGCACTCATTATAATATCTAGTTACCCAAAGACCTAAAATAGGTCTTTGTATTTACCAGACTTTTATAGCAATTGTTATGATTTTATTAATCGTCATAAAGATGGATTAGTTCTTTCAATCACACTTAAATATCTATAAATCTTCGTCTCTAGACATCTCTGTGCATTTCATTTCAATAAGTAATAAGACAAGAATGTTATTAATTTCTATATTACAACTATAATACCTCCCACGAGATATATCATTCGATATTGGAAGCGTCGATACCTCCCCTTGGTATTTTACAGCTGAAATATTCGACATGAGATAATAGTTACTTAACAATACTGGCAAAACTTTGCGATTCAATATCAATTATTAGGAGCAACTATTTGCTTTCTATTAATTTCTAATATAAATAGTTACTCTAATTTATCTTATGTACATCAAGTTATAGTACCTTCTTCTTTTAAAAGGTAAATTTTGAATGTAGTTTTTTCTGAGTGAGAAGAATTTCTATGATACTTCAATTTCAGCCTAACATCCCTTTTGTAGAATTATTATACACATAATAAAGAAATTGTCTACGACACAGTCATATGAGCCAGATTCCGTCTTTATGATTACCAGTTGAATTTAAATATCCCTGCACATAAATATTTTTTTAAATATTGTTTGAGGCATATCCGCTCCATCGTTGTTAGTAGCTTTGTGATAAAATTCGAAAAAAAATGTAATGTATTTATTATAATTTTTTGAGCCTTTCGGGAAATGAGATTGAATCTTTTTCGCGCTTCCACAGCGCTGCGCAAATTCGTATTACCTACATAATAAAATTCAGGCCCCCGGAACGTAACATATGTAGCTTTACGTGTTTTCGTTAAGGTTGTATTTTGTAACGACAATTCCCAATCTACTTATTTAACAAAAATCAGTGGGAATAAAAATCATTGTGTAAAAATTTGTCGACATCAGAAGCATACCTCTACATTCACTTTATATTTTGACATTAACATTTATACAAGAAGTTTTGGTTTTACAATTCCTCGCAATTTATCTTTTTATATTTCCTTCACAATAAAATTTATATACTTACTTATCTATATCACTGTGAATGGAAAATGGTTAAAAGATTGTACAGGATTAAGCAAGGCAGTACTAGCATAGTGGATTCAAACTTGAGAACCTGGAAACTCTGCTTTATTGTTTAGAAGTGTCTACTGAGAAGTTGACTTGGACTTAAGACGGATGAAGCCACTAATACGTGCTTGCGAATAATTTAAACATAACTTACAAAATTGAGACTACAAATATAAATACATTAATTACCACACTACGTACAGTTAGTTCTCAAATTACGTTGAAGTAAACACCACACGCGAACTATGATCCACACAGACTCTTCAAACTCCGTCCAAAATAAACATCGGCTTAGTGACTTTCGTGTTACGAGTACTAACACTTTGTTCATTTTCATGATATATGTTCCACAATATTTTGTATACTATCACTGTTATATTTTGTTTATTAGAAGATATTATTGCATCAAATAAAAAGACAGAAAGGAAAGGTTGAAAATGTTCGCAAAATTCGTATATGAACGGTAGAAAAGGTATAAAAAATTGTTGCTCGTTTGTTAAATTAAGCCAAAACTACTTTGTTTAACTTAAAGTAAAGCAGGTCTTTTGAAATGAGTACGACCTAAGTCAGGCGTATATTAGAGAATACTGCAGGCAACACATTTTTGTAACAACAGACCTCAGACAACAAAAAATATTTACTGTTTTTAAGAACCGGATAGTAAAACAAGGAAAGTAAAAAAATCTTAAGATGACCACATGACTTTCTTTAGTAGATACTCACTGAGTCGCGATAAATAATATTGACATAATGTATTTTTAGTTTTTTGTGTCAAAGTACCTAACTGCGTTTCACCAATAATAAGATAAGTCATCTAACACGAAGTAAGTAATCTCGTAAGACAAGAGATTAACTAGTCAAAATTAGTTCTATTTGCGTCTAACTTAAAGATAAACGTAGGACGACGATATCGTAATCTATTTGCGGAGAAGTTACTTAGTTCTCCCGAGAAAGAAGTTTTGCGTTGTAGATGTACTTTTATCAGAATAAAGAGCTCAAGGGAAATCTACTAGAACTTTCTACGCACGACTCATAGATAAAATGCGCGTCTTGGTGCTTATGAAATGAAACTTACACATCAAAGTCAACTCATAAAGAAAACTCAGTATCAGTAGCACATTTTACCGTTCAGAATTAGTTTTAAGCAAGAGTACTTAATAACTTATCTCATGTGTTACGTTGAAGTGTTACCATGATATGAACTTAAAAAAGATTTTATGTAACTTGCCTTTTACATTTGTTTGCGATGTTATCCGTCACCGAGGCAAGCAAAACTGAGATCACTTCTCGACGTAATACGAGTAAGGCCTTTAAATATGTCCACGAAAAAAATATGTTTGGCCCGAACTACTTGGCAAAAGAAATGTGTGTAAAAATATAAACTACTCATATTTATCTTTGGCGTAGTACGTAGTATTAAAGGAAATGAAATATAAACATGCTCGGTGGGCGGTCTTATATTGCTCTGCGCTAGTGTTTATGGAAAATCTAACAAATACTTCATCACTTGGTGCTACGCTATAAAGTGAACCTACGTTAAACTAGGTTCTAACATAAACAGAACCCAGGGCATAATAAAAACAGGCACAATATTGTGCCGTCTGTCTAAATTGTACTGCGCAAAATAAATATGGAAATAAACGCAGGATGAAAATAAAAATACAAATGTTTTTTACTAATACTGTAAGCTTCGCATGTAAAACCTTACATTTTAAATTACATGGTATAAAAGGAGGAAATCAACAAAATGGTGGATACAGCAAGCTTTTTCTAATGCATAAAGTGGGAAAAGATAATTATTAATTTGCAAAATTTAATTACTTTTAATAAACATCTAGAATGGTTGTAGTTACCCCGAAAGAGAAAACATTAACAAATAGAAACTTCCTTCAATGACGTAAAATGACAAAGAACTATGAATCAAACTAATGTCAACTTATGCTGAGTTCTAACCGCGTATAAGCAAATTAAAATAAGGCAGCATTGTTTTAGGCGACACGTGCATAAGTCGAGTAACTTGACGACTTTCAACAGAAGTTACCGAGTTAGAAGCTCACGCTGCATAACTAAGCGGCCGAGTAGAAGTTGTGCTGCAACTTCGCTTCTCGTTTCCTGTGTCGCGTTGCTTTCATTTGTTCCATTAAGAGCTGTCATTTACGTTCCTCGCAACTTGTACGCGATTTACACAACGCTAGTAACTTATGAGCTAATGTTATGCCGTTTATCTTCATTCTGGAACGGAATGACGTCTACATTTCCATACTTTAATAACCTTGTCGAGTATTTGATTATGTCATTACTCGTTAATGAACTTTAGCTTCGCTTTGACACCAAGGTGATCCTTGAATTCAAAATCACTACTTTGGATAATCATTACTTGTAATGGTATGAGAGTTACTATTGGTTAGATAAACATAATTAATTTATCGTAAAACTTTGCGATAATACACTCACGATGGTTAAAACATTTATTCAAAATCAGAATTTCTAAGAGTTCTTATCAATATAATTCGAGCTCAGAGTTCTTTACGATCCAATGCAAACTGTGGAATTAAAACTGTGGAGTTTTAATAAAGTAATTATAGAAGAGCTATATTTAAGACACGAAAAAAATGTAAAAAGAATCCTTCATTGCATAAAATTAACCGTTCGGGTGGACCATCTGCTTTTTCGTCAGCCTTTTAGTCTGTAAACAAATTAGGCCATAGAAACAATGAAACATTCTGTTGCCGTCGACAAAAAATGTCTTTTTCGTATTTAAAGTCCGTCACAGCCTGCTTAGTACTCCCAACAGTGAACCCCGCATTTGTAAAACTCATTTAGAACCTTTACCTCAAATACGAAAGTTTACGTCAGTCATTGACGTAGGGTGACCAAAAAACAAATGATTATTCCACTTAAGGTGTTCAAATACTTTATCGTTATTTTCAAAAAACACCATGTAAGAAC
Organism: Lerema accius; assembly: GCA_001278395.1. Classification (NCBI taxonomy): domain Eukaryota; kingdom Metazoa; phylum Arthropoda; class Insecta; order Lepidoptera; family Hesperiidae; genus Lerema; species Lerema accius. The sequence goes on from LGAG01000467.1 coordinate 2,276,477, forward strand.
TTTTCCTTAAAGCATTCACGTCTTATGATCATTTGACTCGCGTTTGTGGCATTAATCTCTTCTTACAGTTCTATCATCACATACAGAAACGGTTTTCCGTGACTGGGATGCAGCTTTTATAGTTCATTGCCTTTTTAATATCCTATATGTACCTCTATGGTTGTGTGTAGCAAAAACCTTTTAATCCTACTAATATTATAAATGTGAAAGTTTGTAATGATGTTTGGATGTTTGGATGTTTGGATGTTTGGATGTTTGGATGTTTGGATATTTGGATGTTTGGATG
>LGAG01000467.1:2276770-2291851 GCA_001278395.1 Lerema accius
TATTTATGACGCCGTGAGGGGGGTCAGATCTTTATGACGCCAGGGGGGGGTCAGATATTTATGGACGTGACTGTACCTCTATGGTTGTGTGTAGCAAAAACCTTTTAATTTGTCATATTTTTTGCCCTTGGGAATATTCTAATCAGTTTCATCCAGATTAATTGACCTTTTAGTATGCGCCGGGACGTAATTAGCTTCAGATTTATCTTAATGAAAACCTTGATATCATTGCATAAGTAACTTCTCAATCCAAGTGTATGATAGAAACTCCAGTAAAGTTCATAAACGCTTAAATAACGAAATTCATTAGGTACATGTAAAGAGAGCTTTGAATTGTTTTTCAAATTAATGTGATAAAGACACACAAAAGATATTTTGATGATAAAGACACACAAAAGATATTTTGATGATAAAGACACACAAAAGATATTTTGATGATAAAGACACACAAAAGACCACCCGGTTCACTAGAAGCCTATATTGAGCTCAAATATTCTGTCATTACACTGCATCTCTTTTGCGGTACTCTGCCACGAAACCGCATTTGTTATTTGCGCGACTGTACGAACCGCTGTTCCCATTGTTCTTTGTTTACTTTTATTTAAGTTGACCTAGTTTAGGTAATCTAAGCCTTGTATACAACTCATTCCCAGGAGATCAAAGTGGTTTTGCTTCAAGTTTAAATTCCATTTAGAAATCCTGTTTAAGGGATAAGCGTTTCATTATATTAAACGTTTTGCTAAATAAAAGAAAATACTTTATCGCCGCCTCAAGATATCTAGCTATCTAAAGAATCATTTATTTCGCAAATTAAATAAATTCTACTGAGATCTTATTCGCACGTCTTTTGAACAAATCATTATTGCTGTCTTAAAACAAAATATCAGTTGTAATAGTTTGAAGTGCAGATAATTGGAAGATTGATAGATACTTCACGTGCCAATAAGCTTTTTTTTATTTCCATTACATGCACAGTGTATTCCAAGGCTTTTTCTCCTGAGTAATAAACCTTAGGTAAATAGTTTTTGCAAAGTATAAGTGTAAAATGTGAGTACTAATGGGCAAATTTAAAGTGTTTAGTCTAAAAACTTTTAATTTTCCACGCGAATTTCTAGAATATTATCTTGGACAAGTAGGTAAGTATTAAAAAGGGAAAATACGTGCCTTAGATGGATATGTCATGGAGAAAGTTAGTATGGGAGTCTCGTGAAACGTGCGGAAGGAAAAAAGGGTGTGATGAATTTATATTACTATTGTGCGTGCCCAACGGCTATTTTGTCATGTAAGTAATTCCGGCTTAAACTTTCAGAATTAATACCATACAACACCAAAATAAATAATTGAACGTCACTTATATACGGCTATCAAACTACAATAAACTAAATGCCTTAGCTGTAAGAAACTATGTTAGTTGTAACCAAGTTTCATAATGTTTAACAAAAGAAGTTCTCTTCTAACTTATTCTCATGACACAATGATGATACTTAAGAATGATAATCGAATCGAAATTTAACCTAATATGTCCTGAATGTAGACAACTTCGGTAGCATGATATTGATACAGATTAAGATAAAAATAGATTCTATATTTTTATTTTATTTTAATATTAGTTTTATAGTCTTTATTGTTCATTTTAAAGTCAGATAAAGAAGTAAAAGTATGTATTAATTTTGCAAACGTACTTAAATTATCTTTGAATATACTTTGGATATAACTACGAGTACCTATTGATCTCCTTTATTTTAATTAGGTGTTACATAATCAGTTAAAAACAATTTATAAAACAATAATGAAAAATAAAATTTGTATGATAACTATAAACATACCAAATTGAGGTCCAGAGTATTTAAGCTTAGGCTATTTAATTAAATTATACACGAGCAACTAATAACAAAACGAAGTGATACTACTACAGTGTAACACTAGAATGCTAATTAAATACATTGCCATTCAGCTTTTATGATTGCCTTTATTAACGTTACATAAAACATCCCTGAAGCGGTGGAGGTCTAAAATAATGCTTTATGACCAAATATTCCCGCAAAGTTTCCGCTAATAGTAAAAGTTATGATAATTGTCTTCATTTTCAAACACTACGATGTGTATACATACATCCAACTATTTATTATTTATTTAAGGCTTTAGTTTTGTTGGACTGTATACCTACATATACCAAATTACAGCATTGTAGCATTTAAAGTTTCTGATAGGTCTATGGACAAAGGCATCGAATAATAAAACTATGACCATAAAGAGACTAGTGACGTGAAAAGAACAGTAATGTGTCTATTGGACTAAGCATGACTCAAGCCAATCAGACGAAGCCTGCATTCCGCAGTCCCAAGTCTGATGGCTAGATGAATTACGAAAACAGATGAACTACGAGTTTGATTGAATTTTTAAGTTATTTTGTCTATCGTTTAAAGTTAGGGTTAGGCACTAAGTAACTAATAACGGATCAGAAGAACAATATTTATTAAAAAAAAATGTGCAAGCCATTAAGAATGTCTCTGGAAATACTATTACATTCTAAATACCATTACCCTCATAGGCTCAAGAGATTCGGTAAATTCTTAGGGTTGATTAAAATATAAAATGATTTTTCGTTTTCAGTTGTACGAGTAATTAGTGCCTATCTAATTTGACAAATCGCTGTAATTATTCCTTAGAGATAGTTATCATAAAGGATTAATCGCACAAATATTTTTGTTATGCAACCTTTTATTACATGGAACAATTTTGAACTGGATTTCGGTGTCCTTATTTAGGTATCATAGTAAATCCGTAACACGTATCTCATTTGTCTAGAAAGCCTCAAGAGCTAGATAAAACGAACGGACTCGGAGAAGCGCCTGAGAGCCTGAGAGTTGGACAAATTAATGGCTGAGGAATTTTATGTTGGCAACGTTTTATAGTCTTGGTGATTGGTCACTGTAATCTAAATTCGCCGTTATCTTTACGATATACTCGTAGATGTGCAAACGTGTAGCTGAGCTCTTTTAACCCTCTGCTAAGTACCGATTTCAGATAGTCATAATAATTCACGTGTTTGTAGGTACCTATATTTAAGCTGTATCTACTTAATTTTTTTTAACCTGAAAATTTATTCTCAATTAATAATTTAGGCCTTTTTCAAGTTATTTAGTTAGTGTTATATTTACTTAGTATTTTATTGGTATTACTTAATTAGTTGTTAATATGTATAATGGTACTACTTCATTTATTTTATTCTATTTATGAAAAAATAACGAATTTTACATTTATTTCCTTTTTACCAATATATAACTTTTAAAATTCATGCATAATGGTGTGTTCGAAGCAGCTAACATATTAGCCAGTTTATTTTTGTTTAATTCATAAATTTTGTAGCAAAATGTCTTAATGCTAGATTGAAATTTTCACAAAGTAAAATATTAGGTAGACAGATACTAACTAAATTCAATATTCGCATCAGCGACATTTCTTTATTAACATGAATTACAAAAACGTCACCACAACGCTACGAAGAAGAAAGAATAATTTGTTTTTACGCCCGCATCATTCTTATCTTGCTACGTAATATTGTTTTATTATGATCTCTAAGTATTGTCGACGCTTTCCCACGATTGTTCCCAGGATTTTATAGGATCGCAAAAGCGAGTAGCATTATATGATGAAGTGTTTGTTAGATTTAACATGAATACTGCACAATGTAATATCAAACACAGACTCACGAAGAGCTCAGACGCTTCAATTCTTTTTATATCTTCTGAAAAATATACATTATTTTAATGCTATGAGTCTGTAAGTTCATTTTGCAATAATATTCTTCTTTATATTTTCTCGACACTGTTAACATTAAGATAACTTTATATTACTATTTTTTGTAATGTCTTTATCGTTTTCAATTTTATTTAAAAATAGAATTTTACATCCATCACTGTGTGCAGTTCCACCCTCCATGAATCCCTTGGGCAGTCTCATCATTGGGTTCCCTATAGATCAGTTTATATTGCATAGTTTTTTATCTTCCTGATAAAATTAAAACATTGCGTTAGGAATATTTGTTCTCGGTAATTATGTTGTACAAAAGAGTTTAAGTCCTATACGACCCAACAAAGTTGTCTTTTAAATATACTCAAAATTTATACCAAGACTTAACTGTATTATTATTATTTATTATGGCAACAATTGTTCGCGCCGTAATTTATGGAAATTCTTCAACGCTGCCGCTGCCATTATAATTTTCATTGTATTAGACAGTTTGAACAGCCGCAGCTTTAGAAGTTTGTAAGCCATTGTAAGCTTCTTGAAGGGTTAAAAGTGAAAGTAAATCTGTTTCCCAACGACATTAACGAAATTATCTATTCATAAAGAGAATGAATAGTGTACGACAATATGAAGAAATTCCTCAAGTTAACATTTACTTCGTCGAAGTTTCTGCGCGTCTCCGCGGACATAAGTTCTTGCGGTGTTTGTCTTACCAGCAATATTAGAACTATTCCGTTCAATTTCTGGTATTATGTTGCCGCAACGTCATATACTCCGAGGACTTAAACTTGTTTCAAACTACTACCGATGTTTTAAAGTCGTGTAGCCTTAGTTGTAAAAGAGAAACCTCATACAACTATGTACAGTAAGTACAACGTACAATATATCGTGCATAGTACGTAGATACAGTATTCAAACGGGTGAGTCTAGAAACTTCCAATTTGCATAAACTTTCTTTACTTTGATATACTATAAGTTTTAATATGCTAACATGGATAGGAAAACGACTAGAGAACTTTATAATTCCGCCATAACTTTCCAAAATACTTGCCTAAAATCGAAAGAATTGATTTATTACACAACTATTTTACGTAGGATACCTTCTAAATTTTACCATCGACATTAGTTAATCTCCCTAGATACTAAGACCATCTCCATATCCTATTACCGAAAATTTCAAAGCCTTTGTTCGTTCACTTACTGAGCTTAAGGTTAAATTTGATCAGTTCGCAATATGTTCTACGTATTCAGACTGTAATGTAAATGTAACGAGGAGAGTGATCTGAAGCCAAAAACATAAAGGATTCACGGATTGACGGATAGTGTTTTGTATGTATATTCATAATGTAAGTATATCTTTATCTGATATAATCCAAGCAAATACGTGTCAGTCTACATAACAATGTAGGGTTACGTAGTTGTTGATTACTCGTTAATTTGTTAAGCCTAGGTAGGCCTAACGAATGGATACCCTTAATTGGCCGTTGCCTAACTAGTGCTAGATCTTTGAGCTAGGTCAAAGACTGATGAATGGATGGACAGACAATAAAAGTAGGAAGATGCCAAATGACTAGGAAACCCTAAAAAAGACTTTTAGCGGTCACGGTCACCAATTCCGACAGCTTATTATAATACTGCAAGTGAAAAATCGACACTTAATTAAAATTAAGATATAAACTAATCACGAAATCTTCTGAAGTAAGAGTAAGAAGGTTTTAAAGAAACATTAATGCAAGTTTCATGTAGACCGCAAGATGTATAAACATGTACTTGATGGGAATACGTAATGACATGTGCTACGAAACTGAATATCATGATGCGAAATTACGCAACGCGTCGAAAGCGAGACAGAATTTCATTTCCCGAAAGGCCTAAAGAATAATAACGAAACCAGTACAACTCATTCCAATTTATATTTGACATCGTAAAACCTGATGTGAAAGAGAGGTTAAGTACGTGACAGATATGGGTGGTACGTAGTCGTACATCATATGCGTTAGATTTAGATGTTCTCATTGACTTATACATAAAGTTTAGCTATAACCACGATTTATGCATCTGGGTCGAAATATCGGCGTATCTTCACGGCGTATTTAGTAAATCGCGTACACTCAGCGATGAGTAAAGTTTTAAAACTTATATTGAAACATACTTTGCAATATATTGCCGTACCTCGTTTTCTTCTGGAAAAATATGTTTGCAGCAAAGAATATCGAATGCCTTTCATTCGTTTGATGTCTGCTATATTGATTCAAAATCAGTTGATACTATGATTTTGAGATGATACACTACCTTTACGAAATATTTTCAGTTACAACAAGTACCAATTGCAAATCCGACTAGCTTTCACAGTACTTTTAGAATTGTTTTTGAAATGAGCAGTGAACGTGTCGCATACTCTAATGATCGATGAGTTAATGTCATCTTCAGTAAGAGGTTTTGAATAGTACCTACTGATGTTCACATACGATATTGAGGATTTACCTGCTTCTTAATCAGCGCTATTAGCACAAATAATAGATTTTCCAAATCCAAAATAAAATAAACCATACAATGTATTCAGAACAACATACCGCACAACTAGGTATATCTAGTTATAACTTGGCGTCTTATCTTTTTTTACGTAAGTATATTACAACTTCATACAAACATGAAGTTAATCGAGGCATCTTAAAAAACTGCCCTACACCGCCTGCTATCTCATTTGTCTAGGAAAACCTTACACGCTTATCTGACTCGAAAATAAAATGGAGATGAAACGGAAGGATTTTGGAGGTGAACCCCAGCGCGCTATACTCGTATAAGCTTTGAAATATAGCGGGCTCTAAAGGAATTCTCCGTAAGGCCGACTTTCACAAAGTTAAGACGTTAAAAACGAACTCAGATCGAAATCTAACTGTTGTTTTTCTTCAGATTATATAAAGATAACCCTATAGTGATATTAACGCGTAAATGTTCTGAAAGTTAAAAAAGGCTTTTGGAGCTTTCAAACTTTTTGTCTTAAGGTCGTAAAAATTCACAGATATTTCGAATTAACGTAGCTACCTACAGCGACTACTACCTGTTGCCATGTCAACCCAACATCATAATATTTTCGTTATATCCGTAGGTAACCTACAAAGGTCGATACTGTCACTGTTATTAATACTGTCTGCTCGATTCGGTATAGTGGTAAATAGTTTAAGTTTGTAATGTGTGTTGTGAATTGAATATCGTCTTCATGTACAAACAAATCTTATAGCCCTACAGTAATATCTTTTGATTTGTCGATGCCATGGACAATACAAATACACAAAGGATCCACGCTCAAACCTCGCAGAGAAAATTAAATTTATAAAAACCTTCCACCTCCTTTCGAACCCAGGACTCATTGAACTGTGACCTGGGATGGTAACCATTGCACCATACAACACAACTATCGTAATACCGCACTTGGCTCTTCTACTATCTTAGGGTAAGACTTAATGTTACATAGTTCTTGCCAAGTAGAAAAGCTGTCTTCACATGAGTGTGATACTTTAATACTGCTTTGTTACTTCTAATTACTCATGTTCTCGGTAATACGTATTCTCTTAGAGAAAACTTAACTATAATGTATACTAAAACATTTTAGAGCTATATAATAAGACACTTTACTACCGTAATATGAAGTAAAGCTGGAACCATAAAACGAATTTTACGATTACGAATAAAGCAATTTATTTTCCAAAGCAATTGATGTTTTCGACACATTAAACTATTTTTAGAGCATTTAATAATGTTAACCAGGATTATACTAGTATTTGTTGCTGGATAAAATATTAAAAAGGATTCCAGATATCGCCTGCAAGTCCCTGTGATGCCTACCAAGCAGAAATAAAAATTACATTCTTAAATCTACAGTGTTGCACGTCTTGGTTCATACTAAATATTTTAACTAAAGGTTGTCGTCCAAATCGTCACTGGCATAAAGATTGCAAAGCCGCAACCGAAATACTCGTCTATAACTAGGACACTTCAGCGTATTTACGAGCGGCATATTACTGTATTATTACGATATAAAAAAATATTGCGGTTATCTCAGTAGCCGCCTCGATAACACAGACATCGTAAATGAGAGCCCACAATATAATTGTATTTGCTTGGATATCTATAAAAAAGTATATGGTTATACTATCAACCTCACAGCTGGGCTCTACTCGCTTGCCAGTATGTTAGAGCTTAAATTTATTTAATTTATTACATATAGATTGAGACAAAAGTGTCAGACCACAGAGCAAGTAGGGACGTAAGGAGTATCTGTCTTTCTTCCGTGTCTCACACACTACTATATTATTATGTGTCTTTCAAACACTGGTTTGATTTCAATGTTTTAGAGAGAGGTAAGTCTAAAAAGACGTTCCCTTAATCTATCCTCTATCGAATACGCGAGGACGCCTTTTAAGCAGGTACCGACTTCACTAAAAATATCTGGATAATAAAAATCATTGTTTTTAAAACAGTTAAGGCGTAACTCCTTATATCAAATTTATAAAAAAATTATTAGGAATCTAGAAGGATATATTTTTTTAATCTAGAAGGATAGATTTTTTCGTAGAAATAAATCTTGAAAATTTAAAAAATGATAAATGAGAACAATGTTATAATAATGTCAAAATACCAAAAGCTTTGTTTTAAAATAAAAAATCGACAAAGGTGTATTTAAGGTATAAGATAAAAAAGTATTCAACTAAAAGCAAAACTGCAGTAACTGGCAAAATTATTTTTGTTTAAATAACAAGACGTGATTACAATAAAGACAATCTCCTATCTACATTAACAATTTCCGTGTTATAATATCAGACAAGCTTAATTGGAAGCCCAGTAAGTCAGTGAAGCGCTTTAGATAGAAGGTGGTAGTCTTAAGACCTAATGCTTCTTCTGAAGTGCACTAACGTATGAAACCGTATTTACAGGCGACTAAATTCGTAGCTTACTAGTATAGCCTTTGTAGTATTTAAATAGTTATAATTACAAGAGAGCTGATCATAAATATTTAATAACGTTTGTTATTTATAGTTTAGCCAGTATGTAATTTTATTAGCCAGTGCCAAGGAAGAATAAAAACGTAATATTTATTAGAAAAAAGATATGAACTCTAAAACCAAATTGAGTCTCATACATCTTGAATTAACTGCGTACCAGTTTATAACCATATCTATGGTCATCATAAACAGCACTATAACTTCATATAAAATCCAAATGTCTATTACTAACAAGTAATTTATAGAATAGTGAAATAGTACAGTGGCTTTGTCGTCGTTTCATTACGGGACACTTACCCGCATATAATGTTGAAGAGGTATTTGTCCTCAACAAAACATAAAAGGGCACATATTTTTTAATCTCTGATCTAGACAAACTCCTCAGACCAAAAAATATAATAGACTCAGTGTTCAGGACAAAAAAGTGAATCAATTTTTTTCTTTTTTTTACAATTTGACATGTGTCACCTAGCATGATCTGCCGAGAAATGTACCGGGAAACGTTATCATTTGTCAATACGGTATGTTTTTCCCTACTACGCTTCTTTGTTCTGAAGGCTGCGTCTATATATTTTTTGGTCTATGGCAAACTTATTAATCATTCTAACTTGTAGTCTCTTTCTTTCTCTAGATGTGAATCATTTGAGGTGTCTATAAAACTGAAAAAAAGAACTACACCAGTACACAATGCTGCTAATTAGCCACAGTATCATACCTTTAAGCCGAGACAGATATGCAATTTTGCAATGGATACGAGAAGACACAAATAGCTGAGTTATAACTGAAAAACATACGCGATAATATTGCATTTTATACGTAAAATTGAAGATTCGAATATACCCAAGCGATTTCAACATGCTACGAGAGTTTTTAAGATGCTACATTCTGAAGAAACGGCAACCAGTCTCATTTGCAAGTCTTTCTTTGTGTATTACAAGTAAAATGTATTTTCTTTATCATAATAAGTAGATATATCTCTGTCATATAAGTAGCTGTTGGATTTAAAAAATAGACCGTGACGTGGCATGGATTCGATTTTTGATTGATATTTATCTAAGTTTTTTAACTCTCGTTTGGTTTTTCTACTTTGATTCTGCTTGTGTTATGTAGTACCAATATGTTAGTGTGCCCTTATTTTTTAGAGTTCTTTAGAATATACTATACACATCATCTACATCCAACTCTATCTACTTATCTCTGATCGTAATATTTCACCTGTCGGCTTTTTGTCTCAATCCACTTCAGGTTTCAACAATACAAAGAACTTAAAGTACTTTAACTTGCTATTTATTTTACTCGTCATAATCACTTTTTTATATAAGTACCTACGTTATGGTACGATAGCAAAACTTTCAATAATGTATTTTTCTAATATTCCTAACACTATTCTAAATTACTTTATTTTATAGAAACAATAAGCAATACTGGTATTATTATAAACATTCCAATTCATATCATAATTCATTTCAATTGCGCGCCCCAATTTTCGACAACAATATTCGCAAAGCTAACAGTGACCTAGAAGGAAGATCATTGACCCTGAGATTCATCTAGAGACTTGCAATGGAATTTAATTCCGCTGTAATGAAGTTAAATCTCCATAACAACCCTAGTTTAGTTTGCTTTGTACAATAAGCAACAATAACTCTAAAGATAATCCGGGGGCGGCGAGGGAGCGGATTCTGTCGCTTATTTACGACAGCTTTAGCACGGCGCGTCGCAAGATCCAGCCAATATAGAGCCTTTAAAGAAACGCGACAGTACAAACACGTTCAATTTCAATACTGTTTTCTATTAAAACTATCCACTTTACATATCCATGTCGGCATCGTGCCAACGTGGTTGACTATTGCAACCTTAAGGTTTAACCCCTTTTATAAGAAGACAGTATTAAGCCAGTTTTATAAAACGCGTAGGATGAACAAAAAGTCAAAATTTTCTAACAAAAGCTGCTAAGTGCAAAAGTTCCAAGCCTGAAACCTATCCCGATTTTATCATCGTACCCTTTCAGGATTTAAAGCGCTTCATTTAAACATTTGAACTCCCAAGCTAGCATTTCCAGCTTTTCGTGAACTTGCCTAGCAACAGACGAGATAATAGCATTATGGTCCGTCAAATTGAATGCTTACTAGTCGATATTTTATCCACGCATTTTTTAAATCTCTGTAAAATCCCCATTTACCTGATTATTTGTCTTTCCTTTAGGTGCATTATGTAATAATACGAATATATTTATGTAGCGTAATACAAGGTTTAAGGCTCAAGTAAGGATAAATACTTGAGTGTTTTAAATTTATATTAAACTAAAATAATATTACAGCAGTCAAACAGAAGAAATTAACTAGTTACTGATTTACTAACATTTACGGCCTACGGCTTTGTCTCACTTAGAATAAAGAAAGGTTAGTCACTAAGTTAAAATGATTCCGAGAACATAAAATTATAATGTAAAACGTACGCCATAACAAGCACATTTTAATTAACGATTCCTTGAAATTGTTCTGTAGCTAAAATCACTTTGGTAATCTCATCTTGAGATTCAGAAGTCGCTTAAGCCGTTAATCTATTTTCCGGCGTAAAATTTAATGAAATATCTAATCAATTTTAGTCCTTTCAGGTGTTTCATTGATACTTGTTTTCTCATCAAGCGTCACGTAATTTAGTTGCCTTTCAATAAAATGCTTAACACTTTGTATTTTGATACACAAAATTAACCGTTTGACGTTTAATTAGTTGATTAGCTTAGGATTTACTTACCTACTTACTTTTATCAAAATACATAAAATTTATTAAGCACTTTAGAAACAAAGAACTGCGACCATATACAAAGGTTTCAAATAGCTCACAATACAACATTTCATTATTTCATTTTTATGAGTCAAAATTTCAAAAGTAATTTCTACTTTTGTGAAAGTTTAAGTATTTTGGGACTTAAATAACCTATAGTAGGTTTTTGAAACCGTACCGATTTATTCGACGTCCCAATTTTACACCAGAATATTCACGGTTGAAGTACTTTTCCAATATTGTAAGAATTTATGTTAAACCAGCTACCAATTTATTTCGTTTGTTACACAAATTATTGATCAGCTCTTAGCCATCAGATTTCCGAACATTGATCAATATAATATTTATTTTCTGTTTCTATAGATTTAGTACACTACCGCGAATAGGTACATAATAAACATTGACGCTTGTGAATATCTATCAATTGAAGACTACCTCTTTCTAATGTAATAACTTAAGTTATAATAAATAGAAGGTAGGTAAATTAAATTAGGGAAATATAAAAGAATGTACGATTTGATCAGGGGAATTAACTGAACGAAACCTATTTGCTGATTTAATTTTACTTAGTAAAAAAATCTTAGCTAGAAGAAAAATAAAAGACAACAAAAGCCTAAATATAAAAAATTCTACTAAGGATCTGTTACTGCCGAGAAATTCCTCATACCTAAATCTACATAACTGAAATTCATACCTCCAAATTTCAAATTGCTCCGCGTGAAGAGATTACCATAAAAAGGTCCGTTACGTAGCTTATGACCTTTGATATCGGAAATTCCTTTTGAGGTTGAGGAAGATACCCTTGTATCGGAAACAATCCTTTGTCCGCTATGAAACCTCAATAATAAAGGCCTCTTTCGAACCTACAACGCTATTTCTTTGCTTGAGTTAGGTCGCCATGTAGCCATATCCCACATAATATACACTTATGGATAATTTTATGACATCCGGTGACATATTACCCGATTACGCCCGAAAGAGGGTAAACTACACCAACACGGGTTCGTTCTATTAATAGGATGTACTGAGTAAGATTAGGAAAAAACTCGTTACAAATTATAGAAATTATTACATGCCAACTGATTTTAAATTTTATATAGTGCATTGGTAACATAATCTTTCAATCGTCTCATATTAGTTTAAAACAGATTTGTCATAGCTCAGTTTTCCAGTGATATTTTTGTCGAAATTTACCTATTGAATTTACATACACCAGCCGCGTTTTCATCCCTGTCACTTCATGCATATGGATGGCTTTATGCAAACTGCTACTGCGCCTTTCATTGGCCGACATTTTTGATTTAACTTTAATGTAAAACTCGTGACAGTAATATTAATTTATATAATTTTTAATGAAGAAAGTTCAGTATTAAATTATTAATTATTATGTTTGTTATGATGTGTGATATCGTTACTGAAAATAAAGTCTACTTGGTTAAATTAAATTACATTACATAATATTATGACCAGAAAAAATAGTTTATATTTTACTTGGTAAAAATAAAATGTCTTCTGTGATTATTAAATGAACGACGCATATACAGCGACAGACGAAGACCAATGTGCTCATACGTTACGTTCTAACATCCGGTCCTTCAAAGTAGTTTTACTCAGTAACTGTGTTGAAGTTCTCGAGAATTTTTCCGCAAAGCGTTTGCTTACGCCGGGCGCTCTTGAACTGTGAGTCGACAAATATATTTTAGAAGTTTCTAGTGCTGCCGGTTAGTTCTAATCTTAATTTACAGTTCTACAGCAGTTGTACTACCTACTTCTCACTTATAGTAGCCGTAGTTTGTTCAGAAGTTGTCCACCCGCAATGCGCTTACCTTGCAGGTGAAGTCCATTCTCTTTATTTCTGACCTTCCAACGTTTTAGGAACTTTCGACTGGTATACTAAATATTTATGGAGTTCAATAGCAATAAAAATCCAGACGCCAACTTCCTAAAATGTTCTTACCGAAGTTTCAAAGAATAATTAACTTTAGAGTTATTATAGTGACGGCGTAAAGTGGAAAGGTTGTTAAGAGAAATTTATTATAACTTAATCATATTTCTCAAAGTTATTAGGTCTCATTACATATTTCAATACTATATTGTGTTTATTTAAACAATTTCATATGAATCCATAAGCGACGTAGGTAAGTCAGGAAATCTTTGTACAGCGAAGCTGTAATAGGTACGAAATACAAATATAGTTTAGAATAACAGGAACTTAATACAAACAATTCCACAGGTTATTTGAATCTACATATCATTTTAGATTTTTTTTTAATCTAAAAGAACTTTGTCGCTTAAGATTTTACCGCCCTGGTGATGCAAGTATAATTATAATTTAACGTATTTAAGGAACACTAAAAACTATAGATATGAGTTCTTTCCATCGCTTGACACAGGTTACGGCATATAGTGTGAGCATACACCAATTTCGTTAAACCTAAAATCATTAATAGAAGGTTAAATTCCGGACACATTCCATCAACAAATTGTACGTGTTTTCTTTATTGAATACTGCTGCCATCTATGTGATTCAAATTAATCAGTGTCGATACGAATGGTTAAACCAGAACATCGTCAAAGACTCGCCTAATTTGATTTCAACGTTCGTTGACCGCATGAATCTATGGCACTAGTTGACATGTTGTATTGTCACGTGCATTACTATACTATATTATACAATACAATATCAATATCAAGTACACAACTTGTATATGAAATGTCAATAAGATCGTTTCATCCGCAAATGCAAACTAATTTGCGGTTTCACAGGATTTAGTTACGTGAATTAGAAATACTTATAATGAGATATACTAAATGTATACATACAAGTATAATTATGTATGTTATGAGATACGTACATGTTGATTATTAAGGATCACTCGAATATTTTATTTTTTAAATTGGTGATATATGTGTCATCAACAAACATGATAGTAGAAAAATCTATCCGCACTGTGATATGCACGCTTTTTAGTGAAGAAAAAAATTTATCACTTAACTATTTTATCTGAAAGTTGATGATCATCAAACCTGGAACTCCTAAAAATAAACTTACTTATTATTTACAATATTACCAAAAACGCGTACCTACCAAAGCTACAACAAACTTAAGTCTCCAAGCTTATACATATAAACTTTATTATTTGTGCTTCGTAAATATATCCGTCGCCTCATTTATGTTTCCTCTCAATTTGTATTTTGCTTCATCAATGTTTGGAGTTTTAACACCAATTTTCAACATTTTCTGATACGTTTATGCTGCTTACATAATTATTGTATGTTTTTCGCGTCCTTTTCGCTATAGACCATAATACTTTTACTAATTTTGTGTGATATATTGTAATGGTAATAACTTATTATAACTAACTAATTAAATAGGGCACTAGTTTAACGCGGCGGTAATATATTTCGATTTTGGTCAGTAAAATTGATGACATTGGCAGTAAAGTTTGGGCAGTAAAATAAATGAAAACGATCAGTAATAAATATATTTTTCGGCAGTAAAATAATTAAATGGGCAGTTAATAGTGGGCAGTTATAAAGT
>LGAG01000467.1:2295427-2342956 GCA_001278395.1 Lerema accius
ATTTAGTCGCCTGATTTATGATTTTGTTTGCATGGTTTTCACAAAATTATGTGGCAATAAAATCAGGTTTACAATAGTTACAGGATCATGCAATTTCAGCATTTCTAAACTGTCTGCAGACTTGGTGACTGTTTGGAATGTTAACCCTTTATTCGAATCTAAATCCTCTAAGATATATTTAGTTTTCTTATCTTCTCGTGACACATTTGCTCATTTGTTAGCGAAAAATTTAAACCTACTGAGCCTTCCATATTCTATTAGAGATTAGTATTTAAGCAACTCATGTCATTGATTGTATTCCTAATGAACTAATTATTCCTGCATCAATTAAATTTAAATTTGAAGACAATGAATTAACAAATCTAGGTATTTAGATGATTGAATAAAAAAGGGGACTTAGATGTTCAGAATTTTAAATTCAAGCGAAGGCTTTTCATTTTTCAGTTTATCTTTTATTTACATTTAACATAGCATGATTGACGTTATTCTTTTTTTACCTACAAGTATTATTAAAGAGCAATTTTGTTATTGTTGTCGCTCAACAGATCTCGTTTCTTTGCGAATATTTGTAGCTATTCATGCTATTTTCAAATACGTCGAGTTCCAAACAGAATAGGTACGAATTACATATAATATATTATACCTCAATACTTTACAAACGGCATGCAATATCCACGAGGTATACGAACCTAATACTGTCAATAAACGAACAGCAGAGCGATATTACTCCTTTTGCCTTCGTATAAGATTTTTTTTCGAAACAAATGTTGAGTGTAAATGATGAAGTTGGATTAGTATTAAGTATTCGCTCAAAATAAAAGGTTACCTTAATAGTTTACACTTACATTTGTGAGCTGGCGACTGATCTGCAAGTTATTTTTGTTACAATAATATTTTTTCATGGAAAAAAGGTTAATATTTGTTTTTTAAAAATAATGAAGAAATCCATCCGGTGTAGTAATAGAGTTTATGAAAGGTTGGAGAGATGTAACGTCTGCATCATAAACATGCATTGTATCTACTGGTGTCAACGTGTTTTTTTTATACTCTTTTTTATAACAACAAACGTGACTCCCGACCTTCTTCAAGACTTTACACCGAACATTTATTGCGACGGCCAAGTAATTCTCCCCTGCTTCATACAAAATTTGTTTTTAACAAATTATTAAGTAAAGTGAACCTTATTTATTACTCTTATCAAAAATTGATCTTGTGTTCCGTGAAACCATTTTCCGATTATCATACACATACAAATTTCCAAGCTGCAGGAACATCTTATACCAAATATTATGTTGACTTGAACAATAGAACGGAGGAGATAGTTACGAGTATGACTCAAATATCAGTCGAGTTTATGAAAACTGCTTAAAAATTCGGTTCTAATTTGTACGTATGATTTAAATTCAGGGAAATCTTTGATATTAGAAACAATATAATTAATAATTTTTAACTACAAACCACAAAGATTTACATTTACTTAAAGAATATTATAGCGAATGTATTCAGACTTAAACTAGCCGACAAAATAACAGCTGAACTAATGGTTGTAGAAACATGACATTTTATCCATGTCGGTAATAACGCAACGACTGTGCGGAAAATACTAAGAATAACGCAATATAATGTTCTAAAACTGTATTTATACTAACACTAAATTAATAACATTTGAATCATTCCAACATCAAAATGAGATGTTAATTATTCGTATCACACATCAAAGAACTTTCTTTCTCACATTATTTTTCATCGCATTTTTTAGCACTAATAAAATACATGATAATATTCATCATGATCATTCACAATCTATGTAAAAAAATATCACGTCAAACGCAGAGGTACCTAATGGTGAATAAAATCAGCCCCTGGATACATTGCGATTGTAAACGGGAGTGCCATCGCCTAATCTATTAGCTAAGGATATAATCATTTCTGGTGTAGCTTCATGCAGATCATAAGCCCAGCCGATTCTTTTAAAGAAATTTATAAAAATAGTGCCAAAATTTAAAGCATCAAAATGCTCTGCCGCTTTGTAATCGAATGGAAAAGCGTGGTGGTAGTTGTGCCAGCCTTCTCCCAAAGTGCAGGACGCCACAAATCGATTTTCTCTAGGTACGATGGTTCTGGGAAATAAATAAAAAAATATTAAACGATCAAACGAACTTCTAACTGAAGTTCACTCTTAATTATCTTGTCTCCTTTGAAGAAATGTAAACTGTGGTTATAGTTGAGCATTTGACTCACACTACAAGAGCTCAATTCTTTCAAAATGACAATATTATAAATGAAAGTATTCAACATTAGCATTACAATTTAAAATTAATTAAGTAGCATACTTGTTATAAGGCCTGTAGCCATGGGCATGTGCAAGACTGTTTACAGTGAGTTCACTGTGGAACATGCTTAGGAAACGAATGAAACATTGCCACGCGACCGCACATTTCCAGTCTTCGTCCCACAAATATACACCCAACATTGTTGGCAAAATGTAACAAAATATGAGTTTCAAGTATCCAAAATACCTGAAAAGAGTGTACAATGTTTATAATTTTTTAAACATTAAAATTATTCATAAAGACATTTCCAGCTCTGTTTTCGATTTTCTGAGTGTTGGATATAAATAACACAACAAAAAGGTTCAAGACATTTATCTGACAATTAAATTAATTCACTGGACGGATATGAAAAGAAAACCCAAACCATTTGGCTGCTAGGTAATCCGTCACCGTCGGTTGGAACTGTGTTTGCATCCAAAAATAACTACAGACGAAAAAACTAAACGATATCTTCTATTCAGTAACAAAATTTATTATTTGTAACCGCTATTTGACAAGAGCTACTTTAATTTTAGTAAAATTACAAAGGTCAGTTTTTGCGTTCGAACCAAGAAAATTGTAATTACGTAATCCTTTCATTCGCCATAATCTCTCAGAAAAAAAATTCCCTATTTAGTTATTTCCTTTTAGCAATTTACGCCGATGTTAAAGCGTCAGAATGAATCCGACTTTGAAATAAATTAGTTTCGTGATGCCAGTATTATTTTACTAACCAAAATGTATTGTGGAATTGGAAGTAGAATTATCTAAGAAATTAGTTTCGTGTTGTTCAGAGCTTATGATATCAAATTTTAAACTATAATATTTATTTTTAAATTACGAAATTTTGTAGTAAAAATAAATCCAATAGAAGGTTAGGTACTGGTTCAAAGTTCTATGCCTTTGTTTGTAATAATGATTCTGAAAGTAGGTGTGTAACAGTAAAATGAGTACTTACTTGTTAAAAGTCTTTAGCAATGGATCATCTCTGATATCGCTCATGTCTATTTGTTTTCCTCGCAATATCACCTGATCGTTCTTCTTCAGCATCAGCCAACCGATGTGGGAGAAAAACAAGCCGCGGTTCGCGTTGTGGGGATCTGCGTCAGTATCGCTGTACTTGTGGTGGACACGGTGGTCTCGCACCCATTGCTCTAAGGAATTCTAAAAAAATATAGCTTGTTTGAGTCCATCGTTGGAATGTTTAAATTTTTGTCTCATATAAAAATCTATCTATCTATGGGGGGGCTCTGTTTTTCTGTGTTTGAAAGAGTATCACGCATAGAATACGTTTTGTTAAGGGAAACGTTTTTGTTACCGTTAGATAACTGGTAAAAGATGCACCAAAGCGAGGGTGGGTCCACAAATTTTAAATAAAAAAAATCTCAGTATCCGTACTAATAATAATTGATGGAAAAGTAGCTTTATTTGCCTGAAAGTTACCAGGCCGACTTAATTGAAATTTGGCAAGCGGGTGGTTCTAATTTGGGGATAGGACATTGGGATGATTTGGACGTTAGACGCAACATGACGCCTAGTTTTATTTTTGGCGTACGCTCCCCTAAATAAAGCAAGAGCAGATAGCAGTCTATAAGAAAAATTTCAATGACGCAAGCAAATAAGCAAGTTGTACCGTATGTTCTGTACACTTCAAAGTATAAATTGGTTATGTAATGTATGCTTAGTTACCTGTCCAGCACTAGCAAAACATAACAAGAAAAATAGCTTAAGTGGAAGAGTGGCTTTGAAGCATCTGTGAGTCCATAAACGGTGCGCTCCTCCGGTGATTCCAAAACCAGTCGCAACGTACATTATGCCAGCTGCAACCAAAGTGTTTTGCTGTTATAAAACACGAGATTCCACTGAGCACTGATGCTTAATGTCCGCACTTACCAAACACTAATGTCTGCCATTTTACCGGGAACGCGTAATAGTAACACCAGTACACCCCTATAATATGATAGAGAATTATCGCAATAGCGCTGGTCCATTTCACATCATTTTGAAATCCGAAGCTTTTTTCAAACGCTCGAAACAATTCACTAATTGTTGGCAGTAATGCTCTGCGTTTACTTTTGTCCATAACTAATTTCAATACTATTCTTTATACTGGCTCAAAATATAATGTACATTGGATGCCAGTTAAATAACTTAAGTCATGTCACCAATAGCATTGTGTCGTAAGATAGGTACAACGCTCTTTAATTCCTTACTTAGTCTAAAATCGATACAACCTCAATACATATGATCGTACATTCAGGGATTCGTTGTATTTTGGTCTTCTAGTATTTGTTGCCTGATTCATGATCTTGTTTGCATAATTATCACAAAATTATGTGACTATAAATAGGGTCATGCAATTTGAGCAATTCCAAAACGTCTGCGGGCTTGGTGACTTTAAAATATTAACACTTTCTTCGGATCCAAATCCACTTAGGTATATTTATACGTATTTTTTCTAAAATTTTCGTGATTTTTGTTCATTTGTCAGCAAAAATTTAAACCTACTGAACCTTCGTATTGACTTCTAATTAAAAATCTAAGTGATTCCTTTAAGCAACGCGTGTCATTGTTTGTATTCATAATGAACTCATTATTCTTGCACCAATTACATTCAAATGAGAAGACAATGTACTATCACATATAGGTATTTTCATTATTGAAACTTTTCGTTATCCATTAAAAGCTAATTTACTTTCTGTAAATGCGTAATGTGACTTAGATTTTAAATTTTTTATAAAGTAAATTTTAATGACTGCATTGTAATTTCTCTGTTATTCAGTTGTCACATACCCTAATTAACGTTATTCCTTTTTTATCTTTACGTATAATTAAAGCGCAATTTTGTTATTATTGTTGTTTGATATGAATTTTTGTGAATCTTTACAGCTATTCGTTTTATTTTCTTTTCTTATCTTATCTTATCTGTTCTTATCTTTCTTTCTTATCTTATCTATTTTATTTTCTAATACGTCGAGTTCCAAACTAAATAGGTACAAGTAATATTTACCCTGTACCTACTTTACAAATGGCATGCAATATCCATGAGGTATACGAATCTAATACCATGCCAATAAACGAATAGCAGAGCGATATTACTCCTTGAGCCTTCGCATAATTTTTTGTTTTCGAAATAATTCTGATCTCCCAAATGCTGAGTGGTAATGGTAAAGTTAGGTACGCATTAAGTTGTTATAAGCCGATACTGTAAGTAGGCACCTTAATAGCTTATAGTTATAACTGCATACGACTCGGCTACTGGTTAATTTTGTTTCAAATTAGATTTGGATTTTTTTATAGAAAAAAATGGTCATCAATGTTTGTTTTCTGAAATAATGAAGAAATCCATCCGGTGTAGTACCTAATAGAGTTTATGAAAGGTTGGAGAGATGTAACGTCTGCATCATAAACACGCGTGTACTGGTGTCAACGTGTTTTTATACACTTTTTTATGACAACAAACGTGACACCCGACCTTCTTCAAGACTTTACACCGAACATATATTGCGACGGCCAAGTAATTCTCCCCTGCTTCATCGAAAATTTGTTTTACCAAATTATTAAGTAAAGTGAACCTTATTTTACACTCTTATCAAAAGCTGATCTTGTGTTCCGTGAAACCATTTTCCGATTATCTATACCCATAAATTTCCAAGCAGCGGGAACATGTTATACCAAATATTAGCCATGTTTACTTGAAGAAATATAACACAGGAGATAGGTACGTAAACAAATATTATTCAAGTGTACGAAAACTGGTTCAAGTCTGCTTCTGATTTAAATAATTTAAATTTGGTACAATCTTTGATATCGTGATGAACTATAATTTGATTTGATTTCTGTTTAATCCGTAAATCACAGAGTTATCTACAGAGTGACAACAAGCAATGTAACAGCCTGAATTAATGGGTGTAAAATCTCATGGAAATATGACAATTTCCGCAGAAAAAATGCTTATTCAAACCAGCGCTTATACGCCCTTTTACTCTTTAATAAATAGCAGAATAATCTAAATCGTTTTTAAAATTTCGTTCTAAGTTGGTGAATTTGGTAAACTTATAATGAATAAACACTCATAGTCTCCATACGATTTCCTGTGTAACAAATGGCATGGACGTATATGAGACATCACAAACACGCACGACCCAAGAGCAAACATTTATTTGTGGCATAAATGTCTGCCCAGACTGGGAATCCCGGACGGCAAGTAGGTACACTGTTGATATTGCAATGAATTTTTAAACCACGTTTACGGTGTAACTCAAGCTGCTACTATACAGTGGAGTATGGAGCATTGGTTTTTAACCTTTAAGAAGTAAAACTTGCACTTACTAAGTACTAAAAAATTACATTTTTGCCATAAAGTGAGAAAAAGAAACTGATAAAATGTTAATTAAGAGAGAAAAAAAAATGTTTTAATAAATTTTACCGTATCATGAGTTCAGAAACCAACGTAAGCTAAGGCTGGGTAAATTGAGAGCATCGTAAAAGGTTTATTGCAAGAACAGATGTTTATTTATTACGGTGACACGAACTGTTGTACATACTAGGTATGTGGGCAGCCTTGTACTCTACCTTATTAGGGCATTTGGATTTTATTAGGTGAAAGCAATGAGTATCTTATAAATGTGATAATTGGAATCCATTGGTTCGAAACATCATCACGATTGACTATGGCTGACTAAGGCTAAAAATTTGAGATTCGATTAAAGTTACTAATTCCATATTAAGTTAAAAGTAATGACGGTATTAGAGGAAAACTTCCAATGGATATTTTGAAATAACTCCAAACTGATTCGGCCTAGAGTAGTCCAATGGCCAGGAACATGCTACACGCTGGGGGATTTTGAGCTTAAAACATCTTACTGAACAGCAAATTACTTAAAATAAATACGCAAATTCAACCGTTAACGTTACATTACCCCAAACCGCAGTCAACAGTTGACAGTGAACTATAAATTAAACACTTTAACGCTGATAGCAAACTACAAATCAAACAGTGCTAACGACAACTATGCAGATACGAGAACCGTTTCCTTAAACTGCGGAAAGCAACAGTCAAGTTGAAGCGAGCTGGCGATTGATAAAGTTTTGATAGATAAAGTTTAACGCACTACAAGTGTTGTGGTTGCATCTCTCGATGCACAATTCAATTGTCTCGAGATGTGTTGGTCTTCCTTCGATAATGCTAATTATTACCCGACTGCACCAAAAGGACTGTTATGTTGTTCGAACTTATGTGTGTACTGTGTATTATAGGGTATGTAGGTTTCTTTGACGCGCTACGCACCCTTGGCGTATTTCAACATGCGTATGTACTATTGGATTCCTCTCCATAGTAAGAATGAAATAGGCTATAATTTTTTTTATTATGTTTTACTACTGCAAAAGTAATGTGGTTTTTCATTGGCAAAACTAGATTTTCTTTGAGGCAGTTTCCAACTTTCCATAAGTATAACAGCCGTAATCTGTAGTTTACGTGTGACTGTGTAATGATCATAATCGGCACGTAGTAAAAAAAGGCAAAACTGATACAAAATTTTAATTTTGGTCTTAGAAAAATTTAAATTGCAAATGATAGATAACGAATCAAAATATCTTTGACAGAAATTAATAAAAAATGACACAGAAACAAAAACATTGTTAAAGCAATTATGCGTAGCTAATAGCCTCGATTAATCGCCCCAAAATTGTTAACAAACACAATTTTATTGTCCATAAATTTGTATTATCGTAAGGGTTTGCGCGTCCTGTAATGTAATACTCTGTATTAGAATTTATTCTGCCCGTATTTCATTGCCAACTGGCCAGCTCTCATATAAGTGGGAACGACTAACGCTTCTTATTACATTTATTACTGCAAGAACTTTTATTTCGTTCTACTTACATTACATTCATAACTAGTAAGTCTGGGTCGCCACGCTTTGGAGTAATATTTATACGAAAAATACGAATACGTGCTACATCAGAATTTTGCATTTATGAACCGCAGTTTAATGAAAAACTCCACTGTACTGTACTGATTTAAATGCGGATCCTTTTGAACTGTAACTAAAGGAGTGGTTAGTGTGGTTACACCACTGTTTTCCGAAGACGTACTTACACCTCATGAGTCGTAATTTATTCATTCTTATACCTAGTCTACCTAGTCTACATGAACATTTGAAATATTGGAATTTGATATATGCTTACTTTTAACTAAATCTTCCTAATAAGTAACCTTTCCACATTAGTAGATAAATAAGGAACGATTTGAGAAAAAAAAACAATCTAAAACTAAACAACGTTCGTAGATTTTAATGAACTAAAAATTCAGTTAATAAGCAAATCCAGTTGTGAAAGTCAAATCAACAAAGCGAACGACCGACAGCTGGTTAGCAATATAT
The DNA here is from genome assembly GCA_001278395.1 of Lerema accius. Lineage (NCBI taxonomy): Eukaryota > Metazoa > Arthropoda > Insecta > Lepidoptera > Hesperiidae > Lerema > Lerema accius. The sequence goes on from LGAG01000467.1 coordinate 2,304,126, forward strand.
TCAGTGAACCGACTCGATAGTAACGCTTTAATCTATCACGAGCTCAATTTTGAAGGCAGAAATCTCTTTGCAATGCAAAGACGAGCTGCCATTCAAGTCCTCGATATTAATATTCATTCGTGCCATTATTTCCGTGGCATACCTATTAAAATCTCGAGACGAAATTTCCTCCCATCTTATTGAAGATATGTCCCGAATAAATTTTACCGTTAATTCTACTTACCGTTTACAAGATGCTAATTATCCCAAGTCGGGATACTACGAAATTAATATTTTTAGTATCGTGTTTTAGAGCGAGAAAGCTAGCATGAGAGTGTCCTGTTATATCCCTTTTAGTTATGCATGACTATATTATTGTGTAACCACATATTTCACCTCAATGATGTTTGGTAAATAAAAATTCTGTATAGTTTATACGTTAACGTTTCTAGATCTTGTCATTATGCATGTATTTGTGAAAGGGGACATTCTGAAAACATCTCTCATGGATCCTAGAACAGAAGGCAGATGGTAATCATCTACACATAAATGTTATACAGAATGGACGATTAGGTATAGTGGTTAATTAAAAAAAACCGACCAAGTGTAAATCGGACTCGCACACTAAGGGTTCCGTACCATCATTTGTAAAAGAAAATCACGTTTGTTGTATGAGGACTCCACTTATTATTATTTTTTATTTGTTGTTATAGCGGCAATGGCAATACATAATTTGTGAAAATTTCAGTTTCAGGAACCCTAAAAAGGAACTCAGCGTTTATCAATACGATACACGTAGGAAAAAACTTCCCTTTACAACAAAGTTTCAGGTGGGTATAGTTGATTTTCATGATAACCTGCATTAAAAGTCGTTTGGGAAGTAGGCAGTCCACGTAGGTAATGTTGACGAAGTTATGCAGACCTACAACACTTCATTTAAAGTTTACAGATTGGCATCTTTGCGGAACTTTCGAACTGGCCACAAGCCAAGCTCCGAAGTTACCAAGAACGTTACTCGCCCTAAGCATTTTTAGTAAACAGTCTTCGGTGCTGAGTTGGAGAGGAAGTGAAGAAACGGAGACAAACTTGACATTTCGCTTAGCTACATTTCAACCCGCCAATTGCAGTCGCCATTGATTTTTGACGTCGAACTTACTTTAAGTTTTAATGTCTATAAAATGTAAAAGATTATATTAGACGGTAGGTGGGTAGAAAGTGATACATGGATCCATTATTTATTCTGTTTAAAAGTACAAACTTGTCTTATTTATAAACCGTACATTGTCAGCTAAGTTATAAAATTGCCATAAGATGTATGATCATAAAATATAATGTCAATATCTCAGAGAGGAGTTACTTTGTAGAAAATAATAGCTATGACGTCCCTGAAAGTTTAAAGGTATATCAATAACCAAACCGACATTTGCCGAGCTTTTGCTTCAAGTTTCAAACATACCTAGCAGCAAAACCTTTCTTTTTCCACATATTCTCTGATAATAAATGTGCGAACTCATTTTAACCAAGTTCGAAAAGAATTCCTGTAGAAAAATGTATACGAGACCATGTACCACGGCAATTTTTTCATATCACCTCGTTTCATTTTGTTTCCGTGGAACGATTTTGACGATTTATCTTATCAAAGTTTGTTCCACGACTTGAGTTTGTGTAGGGAGGAGCTATTGAATCATCAGATGTCGACAATCTTGTGGAACAACATACCCTCATAAAAAAAAGCTTGGCAATGAAAATATTAAACCACTACAATTATACAAAAATCTACTAATATCTAATAAACATTATTTATCAGGTTAATTAAGATGATTATAGACCGATAGTTAGTGAAGATGCTGTGGAAACATATATTGTAGGTCATAAAACATCATTTAGTCTTTAAATAGCGTGTGATAAAATATGGCACGTAAACTTGCAGTTATTGTTAAAGCTATTTCCACGCGGACGAATAAATTTCGCGTCATGTGGTGCACTTGTAGTGACAACTGCGCGATTGCCGTTGACAGAAAACGTTAGATATTCGGCCCTCCCTACGTACTGTAACAATATTTATTTCCATTTTTCGACGGATATTATAATATAACCTGTTAGATTTGATCGAGTTAAACAACTAAGAAATAAGCATGTGACGATCCGTATGGCGCAATGGTTACTTTGACAATAATGAAGAACCCGTGCCTTGTACAGAGTTATTAATGGCTTTTAGCGAGTTAAAAATTTACAAACCAAACACGTTTCATCAAGGCAATAAAAACCACTATACTACCTTCTACTTAAAAACAGTACCTATTCTAATTTTAGTCATAATTAAATAGTAACCAGCCTGATACTTCACCAAACCTTGACTTTTACGAATGCTCCATTTTTTCCATACTCGCAACAAAGAACATTCCCTAAAATTATAAACTCGACCCGATTCTTGACTGTGCACAATAGGCTGTTTTCAAGTTAGAGCCTTAATGATTACTTTCTAGTATACTGTAATTACTTTTCTCTATATAAAAATAGTTGAACCGAGTAGCAATGAATTTATATTTTTAAACTATTTGGTATGTCATTTTTACAATACATTATATTATTATATTCACTCTGATTCTCTCAATATGCTTTGTTAAAAAATCTTTAGATACATAAATGACATTTCCATCAATCGTACGAGTTAGTAATCGATCCAAAATTGCATCAACCACATTCCAGTTTACTTCCTAACTGGTTACTGTGACCATTTCTCATTTTCAAGTGCTTTCTTCACCTTTTTTTTCTCACTCGATTTCTCGCCTTGTCTCGCCTGGACACTTATTTTACGACACACTGACCCACAAATTCCAGCAATCTTTCAACTAAACCAAAATGATACTGACAAACGTCTGTCTGAAATGAGAGGCAAGCAGGCAGATATTATGATAATAGATGCTATCTGATTTGTTATTCATTGAGGATTTGGGGCGCACAAGGACCTCGACTACAAAGCCACAAGGGACTGAAATGTCGTGATTTATTCGGATCAAAAATTTATTTCATAGTAAATCAAAAATATTACTTTGTCGTAGATATATTATTGTAATATCTTCTCATGGATTGTACTAAATTAAGCACACTGTATCCAAAAATATTGTTTTTATTAGTGAATTTTGATATTTTATTTTTTTATCATAAGAAATATCAGATACAATAGGTATTATGTACAAGTCTAGTATGTTTTAATGTGCATCTTCTAAAACGTTAGAAACTTAAACATAGATGATAAATTAAGACATTACAAGATGTGCTTACTAGCTGTCATTATTCTATTTCCTTAACCCCAGAGGAATGGTAAGCAAAGTTTAGTAAAGATCGACTAACATCACGCAAGAAAACGCTTTACTTAGCTACTGTGTCGTCTTGATAAGAAAACGTTATGGCTACAGCTGATGCCCTTCCCTCCGGGGTTCGTCGCAACGCGGTAAGAAGGTAACGTTTTTTCTCTTGAGTCACTTTTAATCTACGCTCTCCACTTTATTGCGACAGATAGCACCTCAGGTTTGTATGTCATTATGCGAAAAATATTTTCGTGCCGCAAATTCCCCACCGACATGATTTATTATTCCGTCGCATATTTTGTAATAAAGACAGGATGAAAAAATTATATCCTCCGCATCTCGATATCGGTACCTAGATACTTTATCCAAATTGGTAATATTACGACATTTTTGAGTAGACGTTATCTTAGATCATCATATTTTTGAAGCTGTCAATTTATTTGATGAAATTTTTGATGCCTGAAAATCGTGTCGCTATACTCTTACCTCTACTGATACTCGTAACTATTAACGTGTTAGATTCGTAAATGCTGAGCCGTTTTTTGTGATACTTCTATAAATCAGGCTGAATCGACTTCGTTGAGCCTGTTTAGTGCTAAAGTGCACTTTGCTGAATTGGCTGGAACCCTTAACAAACTGTTTCTAAATAAATACGTCTAGTGGAATAAATGTTTCATTTAGGGGATATTGAGATAATAATAGTAGATTCAGACTTTAATCCCACTAGAAAAGTGTCAGACCCATTATTATAGCACCTAATTCTTTACAATAACTTTAACTGTAATATAGCGTAACTGATTTTTTTATAACGATTCATTTGTTTTAATAAATAGTAAGACATTCATGCAGACGAGCCCCTTGATGGTAAGTAGGTAAGTAATGACCATAGGTAAGTAGTAATACTTAGTGACCTTCCTCCATCGTGTTAGTAACCAAAAAAAGCAAGGATCCCGTATTATTTACTATTACTTATGTAGATATTAATATATTATATTGGTAACAGCACAAAACTAGCCAATAGGGTTTTTTTTTTCTTTCAAGTAGGTAGGAACAAAATGACAAACAAATATAAAGACACTGACGGATAAAATGAAACGCGAAACAATTTTCAGTTATTTACAAAGGGCGTGATATATCTATGGTATAAAATATCATTGGTCTTAACGCATCATGGTATTAGTATTGATGAACAATATTTATAAATAATACCACCATTGCCTTTTAGAAGCCGGAAACCGGCATGGTTATCAGCGCGAGCGGTGCTCTGTGTGATTTTATAGATCGTTTATATTTATGATATTGTCCATAAAATAAGTCGTTTTCTTTTATATTGTTGTTTGTTACCAAACTTAACACATTTGATTCTATTTCTCATTTGGCCGAAACAAAACACGTTAATAAATTAATCTAAATATAAAGATATTATGTACCTAATTAGAATGTCACAATATAACGGTAACAGGATTTTAACACCCTCGTGAAGTTAGAGATGCGAGGGGTCCCAAGTTCGATTTTCAGGTGGGACAGATCCGAACGAAAGTTTCCGGAATAATCCGAAGGAAAATACAAACTCCCCCAAAAGCAACCCTAACTGTGGCCTTGCAAGTTATCTCAAAACGTATTCAGTATTATGATTTAAATCACAATTTACAAACAAAATTAAGTACCTACTAAGGGTCAACAAAAGTACGTAACTCTAGGTTTTAGATATAAATCATACACATAATTTACTCAAGCGTCAGCAAAAAATACCGCTATTTCTATTCCCATGAAAAGAAAAATACTGCTTTATCATCATCTCTCTAGACTGAACATAGTGCGAAACCAAGTACCTACTGCATTGAGCTTCCATAAGGAATATCAATATTATCTTAGAGCGTAGCAAGATTTACACAGAAACGCTTCGTTGCAAACGTCCCCACTAACTTACTAACCAAACTGTTAAAGGGTTTTGCCCGCCCAACTACCCAATTAGGAGACAAAGGCATGTTCATTGTAATGTAGCTTATATGTAGATATTAAAGTGTAGAGGCAAATCTAAGTCTGATTAATTGTCGAGAATCGAAGTGTTAACAGTACATGCATTGTACCGAGCATGAATTATGGAATGAGGTTAACTATTGTTCATAGTTCGATTTTGTGTACTATACAAACGTACCGATGTATCATTTGCTATGCTTACTTACATCTATTTTGTACAACTAGTTTATGTTTTGGATGGGATTAATGTATCTGATGTTTTCAACGGAGCGCTGATTTCATGCATATTTTAACAAAATAAATGTCGACTTATTTACATACACAGATTTATAAAGAGACACTAGACTTTTTTTTAAGTTTTCATAAAGATGTTAAAAAGATTTTCAAAAACCAGTACCTAGTATGGCAACGCTTAAACTTAGGCCAAAGAATTTGTCTGTCTAAAGTTTAAATCTATACTATGCAATTATAAACATATCATGGAAACAAAAATCGTAACAAAATATATAGGTACCTACATCAGACAATCGAATAAGTGATAGTAATAAATTGTGAAATCTTTCCTTACAAAGCGTTTTGTCCCTGAAGTGATGATATATTGACGGCACAAAATGCTTTCTGGCTGAATTTCAAACTTGCTGTGCTAAGTTTGGAACCCGCATGAGCACTCTAAAGATGATGCATATGCCAATAATACTTTAAAAATTCCCCGGAGCAGAGCATACAGCGTTGTAAATTTGGTAGACAACAGAATATCAGCACTTTTGTCATTATTGAGAAAAATAAGCAAAATGCCGAAAGTTCCTTAAATTATAATAGTTACATTATTCCTTTATCATAGCAACAATAGTAAACAATTATTATTGATACCATTTTTTTCTATCTTCTTCCTGTATGGATTTTGTTTCATACCCTGATTCCGCGAATCATTTGCAAAGAAATCAGCGTTCAAAAGATCATAAATATCTGTATACAATGGTAAAATAGGCAAATCATGATACGTTTAAACCAACAGATAAATGCACATATTGCAGTTAAGTTTACACAATGGTGTAAATTGTGACTGTCAAGTTTATGATCATTGGTCAGACATAAGTAAAAAAATATATTGTGTTTTGTAAGTCGTTGCTCGCCTTAGAAAAGTGCAAGTATCGAGTGTAAAAACGCGTTAATGAGGTACTTATTTCGAGCTTTCGATGAAAACCCGGCGTGACTTGGCCGAAATCCAATTTAGCTTGGACAAAGGCCAAGTGATCCCTCTCGCTTTTGTCCCGCGAAGAACTGATTGGAAACGTTCTTCATGCGCCACTATGGAACCCGACCTCCTATTATGGTGAATCGGAATGTTTGGGATACTCTCACATAAACCGATTTAAAAGGTCACCGAAGACTCCACTACACTTTCTTACAGATACTCCTCATCATGGATATTACCAGTTCTATACACAATCTTTTATCATGTTTCTACCAATTGTATTTTACCCACATGGCGTCAGGGGGTAATGATTTTGTGTATGTTTGGATAATCTCTACATTGTGAAAGTGACATAAGATATACTTTTTTGATTAACCTACCCCAACCAAATCCCCAAATTTTAAATCAGTTTTTACCATGCGCTACAATATCTAATTAAGTAAATGATATAAAAGTGATAAGTGTTATTTCCTTTTCGTTTCCCTCAAAAACGCAATCGTAACTCACGCGAAGCGGAACTTGAACTGGCTACAAAGCAATCAACGTGATTAATTTATGAGGTAAACAGTTGCGATTTCCTGAACGGACGCCTTTTGCCGTTCGCCCACAAAAGTAAATATTCAAAGAGTCGTAGCCGGCCTGCGGATATCTGAATTCTTTAGTAAACACATTTTACGAATTGACTTTTTTACGAGGCGTGATCCCTCTGTTACCATACCACAATATTTAAGTTTCTAAACCACTACAGCTACGAATAATTTGTAAAGATTACGAACCTACCTTTCTGAGTACCCAATTAGTTACCTAAAACATTTTCACTTTATATAAGCAAGTAGGTGTTCAAAATGTAATGAACATTACTGTGTTTAACGGTAACAGTTAGGTAAAATAAATTTAAAACTTTACAGAACTCTGATAGGTGTAGATAGGCAACTAGGCATTCAGCAAATTCAACTTGGAATACTGTAGGTAGAGGCGGCAACACCCTACGTCATTTGAATGTCAGATGTATAAAATTTCGGACCAACTTACTGCAGGTAGATAGTTTCTTACCCCTATTTTTACAGTCAAAAACTTTATACGACTCCATTATTCATACGTTGGTTTATTTTTCATGTCTATAATATCAAAAAATAGAAAGTAACTCTATATTGTGCCTTGTATATTCACCTTCGCTAAAAAATAGTTTTATCAGAATCGAGATTGTACAGAATCCATTTGGTATTACAAATGACTATAATAAAGATACTGAATCCTTTCAATATCGCAGCAATTGAATACAGCAATAACCTAGGTGTTACCTAGGTGTGTAAATGTTTCGAGATTTTCGAGTTCTGCTTACCAAACTGTGTTTTCAGCCGTTCATCGTGGCTCGTTTTTTAAACCAAAATTTCCATTAATTTGGATATCTAAAAAACCTGTGGGTTCGTTAGCGGAGCTGCGTTGTCCAAATACATTGTTGATTCTTCTGGCTGTAGGTATCTATCTATATCGCTAGTGCCACACCGTGCCAAAACTTAGATAGATTTTGTAGGTACTTGCCCACGCATTATTTTAATTATCATATTATTATATTATCACAGTCGCCTTATCAAAACGATGTCAAGTTAAAATTCCAATTTGATAGCGAAAGTTGTTTAAATGTAAATAACCTAGTGTTTATATTACGCACTATGTATTTAACTTTTTCATAGGCCGAATACTTTAACTGTTCGGTACGTTCCAATCTAATCTCTCATATCTGGCACCCATATATCAAGCTAAATCTTGCTGTCGTCTCGCGTTGGGGTCGTAAAACATAAAAGTTCCTAACGATAGAAGTTCTTACTTAAATCTGTTCAGAAACACATCTCGTATCCAGATAACGTTCAATCTGCAGTTCTTATAAATCTACTTAACCGATACCAAAGACATTATACTCGCAGTTTAAACGTACCAAGTATTATCATAGTCTGAAAGCTGTGAAGGTATGTGTGTTTGCCACTTAACTTCTTCTAAACGACTGGGCCGATTGTAATGAAAACTTTTTTATGGTATTTCAGAGGGACCGTGTATAATTTCGGACCACATTTGGACCCAGCAGATAATTTTCGATATTATGATGAGTGACTAATTGTGCCTATATAAAAATTTAAGGTCAGTACCTACAACTGTGGAAATTATAAATATGCATAACAAAGTCTACCCGTTCTTGTAGTTAAAATATAAAATAGAGATTATAATTATGTTGTGTTCAAAGTCGATTTTTATGTATATCTAATACGCAACAAAGGCTGCGTCACATTATTCGGAACCTTAAAGACCTCTTGGGATTTACCAGTTTTCTTCTTTGTGATTTTCCTTAATATTTCTTGTCATTAGACCTTCGTCTCTCTGCTATCCAGTTCTAATTATAATGGTACTCGTTCATGGTAAGAAGGTATTCCCCGATCTTCCTAATGACTGCCTCGAGACTTTGATATATTGTGTTGAGCTTCCACAATCGGATCCTCTAAACAACTTCAGTTTTTGTATCAAACATTAAAATTATGGAGTCAGCTTATTTTTGAAGCAATTGCCCGCGAAACGCTGTGCTATGGTATTTTTTAACACATTACTGCACTTATTGTGGTAGGTAAATTTCTTAAGGGCTTCCGTGCCTTAAATAACACGGTAATCGATCGAGCCTAGCATGTATTGTCTGTTTTTTTAATTTGTCTTATTTTTAAAACGAAAAATTTTCAAATGTTTTCATTCATTTTATATTCACTTTTGTGAATATTTAAGCATAATGATATTGAAGTGATGAAATCACTGCTGGAGAAGTGTAAATAAAATGCAAATGTGTGATTTCTATCACAAAGTTAACGTAAAACTGCGTGCTAAATATGACAAGTTAAAAAAAAATTAACTAGGTCGCATTCGGATCGTACCTATATCCAAAGATCTATAAAATCTATTCTTTCTCTCAATTATCTCAGTAAAATAAAAAGCAAGTTCGGAATTACATTATAATTAATTACATAATACAGTTCATTATAAGACATTAGACATTATGCTTTCTTTTAGCCGTGGGTCTGTCGAACACTTGCTTCATGCCGGCGCGGTACGCCATCTTGGCGGCCGAGCGCTCGTTGCTCCACGCCGAGTCGAACTCCGTAGTATCCTGGTCGACCAAATGCGTGTATTTAGTTCGACCAGATCGACCGAACTTCTTCACTTGCATCACCTGAAACATTTTGTCATAATAAGTTAAAAAGAAAAAACAAAAGACCGATGGCGAAAAATTGGGGGGAAAGATTAATGACCTACGAGTATTACTCTCTCACAACTAACACGAATCTAATGACACCCCATACGATGACTTCAGTCAAGCCGTTCAGTCTCTTAAAATAAATGGACATACAGACATACACTCAAAAGCATAACCTCCTGGCGCAAAGGTTACAACGCCGGTTTGTAGTTAAAAGGGTCTTGGGTTCGACGAGCGAGACAGAAGTTTTAATGATGAATTTGAATTTCTGTTTTCGGTCTGGATTTGACTTTTGTCTACTTGTGTTGTCCATGGTACCATGACTACTTACTATGTGGTTATGACTGTGTAGCGTTATTTACACATATACGACGTTTAAGTATACTGTGCGATTTCACTGGCATTGGCCCCAAAAGAAATTATAGACTTCTAATATGTTATTTCATATTTTGCAGTTGCGTCAAATCAGTTTTTTTCAATTTTTACTACAATAAGGCAATTACGCTAAATATTACCTTTGGTAAAACAGTCTTATCAAAGTGGTCGTCCAGTGTTGGTCCAGAGAAGTCTTGTTTGAACACCTCATCCTCCTTATCCAAATAGAATGCACCTCTGAAATATACAATATTAATATTACTACAAGTAAAATTGTCTGCTCTTAATCAGAGATAATCCAGACGTATCCATCTGCCTTAATAGGTACACTAATAACATAAAGCTAAAGAGTTTGTTTGTTTGAACACCAATTTGAAAAATTCTTTTAGTGTAAATTAGTTTATTAACCGAGGAATGCTATAGGCTATATAACATCACGCTAAGACGAATAGGAGAGGATTGCAAAAAAACGCGGGTGGAGCCGCGGGCGATTGCTAGTAACATAAAAAAAGTGTTGCTGACCTGTGGTAATATTTCTGTAGGAATTTGTATTTTCCTTTGACAGCCTTATTGGTGACCAGCTTGGGGTTGATCCGTTGTTCGACGCGACGTTCCTCCTCCGTCATATTGCGCATTCTCTCTATAGCCATCAACTCCTTCTCCATGCTACAAACAAATACAAACAATGACATACCCATGAAAATATAGTACAGGGGCAGTTATCACAGATGTCATAAACTAATTATGAAAAATACTACAAACACCTCCAACATACTAAGGTTAGTTTTAACCAAGTATAATTACAACTATTGTTTTAAGTGAAAGGGAATAGAATTTCTTATTTTATATAATCACATAATTCATATTTCACATGATAAAATTCTATCATCATAATGTCCTTTAAAACTATACTTTTTATAATTTACTCCAGAGTGAGATTTAAAAACTTTGAATTCTAAAAACCTATATTATATCAATTTAAATCTCATTTAAACATGGATCTTAAATAGTGAAATGAAGACAGGATGCTGATAATACTAAAAATGAGTAAATAATACTATAAAAGAGAAGTGAAGTATAATTATAAACTTACGCCTCTCGTTCCTCTTTATCCCGTTTGATCCTCTTCATTTCCCGCAACTTCCAGGCCTCGTATTCCAGTTCATCATTTTCATCATCAGTGCACACATCATTAATATTGCCTTCTTTTTGATCGGACTGAAATATAAATTAAAAATCACTTCAAAACTCTGACATACAAATTATACTAGGACTCATCATTCATCATCATTGCAACCCATAACTGTCCCACTGCTGGGCTCGGGTCTCCTCTCACAATGTGAGGGGTACAGGCCATAGTCCACCACACTGGCCAAATGCAGATTGGCAGACTTCACACAACTTTGAGAACTTTATGGAGAACTCTCAGGTGTGCAGGTTTCCTCACGATGTTTTCCTTCACCGTAGCAAGTGATAATTAGGTAGTCTAATACGCACATAACTTTTTAAATTAGAAGTGCGTGCCGTGGGGTTTGAACCCAGGATCTCCCGTTCGAGAGACCAACGTTCAAACCACTAGGCTATCACTGCTTTTACTAGGACTCAATGTTGCTAAAAATAACCTGTATATTTCAATTACCTGTGTATTTCTTTGTTCTGAACGAATTGTTTCTTCTACGAGCTTTAAGGCTTCTCTTCTTCGTTCTTCTTTTTCTTTCCTGGCTTCTGATTCCTCTTTCTTCTGTAATTTAAGCTTCCTTTCCCGTTCTTGTACTGTCATTCTTTCAGAAGCTCTTACAAACACTGGCTTTACTCTGGGACCTAAAATTATAATTGATATGGTTCCATACAACTAATAAAAATCATCTTGTACCACACCTCACCTGAACTTGTAGATATATATTACAAACCAGTGATATTATTTATTAAAATGTATAATCAGTGCATGTTTAAATAGCTACATGCATAATTTGATACATTTTTTCAGTTTTAAAAATTAATGTGGATTTTTCGAGGACTATTATTGTTTTTTATTAAGTAAAAAATATAAATTATAATTGAATTTACCAGTATCTTCTTCACTGTCTGTGTATTCTGTATCCGAGGAACCACTCTCTTCCTTGTCACCGTCCAACATTTCTTCATCATCATCTCTGCCAAGTACTTCTTTTTCCGCTTCCCTAGAAATATGGTTTAATACATTTTATACTTGATTCAATCTACTTACATTGCAGTCGTTCATTCCAAAGTTCATGAATTTCTAAGATTCTAAGCAGACTGAAATGTAAATAAAACTACAATTGTGTGAACTTCTTAGTATTGTTCTAATTGGGAAAATCAAATATATGACGAAATTATTATTAGCCAAGGCTCTTAATTTTACCCTAAATATAGTTTCAATACATTTGTATGTTATTTCTACCCAACTCTGCCAGAATTAGGGTAATGTTTTTCAAGTGTATGCGTGTATGTATGTATCCATTACTTTAACATTTCATGGCCTAAATAGCTTGATTGATGGATGGATTTCAGCATGTGAGGTATCATTGGATTTGTCTCCATTGTAAGAGTAACATATGGGCTACATATTTATATATTCCTAACGGCATTTTTAGCAGTGGTTTTTTTCTTTTTCTGTAAGTTAATGTCATATTATTTAAAGCATAACATCTAAATCCTACCTAGCAGCCAGTTTGGCTTTAAGAGCCTGTCGTCTCTTTTCGATTTCTTCCTCGTCAAGGTCATCTTCACTCTCTGAGCTGTGTTTCCCTTCATCGGCACTTGCTTCTGATTCCTGATCTGGCTCGGCGTCAATAATTTCAGGTTTATGTTCCGCGCGACGTGGCGGCGAGTGTGCAGCAATACGGAGCCGACGTAGACGAGGATCATCTGTCTGAAGTATAGTTACAGGTACTTTTATATAGGCATACAATCAAATAAACATATACAATTAAATAAGCATAAACAACCTGGGCAGGATTAGAATTTCTATGAAATTAAGTGAAGTCAAAACTAAACTGGTATTGGTACCTTGCAGTCTTACCATAATATAATAAAAAAGTCACCCTTAGTGACAGCATTGACCTTACTCCAGTCTAGTAATAAATAAGAGTATTGACATGTTGAACTAAATATCTATAAAATTCATATTGTATAATTATACTTTTATTGAAACTTAATCTATCTATAATCAATTAGATACCTCTTTTTCTGAATCACTATGTAGATCCTCCTTTCCTATAACTTGCGGTAAGACTTGCCTTCTCTCAGGCCTCTGTTGTTCAATAAAGTCTTCAGTGTCTGACTCTTCTGAGGATGATACTCCATGGGCATAATCTGGCTTTTTCCCTGATATATACCTCTGCACCTTCACCTTTTGCATAGAAATTTCACCTGTAAAAGTATAAAGGATAACCTGAAGTGAATGTGCCTACAAATTTGACAGTGGCATTGAGTAAAATATCACATTTACTTTTTCATATGAGTACTGGTAAAAAATAATTATTGGTATTAATATACCAACTTACAACAAATCTTATAACACGACCAAGGAAGACTCTACCAACATGTTCAAGATTAACATGGGGATCTTCCATTACTTATAAACCTCTATTTACAATGCTTGTTTCCCAAAAACCACACAGCCAACTTTTAAAAGATTCATACACATTTTTTCCTAAACACTTACCCTTTTCATTTCGAACAGGGACTGCGCCTGCTGTACTCTGTATTCCAATCGGCTGAGCAGGTAACGTATTCATGGTTGTTTGCTTTAGATTTCGTGTTATTAAGATGTTATGTATTACAACAGTAATTATCGACAGTCAGGATAACGTAATCATTTACGCTGCGTAGCGTTATATTGTCACACAACACTATTTTAATTAATTATTCGTAGCGTTACCTAAATAAATCAGTTCATAATCTCTGTGTATAAATGTCAATGATCAATGTGATGATTGTTTGTCAGCTCAATTTTATATAATTAATGTCAGTGTCATTAATGGCACTACGATATATTTTTTTATAAATGGTTTATGGCTTGGATGCGAGTCCTTTAAGATGGCACTACGACACAATCACAACCCACAGATAATGATTAAAGTTTAATAATTGCTCACAGATTACGTACTCTTTTAAACTCAACTCATTGCCCTCATTGGACTGTCAATGTCAGCTGTGATAATGTGATAAGATAATGAACGGAAAAAGATAAGAGAAAAGAAAAAAAGTTTTGTAAAGAAAACACCTGCTGCGTATACTGCGTAGATTTATTGTAGATTTGTTGTGCGAAGATTTATTTTCCTATTTTACTTACGGTTTTCTTGTGATAACCCAATAATTTTAAGTATTATTGTTATCCCGAATATGGCAGCTACTTTACAAATTAAAAGTTTTGACGAACTTGTAGCAAAATCATTAACAGGCGATGAATTGAAGGAATTTAACAGAATATACTATGGAAGGAAAGATCATTGTTATTTAAAAATCAAAGAGGAGAATAAAGAAATTGCAGCAAATAATAATTTTGAAATTGCATCTTATGATTTTTTTGCTCAAAAGGAAAGCACGAGGAGTCCACGTATTATTCGTACCGGTATAATACAAAATTCTATAGTGCTTCCCACTGATAAGCCAATAGACGAACAGCGGCGGGCTATTTTCGATAAAATCAAGATACTGATTGATATAGCTGCTAGTGAAGACGTAAATATTATTTGTTTACAAGAGGCATGGAGTATGCCTTTTGCGTTTTGTACCAGAGAAAAACAACCATGGTGTGAATTCGCCGAATCGGCACTGGAGGGCCCGAGTATTCTGATCCTTAAAGAACTTGCAGTAAAGTATGGGATAGTTATAGTTTCTCCTATCTTGGAAAGAGACGAAGCTCATGGTGATACCATTTGGAATACAGCTGTTGTTATTAATGAATTTGGTAGAGTGATTGGCAAACACAGGAAGAATCATATCCCACGTGTGGGTGACTTTAATGAATCCACATACTACTTTGAGGGTAATACCGGCCATCCAGTTTTTGAAACAAAGTTTGGGAAGATTGCCATCAACATTTGTTATGGACGTCATCATCCTCAAAATTGGATGATGTTTGGAATAAATGGTGCTGAAATTGTTTTTAATCCATCTGCAACAGTTTCAGGTCTTAGTGAGCATTTGTGGGGTGTAGAAGCTCGTAATGCTGCTATAGCTAACAGCTATTTTACATGTGCCATAAATAGAGTGGGCACTGAATCTTTTCCTAATGAATTTACATCTGGAGATGGTAACCCAGCTCACAAAGAATTTGGTCATTTCTATGGCTCTAGTTATGTCACTGCTCCTGATGGCAGTAGGACTCCAGGGTTATCTAGGACTAGAGATGGCCTTTTAATTACACAAATTGATTTAAACTTGTGTCGTCAGATTAAAGATAAATGGGGATTCACTATGACTCAACGTCTCGACTTATATGCAGAGAGTCTCAAAAAAGCAGTTGAAAATGATTATAAGCGACAAATTATCCCCAATAATTAAATTATAAAAATCATGATTATACCCAAATATTTATACATATAAAGGCCATAATATATTTTTGTTACAAATATTTTTTTTTACATAATGTTATAGGTACTAACAGTATAATTATTTTACTTAATAAAATTTTGTCAGCAATGATTATTGTTGATTTTTTATCCTTAATATAAGGTTATTACAAATGAAAAAATAAAACAACAATTTAAAAAACATTGTGTATCAATGAGAATAATACAGATGTGAGCTATACATAAATATAGTGGGGTAAGAAAGGGGTACATCCAGAAATTAATCACATGTAAATTATTATGCCTTAGCAAAAAAAGGTCTTATTATGTTGTCAAATCTTATTATATTTTTATGAAAATTACATCATACAAAAAGAAATTATGTTGCAATACTTGCATAAACTAATATGATACTTGTTTTGTTATTCTTTCTAATCTTATCATATTTTTATGGAAAATTTCTTCATACAAAATGAAATTATGTTGCAATATTTGCATAAACTGATATGACATTTGTTTTGTGTTTAAGTTGTTTATATGTAAATATGTAGTATTACCACATTACCACATACAAAATTTTACATTTATGTTATTTTATGTACACTGTACTAAATGAAATAATTTCCCAATTTTGCAACCAATGAACACATGAGCAAGCACCAGATTTACAGCTGAAATAATGACCATATTAAAGTGAAAAATGAACTGCATGTACCCAGATCTCAACTATAAAATTGATTATCACTAAGCACTAATATTCTATGCAGTCTTTGCACGCATGGCAGCACGTTTTCCAGTAACAGCCTGGAAACCAGATTTGATACTTGCTACAGAGCAACGGGATCCACAAGTTTCACATTGAAGGAAAAATAATCTGGTATCTTTTTGTAGAATTGTATCAGGGGAACGACAAGTATGACATGTAACATATTCCTTAATATACCGACGCAACACATTTTCTATTTGTTTCTGCTGGAAACGACCTTTAATGATAAGCTGACTGTTTCCATCCACAGAGCCACTGGTACCCAACTCAGCTAGAAGAAAATCTAATAAATGTTTGGGCTGCCGATGGAGAGTTTTGCATATTTCTGTAAAGTTTGCAAAAGATGTCTTTTTTGTTCCAATCCTCACTACTTGAGGTGGTCTCATGATGAATTTTTGTTTCTTTCCGGAAACCATGGTAGGATTCTTCTCACGCATTATATCGAACACCCGCTCGAGAAGCTCGTCGTAAGTGTAGTCACGGTCGCTGCCCACCCAGTCTCCATGCTGGTCCTCTACATTCTCCTGATCTTCATCTTTGATATCATCTTCTAGTACGAGCTCGTCAACGTTTTTCTTCTTTTTCTTTTTCTTTGTTTTGGTGAAGTCGATGTCAAGATCGAGATCGTCTATCACCTCTTCTTCCTGAGGTTCCGGCTCTTCTGCTGGAGGCTTCTCGTCCTTGGTCTCCGGTAAAGAGCTCTCCATCTCTTCAAGATTAAAGAATGTCTTCTTTTTCTTCTTCTTCTTTTTCCCAAAGTTATCTAAATCAAGGTTATCATCCTCGGGTACGTCGACGTCACCTGCCTCAGCAGGCGTTTCTATGCTTGTACTTTCGCCTGTTTCACCAGCTAACGCTGCATCCATATCGAAACCAGTCTTCTTTTTCTTTTTCTTCTTTAACGTGGGATCAAAACACATATCCTCATCCATGATTCAATTGAAATGTGATCTCGACAATCTAATAATCTAGGTTTATTGGTTATAAGACAAATTTGGCAGGTGGTACGGTACTGTAGGAATTGGAATGAAACTATCAAAAGTATCAAAGACAATATATGTACTAGGGTTGTGGATGGTCGTCGTTTTTCGATTTCGATTGTCAATGATTATCGATGTTAAAAGTTAATGTTTTAACATTGATGTTGTTAAATGAATCATCGAAATATCAGCGTTGATTATCACGCAGCCAATGAAGTCTAAATTAAATTAAGTTCTATTCTAATGTAAGTTTCATGAGGTTATAATTCTTATGTCAATTGAACGATTTATTGGACTCCCGCGTGTAACATTCCTTTGATTTATTTATGATATCTGCTTTAGTTTCCTGGTTGGTTAGCCTATTATTTATCTTTATAGCTTAATACTAAAGAAACAAATTTTTTTACCCTATTCATTAATTATGTGTTAGCAGAAATAAAGGAATTGAATTATTATTAATTTTTTTTTGTTTTAAAGCAATAAAATTTAGTGAAAAATAAATTATAGTAGACAACGATGCGAATAATATTGAACATCAATGTTGAGCTTCCGATGTTAATGTCGATACTAACATCGATGTTTTTCTAACATCGACTTTATCCAACAACAACAATGATAATGAATTACAAATTGTTGCATCAGCCAAGCAACCACAGAGTATAATATAGTCATAGTCTTTAGCTCTATGGTCTAAGCATTTTTTAATTAATTTTATACTAACCTATGTCAAAATTGACACTTGATAGTGACATACATGGCAGTTTGTCAGTTCAATAATTGTTCAATGATCCATCAATCAATCAATCGTTCAATTTTACTCTAATAAAGTCTATTTCCATTTCTTTCAATTTCAATTTCAATATTCTGCTGCAATTAACTCAAGCCTAACCTTAAAATCGATATATTTTATTTTAGTGTACCATCTACTATGTTTACCAATATTTAAAGGTTTAAAATAAGTTATTGTTCAGAGACTAAAATGAGTCTTATCCGCATTTGTAGAGCATTTCCACATTTAAAAAACATCAGACTCAGACAACTTTCTCAGGTGACTCTTGCTGAAGAAGATGAATATACCGATACACCGGTTTATCCTCCTATTTTGGACGTATCTTTACCAGCCAGGAAGTTACGAGAAAGAGAATCTCTTTATCAAAAAATTAAAGCAATTAATACAGTAGAGGAAAAACAAATAGCACTTAACATGCCTCGTTATTATGGTTGGCAGTGTGTTATGTTAAATAATGATTGGATACCATACAATGTTATGCCTTTAATTCAGTGTTACACGAGAAGTCATTTTAAGGTTATAGAAAAGTTACCCGAGGCTTATGCTAAAACTGAATCAATGGCTGATTCAATTGTCAAGGAAATAAAATCTCTTGTAGAAGACACTATTGCTATCGAAACAGAAGGGGTTCAGTAAGTGTTTCTTGACTAAGTCACAGCTTTGCTTTACATAAAAATTTAATTTTTACTATTCATTAATTGTTGGCATTGAAGGACAACCTGTAAATATTCATATTACAATTAACTACGATTTTGTTAAACTTTAAAGGTTACATACGTTTATGTTTGTTTATTGTTCTGAAACAGATTTATCATTATTCAATTTTTTCAGGAAAACTTCTTTACAAATTGTAAACAAAGATGATATCCGAAACACAGAGAATGAATTATCTAAGAGGATTGTAAAGCAGATCAACAGAATCATTATGAACAATTTATCTGACAAAGTTTCACATATTTTGTCCTCTCAGGTATAACCCCATATTTCATTATTTTGTAAAAAAAATAGTTACCTTTGTTTACTGCATCCTGTTATAATTGTACTTTTATTAACTACTTCCTAATTCTTAATACTATAGGGATGGCAACTAAATAATATTTAGTAGTATACCTCATTTTTTTCGACGTGATGTAAAAGGTAGACAATCTTACACTGTCTTTTTATTGTAATTATCAATTTAAAAATAAGACAGACACGAATTTAAAAAAAACTAAAGAATAAACGATAATTTAATGTTAAAATAAATTTCTGTATACTTCTAAATATTTTTTTTAATTAATGATATAAATAAAAGTTGTGCCAAGATTGTTTACCTTTTATATCACAACGAAAAAAACGAGGTATACATATAGTACTTATAAGGGGCCGTTTAAGTATTATGTAAGTGGATTTATTGTAATAATTTACTCCACATGCCCCTTGTCAGCAAAAGTAAGCAAAGATCTTACCCTTATGCGTACATAAACATTGTTATTATGCATCTTTCTTTTAATATTTTTTTTATTAACTGCCTATACCACATATGTAAAATTGTAAATGCTGACATAATCATCATCTATAAATGTCATAAATAACCCGATAGTGCTTATGTAATATTTTACCGGCTCCTGAAGTCCTGATAGTACAAATCTAAGTCTTTTCATTTTTATTCTTAGGTAAAATCAACAATCAGTTGCCAACCTTAAATGAACCTCTGTGCAAAGATTATTAAAGTCCATTTCTTTAAAATACATTGTCTGTAAGTAAATCCCTGTTAGCACTTATGTAGCATAACATTGCTTGTTGCACTTTTTGCTATTTACATTTCAGGTTGATTTTGATCCTCGACATGAAGCATTTTGGTTTGTTGGTGGTGTTGATGTGCCATCCAGTGTAGCTAAAGCTAGAAAAAAGAAAAGTTGGTTAAGACATCGAGCTTATGAGTCTATTGATAGACCTGTTCAATATATAGGTAAGGGTTAGTTCTTTTGCTATGGCAACATTTTCAATACCTCTAATAGTTTGGCTGGTCCTTTGAAGTATCTTGACATCAGCACCACCTATAAGGTCCTATTGTAACTCGAAACCATACTTGGTCCTTCTAAAATACCTCACAACAAGAAGAGATCAATGACAAAGACACATACGCTGCATTTTTATATATTAAGATATAGCACTGAGGATAAAATAAAACTATTATCCTTTGAACATTGATTTGATTTAAAAAAGGATTGGTGCTAGTTCACACCAATTTTTTACACCAGAAAGCTTTTCTGTAGACTACTTTGAAAATGAAACTGCATTGTTACTTTTTCATACGATTTTTTTTTTAATATTGGAACATAAAATTTTTTTCAGGATGTCCAATGCTTACAGTAAGAAACCATTTACCGTTAGAACCACTTATACCATATGAACAAGCCAGTGATGCAGAGTATAAGGTTGAACAGTACACCAATGCTCCTGAAAGAGTTGGATACATGGCAGAATTCAGACATGGCACAAATATTCCAGGTAATATTTTGAGAAAACCTAAAATTATTTAGCTTTGGTTTTATGGCGAAAAATTGGCAGGTAATGAAATGATGTATCATTACTAACCTGTAGGGCAAAGAACATTTTTATAATCAGGTCTACCATTTTACCATTAAAAAACAATAGATTATTAACCTTCTCATGCTGTTCAGCAAGAGATAATTCAAAAACTTTGGCATTTAATGTCAAATGAATTACTAGATTTCTTACGCAGTCTAAAATATTAGACAACAGGAACATGTTGCCTCTCTAGATTCATGGCAGGTTAAAATATTTATGTCATAGAAAAAAATTGAAATTGCTGTTTGTGATATGATAATATGAACAGTTATTTAAAGCTTATTGAAAGAAATTAGTTTTTTTGCAGTATTAAATGTGTAATAATAATACCAATATTTAATACATTGTCTTTTTACAGGTTATTGGCCTGGAGATTATGATGAATATGGTCTTTTGTCATACTTGAGTCGAGATCATATTATTAAGAGAAAAGAATCCTATGGAGAGGAAGATAATATTGAAGCTTTGCACTGTCAAGCCATGCAATCAAGCTTCGGATGGTTGTTAGCTCAAGCCAACTCCCAAGGATTTACAACTTACAATGACCTCACTTACCCACTAGTAACTCAAACTGTTATAACTAATGGACAACTTATATCGATATATGTATACCAGTTGAATACTATTGTTATGCATAATGAAAAAATGCAGTCAAACAGTTTACACAATATATGCTTTGGTACTAAACCCCTCAAGTTATATGACTCCCTAGAAGATGGTAAAGTAAAAGGGCTTAATGAAGATGTTTTGAAAATGTTAGTACAATTGTACTTGAATGAACCTAAGGAAAGGGAACATGTAATGAAACCATTTTTGAATGTGGAAGAAGAAGTTGCTGCTGATATTGAAGACGATAAAAAAAGACGTTGGTTAGAGTCTACTTATAAACATATAGCCTCCAATAGACCCAGGCATAAACTTATTCCAGAAACATACTTATGGGAGAAAATATATAAAATTGAACACAATACGCGATTCTTTGAAGCTAAGAGAAGGCCATTTGAAAGAGGTGTCAATCCCTTCCAAAGAAGGCTAGATGATCACCCACCTCCATATATCCCAAAAGTATTAAGACCATACCCTAAAAGTAGAAAGAGGTATGAAGACACCTATTATCCAAAAGTTTAATGTGTGTTAGTAGTTAAATATTTGTATCTGAAATAAAATGTAGATATTACGAAATTGTATATAATTTTTCCCACAAACTGGAACTGCATACAACTTTATTAGCCCATTGAGTGAGCAGTAAGTAGTAAGACCAGTGACTCCATCACAATGGACTCCATAAAGAGTAGGAAAGATAGAGTATCAGTACCTCATATTTATTTTTTAATTCTAATTTTCTTTTTTATTGAAATTATTGCCACCAACATAAAACCGTTCTGTGACTATTACTATTTCCTAAATCAGTATCATGATGTCATTGATTCAAATTAGCATAATTAAATTAATTATAAGTTAACCCGCGGTAGGGTAATAATAGTTTTCTGTGTGGGTAACGCACACTTACGATTCGAAAATGAAACAGTCACAGATTTAATTTCAAATTTGGGACAATTTATAATATTATATTACCTTCCTACCCAGTCTGTGCATACTGACAGATGTCGATTTCAGAACGAAAACTTATCCATTCATGACATTTTAACTGTCCTCTATCCTGTCATTTGTCATTGTCAAAAAGACGACTAAAATCACAGACAGCAGACAGAGCAAGGAATGTATCTGTAAGTGATCTGTAACTAAAATTGATGAAGTGCACACGTTTTTATTATTGTGTATTGTGTTATAAATTCCTTTGATTAAGAATGAAAAATTTGGAAATTTGGCATGTTTCTACGCAGAAACTTATTCTGGATGATGAGGATTTTGTTATTTGTTACGGCTACCACGAAGATACATCATCGGGCGATTTGTATACATGTACACATAACCTCATCGTGACTAATTTCGACGAAGCTGGAGAAATTAAATGGTCTAAGGATCTTTGTGATTCTGATTGTTCTTCTCAGAATAATGGCCCAATCAATATTGCATACTTATCGTTGTCGAACAACATTAGTATTGGGCTTGCTAATGGAGAACTACTTACTATCGACGACACTGGCAGTGTTTGTGATTTAGTTGGAGAATGTCAAAATGGAATAATGGTATGTAATATTATGCCGTTCAAAGGCTCCTGTTAACAGCTAGACAGAAATTTAAATGAGTTTAATCATCTATTTTGGTTTATTAATAATTGTTCATTGCATACAGAACCCAGGAAATTCTATTACGCATATTGTAGATGATACATAATTATGAGTATGTATTAATATTTATATTTGAAGTACCAAACTCTCTTTGGTATTTTTATTTCATTTCATTATACATATAAACCTGTTATATGTTGCAAACAGGCAATGGAATGGAGCCCAGACCAGGAACTTCTTGTCATAGTGAGTAAAGACATGGAAGTTATTGTAATGTCATCAATATATGATGCAATTAATGAGACCAATCTGCTGAATGAGGAATTTGGAGATAAAGAATTTATTACTGTCGGCTGGGGCAAAAAAGAAACTCAGTTTCATGGGTCAGAAGGCAAAGAAGCAGCAAAATTGAAGAAAGAAGTTAATATTGGTAAGATCTAATATTTTCGTTTACTTTTTTAATCATGTATCAATGATTTGTTGTATAATTATAAGCTTTTATTTAACTTGCCATGTATGTATGTGAAGGTGGAATCTTGCAAGTGAAATATGACCAACTTCCCTATATCTGATTGAGCTGAAATTTTGCATACTGGTCCATTCCCGATGACAATGCATGTTAATGATAAGCATGGTGTGATACTGCTGCCGGGATTGCTTCCAGACAATTGAAATCCTCAACAGTTAACAGTAGGGACATGAAATTCTGTATACTGGTCCAGACCCGATGACAATGCGTGTTTATAATAAGCATGATGTGCTACTACCAGGATTTAATAAAAGCTTACTTCAAAAGTTTTTTAACATTAACTTATACTTTGTATACATTCATAAGTACTTTGTTAAGCCAATTGTACAGTATGAATGATTTTTAATCAGTTTGGTCTATCTTAGTAGGTACTTCAATTTTTAAGTCTTATTTCATTATTCATTCACAGATCCTGAAGTTTTGAACAATGATGTGATATCAATAAGTTGGAGAGGAGATGGAAATCTATTTGCTGTTGGATTTGTAGGAGATGGCATCAGAATGTTCAAGGTATTTGATAGAGAAGGAGTTTTACAATATACAAGTGAAAAACAACAGAGTCTAGAAAGTAACTTATCTTGGCGGCCAAGTGGTAACCTAATAGCTACTACTCAAAAGTTACCCAATAAATATACTGTATCATTTTTTGAGAAAAATGGTCTTAAACATGGAGAATTTGTTGTTCCAGTAAGCAATAGTAGTATAGTGGAAGATCTAGTATGGAGTTCAGACTCAGAAATCTTGACTTTACAGTGCTATGATAAAGAATCTAACTCTCAAAAAATTCTCTTGTTCACATCAAGCAACTATCACTGGTATTTGAAACAGACTTTAGAATTCCATGAAGGGTTGAAAATTATGAAAATAATGTGGGATAACACTTTTGATGTTGCTAATAATAAGAAATTGCATGTTATTCTGAATAATGGGCAACAGTATTCATATACATGGATTTGGAATGTCAATCATAGCAAAGGAAAAGGCAATGATGATGATGCTGTGGTGACAGTTATAGATGGGAAAAAGATCTTAGCTACTGGTTTTAGGCAGACAGTTGTGCCACCTCCTATGTCAAGCACTGAAATTGAATTGGATGCATTTATCCATTCACTACATTTTGCTCCTTATTGTCAAACAGATAAAGCTCTTGATCCTAATTCATTTATTGCATGCACATCTACAGAACTGTTATTTTTTAAAGAAGTTCAGAAAAATCCATTGCAGTTTGTGAAATATAGAACTATTCCAATAGTTGCTAGTGATTTTCCATTTCAATATTATAACTGGTATTGGGCGAATCCTGAGACACTAGTTTGTGTAATGATTGACAAAACCCAATGTTATAAGTTAATTGTGTTTGATATATCAGATGATAAAATAACAGAGAGTAATAATGAATTGTTACCGTCAGCTGTGACTAGAATTCATTCTCATCCAGTAGATAGTTCTATTCTGTATTTGCAATTGCAGACAGGTGAAATAATAGAGTATAATGTGAATCAATCTATGAATCCTCATGATATCTCATTTCCTACTTCCTGTTTGAAATTCGAAGTTTTGTCTATAGACACAGATTTGTATTTCTTTGGCCTTACACATAAAGGAGTTTTGTACTTAAATGATATGATGGTTATGAATAATGTGAGTTCTTACTTCATTCATTCAAATTTCTTACTCATAACAACTTTGAAACACTTACTTTTATGCTTTGACTTAACACAAGCAGGTCTAAAATCTATTTTGGAGTATGAAAAGTCAGAGTCTGTTGATATTTATAAGAGAAAAATCGAAAGGGGTGCTAAATTAGTTATTGCAGTACCTAATGACACACGGACCATCTTTCAAATGCCAAGAGGTAACCTAGAAACAATACAACCAAGACCACTGTCACTCAAAGTTCTTGGAAAATATCTGGATTATCTACAATACCATGAGGCTTTCGATTTGATGAGAAAACAAAGAATAAATTTAAACCTAATTCATGATCACAACCCAGAGTTATTTATGGGTAATATAAATGTATTTGTTGATTCAATAAGAAATAACTCATGGTTAAGTCTTTTCTTGTCAGATTTAGAAAATATTGATGTTGCAAAAACCATGTATTCTAGCAGTTATGGAGATAGAAACGAAAAGATTAATAACCTTGATTCAAAAATTAAGGTTGTATGTGATGCTTTTGAAACAGAATTGAGGAAAGACAGTAACAAAGCATTACCATTGCTAACTTGTTTAGTTAAAAGGAAGACTGTTGAAGATTTGGAGAAAGCTCTGTCATTTATTAAAGAAATAAAACAACAAGAATTGGCTGGCTCTAAAGTTGCTGTATCTTCAGAAGAAGCTTTGAAATATTTACTTTATATGGTTGCTGTTGATGAATTATTTGATGTTTCCCTTGGAATGTATGATTTAGAACTTGTACTATTAGTAGCTGATAAGTCTCAGAAGGATCCTAAAGAGTACATACCGATGCTCAATGAATTAAATGAAATGGAAGAAAATTACAAACAATTTACTATTAATAAACATTTGAAGAGGTTTGATAAGGCAGTCCAATGTCTTATGAAGTGTGGTGCTGAAAAATATGGGGAACTGAAAAGTTTTGTGAAGTACCACAGTTTGTATAGAGATGCACTGGCATTGTTGTCGGCGAATGATGATGTTTATAAAGAAATATCAGAAGATTTTGGATCATACTTAAAGCTTAAAAAACAATATGTTGAAGCAGGAATTGTATATGAAAGGGCTCATAATTATGACAAAGCTATAGAGTGTTACAAAGAGGCACTGGAATGGGAGCTAGTAATTAAATTAGCTTTCCGAAAACCAAAGAATGAGTTTATAGAAGTATGCAGGTTAGTATTTATTAACAGTTTAGCTCAAAACTAGTGTAAGATCAAGATAAAAACGAATAAACTGGTAGTTGTGTAATAGATTAGTAGCAAACTAAAAGAAGTTTGTGACTGTTGTTTTGGTCTCATACATTCAATTTAGAATTAATTAAGTATAATGTGTAATTTTATTTTAAGTTAATTTGACCTTAACTGTTGTTTAGAAGCCTTGTGGAAGGTTTAAAAGAAGAGCGGCGCCACAAAGAAGCGTTAACGATATTGGATATGTTCTGTGACAACCCTGAGGAAGTAATAAATTATGCCATCGACAGTAGTCAATACAAGAGTGCCTTATCTCTGTGTACTCGACATGGTAAAGAGAATTTAAAAGGTTAGTTAGCAATATGCCTTTTTACTTTTTGTAATAGGTTAAGGATATTTATTATTCAACTTATTATTAGTCACTTGATCCAATTTGACTTTGCATATTTTATATTACCCAGACAAAATTTATAAAATTTGAACACAATACAAATCATTACTCATTTTATCAAAATGTATGTGGGTAAAGTACCTTCTAAAACAGTATCTATTTTCTTTTCACAGAACAAAAAGTATTACCAAGTTTAATGGAAGAATTTCAAAATATGAAAGATTTAATACACACACATCTAAGCAACTTCGTTAAATACAGGGTTCGTTTATTTATTGTGCGGGAAATCAAGAAGAAAAAATCAATTGATTGTTATGATCAATCATATGGCAACAAGGACAGTGATTTATATTCTGACAGTGGTAGTACTGTAGCATCTTCTGGCTCAAGGTAATGCTATACAATTAAAATTCATTTAATCATGTAGGTTACACTTATATTATTGTATT
Source organism: Lerema accius (assembly GCA_001278395.1). Taxonomy (NCBI): domain Eukaryota; kingdom Metazoa; phylum Arthropoda; class Insecta; order Lepidoptera; family Hesperiidae; genus Lerema; species Lerema accius. Next base: position 2,331,282 of record LGAG01000467.1, read on the forward strand.
ATTTTATAATCTACGCCATTTTGTAAAGTTGCTGTAATATTGAGGGAAAGAAACTCTCTCGCGCGTTACTTCAATTATTTGCTAGGGTGATTGGTGGCGAACCCAGATGTCTGAATTATTGTGAAGTCCGAAGGATTCCAGCATAGTTTGTCGTAATTAAAATAAATGCCGTTCCGCAACACTGAAGTGTTAAAGACGATTTTATCATTGGTGTTCTCCTAACCATGTACCAACCATTTGTCAGATTCTGAATTTACCCTTACAGTACCCCTACTTTCTCCCCAGAGCGGGGTTGAAAGAGCCAGGGGTAAATTGTGCCGACGCAAACATTTCCATAATAGAAAAAGATGCTCTCCCAACTAGAACTTTTGAATCTGAAAAAATACCGGATGTTTGCGCTGGACCTAACTCAGAATTTTCTAACATGGCTTCCCACAGTTATGGTTTATAATTATTTTATGTATGTTAAATTAAATATAGTGATTCCTATGTAGTTAAGACCTGCTGTGAACAATGTCACTATTATCATTAATTAGCTAAATATATAAAATTGGATTGTTTTTTTAGCCGATCATTTCGTTCGAGTAAGAATAGAAGAAAACATGAACGGAAGGTAGCTTCACTGAAAGAGGGGTCGCAGTATGAGGATGTAGCTCTTGTAATGGCATTGCACAACCTAGTCACTTCATCCTTTGACTTGCGATTGCCAGTGAAAGAAATCAACATTGCATTGAGTTGTGTTGATAAGGATAAAGAGGCGTTGTTATTACAGGTACCTATTTATCTTAATAAAATCTAATGCACGCATAATAGAGCAGTAGGACTATTGAGTTTTTAGACAAATTTTTCCTTTAGATATTATATTGTTTTCCTTGATAAGAACTAATGCAAAAATGCAAAATGTACTATGCCTTTTTCTTGTTTTTAGATAAATCTGGACCATCTGCTTACTGAGATGAAAGACAGCTTTAAAGATATTTGGAGTAACAATCTCGTGTTAGAAGCTACTAATGCAAGTATAGCTGCTGAGAATGTTCCGGAGGGGCAAAGAGTTTTACCGCAAGGAGTAGCTTCACTCGGTAACTAATTATAATTATGGTCTAAATCACACATGTTAAAATTGCTATGTTGAACTTCATTAGATCCAGATGTTTATTAGATAAATTAATGTGGAGGTTGCATTTTATCTCCTTTATAAATAAAAACCTTGCATGTGTGTTCAAAATTGGTTTCCTAAAAGGATCATTATGAACATAAATAGTCTACAACCTATTTTAATGTTTTAATTTTTTTTTTTTAGATCCCTACATGCGAATAGCACCTGTTCTTCAAGAAGTGCAGTGGAAACTTGATGGTCTGAATTTCTAAAATAATTTCGTTTCTCGTTGCACTGTACGACGATGACGATTAAAGATTATTGTAGTGCATCTAAATGTTTAAATTACAATTACTTTCACTGTCTGAGATAGTGATAATTTACAATTTGAGCGCCTCATGCATAAAATGTCTTTGTGTGACGTCGTTGTCATCATGCCATTGTACCAACCGCGTTTGCATAAAAAAAAATTTTGCACATATTTTTTGTGAATTTCAATAAGAGTTAATTATAAGGTCCTTGTGTGTATATAAGTTAGCTATGTATGTTTCTTGTACAGGCTTCTATTTTAATATCTGTCAACAGTTAGTAATTCATAAGTGATTTTACATAATAAATTCTATATTGTTACTAATGATGAATTTTTATTGTATTTATTTGGATTAAATGTAAATAAAAGTGTATGTTATGATTAAATAAAATTTATTAATAGTCATGCAATTAATTAAAAAGAACTGAATTGGCATAGCATACACACATCTTACAAAATAACTATTTACAAAAACATCTTATCGAACAGAAGAAACACTCAAATCCTACAGAACTACAAGTGGTATTATCAAACACTACAACTCTGAAGTAATCTTTAATTTGAAACTTTTTAATTACAAAAAACTTGTCATTAACTACAGGTTTTCCGCATACACACATATTGGCATTATCTAAAAAGTCAACTAGAGTCCTTGGTATAATATCGGGTGCATAATAGATTTTATGTTTGAGTACTGCATTTGAAGCTAAATGAACAAGGCTGTTAATGCACAACTCAAATTGTATAGTTTTGCTGCACTGCATGGAAGATGCGCCACTGTGAAACTGGTTAGAGGACAAATCAATGTGCTCTAAGCGGCAATGTAGCAAACTGCATGGTAGAGTCTTCAGATGATTTTTAGACACAGTAAGATACCTGCAACACAAATAAGGTTTTCATATTTTATGAAAATAAGTTTTTCATTACCTACACTTAATGAGACTGTTTTCATGCACAACAAACGCATTAGGATATGCAGCTTATTAACAAGTTGCAAGGTGTTGCATGTAAGGGCATAACCAAGCTGCATAAGCTAGCATAATATAGCTATAAATTAAATGAAAAAATATTGGACAGCTAGCTATGTTTATGTAAACATTGTTTTATGCACTTTTCTTCTAAAGGTTTTTATTAATTTTGTTTGCCTCATAGTGCTTACTGCTTACGTCAAGTTACGCCATACTTGAATGGCCCCTAGGAATAGTAGTCTAGGCTTTTGAATCTAAAATTACAGGAAAATTCTATCAGCTGTTTCTTACCTTAACATGGTAATGCGCCCCAGTGTAGAAGGAAGTTTTTTTAATTCATTATTATCCAGTTTTAGTGTAACCAAGTTTTGCAGTTTCCAGATACCCTTTGGTAAAAAGCTTAACTTATTACCACTCAAATCCAATAACTTAAGAGTCTTAGTAATCTGTAATAAAAGTTTTTACAAATCACACCTTTTTTTTAAAGCTTGCAGGGTAATTAAAAAATATTTTTACTAAATCAACAATTTTTTTTTATATACTTGAATAAATCTAAATACAAATAAATTTATGGAGGATCTAACCTGAGCGCCTAATAACCAATTCCAATCAACACTTGGTTTGCTTCCTAGTTGATTATTTGACAAATATAATTCTCGTAGACTAGGCATCCTTCCTATAAACAAATATAAATACTCAAATTACAAAAACCACTGATTTAATATTTGGTGTCCAACCTATCAAGACAGCATTACATTCAATTGATATCTACCGTGTAGTAGCCTTAAGAAAATCATCCATCTATCCATGGGTTTAGTGAAGAAAAATCAATGCAGAGAAACATTAACAGGTTTCAAATTGATCAAGATTATGACTAAAAACAAGTCTAATTCAAGATTACAGCAGGTACTACAAGTTATAGAGTTTAAACTTACCAAATTCTGCAGGGATCTTTTCAATTTCATTATTGCTTAGATCTAAAATTGCTAGATTACGTAGTGACAAAATATCTCGCCGGAAGTTACACAATTTCAAACCAACTATGTAAAGCTGTTCAAGTGTGCGTGGAAAACCTTTGGCAGGGAAATCAGACCTATCATTTATAGTGAGCTTGGTTGGTGCATTATCCTTGGCAGTCATACTTATGTTACATAGATCAGAGAGTTTTAAATCTTTAGTATCTTTTGTGATACACGATTTTAGCAATTTCATGAAACATTTCAACTGTAGAGCTTCACTTTTAATACACAAGTCATGTGGTGGTTCCTCAAATCGGAGCGTAGCTTTACCTTCACTTAAGCATTTAACGAAAACTTGTTTTAAACAATTGATCTTATACTTTACTCCAGTCTTATTTACAGATGAAAAATGCAACAAAAAATATTCAAACTCATTTTTTGGTTCTTTACCTAACGCTAAAGTTGATTTTAAGTATTTGCCTCTAGGTTTGTCACTTAAAATATTACAATGTTTCCTGTTAATAACCTCTACCTGGCAAATTAATTTCATTTTTCAATAATATCACCCCATGTAGAAATTATGATAAAATAGTGATTAGATTAATACAGTTTTTAATTTCTACAAACTAATTAAACAGACTCCCGCGTCTAGTAAATAAATCATCATCAATTCAAATAAGTCAATGACCTGTCAGCAGCTGACAAATGCTTTCATTGTCAATAATTGTCATTACTTGTTTTTTTTAATGGTTTATGGTTTGAATGCGAGTCCTTTAAGCCATTACTTGGCAGATCACAGAGTAAATTATTAAATTGACGACACGACACGACATGTAGTGTAGAACCATTGCCAAAGAGGGTTTTCCTATTTCTATCAATTCTATATCATAATAATCATCAAAATCAGTCCGACTCTGTGGTCTCAATTTCCTGTGGTTGTTTTGTTTCTATGCACAATATACAATAAATCCCCCCGATTAACTGAAAAAAGATTCATTACCTTCCATATCAAAATAATATTTACTTGGAAGTTTACCTCGGTAATAAAAGAAAGGTAAATAGTATTATAAGTTTAATTTACACTCTATATTAATAGTGTATAGTATTCATGTTTTTGTATCGTTTTGAGCATCATTTCATATATTTCGATCGCTATTATTTCGGTAGATATCTTCTCGTTTAATGTATGAATGGTCCGTAGATTTCATTCGTATTCAAAAATTAACAAGCAACAAGTTGCAGGATGGCCGCTCTCGTTGTCCAATCTCGCTTCGCTGGACTCAAAATAGAGGATGATGATTACCCTCCTAACGATAATCAAAAATCTAAAAAATCCAAATCTGGCACTGCAAAAAAAGTTGAAACTGGGAAAAAAGCTAAGAGCAATGGAACCAAACAGCCTCAGGTATGTATTTTTATTGGAGTAAAAATTTTCTGTTTATAAAATTCTGATAAACTCAAGTTTTTTGGACTACCTACATATTATAATATATTTATTTACTTATTGTTATTTTATTGCCAGTATTAATTTGACTTGTTATTGTTTTGCAACTTAAGTGCTGATTAAGTCAGTCTATTTATTTGTTCTTAATTTTCAGGCTGCTCCAGCTCAGAAGAAACGTAAGACAAAAACATATACTGCTTCGGATGATCAATGGGAAATGTGGAAACAGAAAGATGAGGAACTCGTGGATGGAAATTATGAATCAGAGCTGCAACAGGTAAGTTCACACTACTTATTACTTCTTATTGGAAATTTCTCAAATATTTTACATTAAAGTTATTTAAATTATGAAATATACCCTAACTTCCTCCTTTTTTTTAAACTGGTTAACAGTGTAAATACTTAAGCGTTTAATGTGGTCGACATTGTCTGACTTGTAAATCAAAATTTGTTAAGAATTTTACCAATAAAAGAGAAAACAGAACCACTTATTTTTCGAAAGTTTCATAGAAAAGGGAGTTTAAATAGCTGCATAATGATTAATATTTGTATTTATATGTATAAGAGAGTGAATAAGTTGGTTCTAAATGAGTGTCTTCCATCCTTAAATTGCCACTTACTATTGAGTGGGACTGTCATCAAGCACTTGCTTATCATACATGAAAAAAATACTTTAATAAAATACTATTTGATATAAACAATAGTAATCTCTGATGTACATAATTGGATGAAACTAATTTTAATACTAACTGACGACTAAATCTCAGTCACAGAAATTGAAATAAGTATAAATATTTTTAGGCTCTCATTTTATCACAACTTGACTATGAAGAAAAAAAAGATGTTTACAAGCAGTTAAAGAAAGCACACGCTGAGAAAAAACCGGTGGAGCAATCAAAGGGTGGAACTAAAAAGCCTAAGAAAAAAAATGTGATGAGTTTACATCAGTTTAATGACATGGTCACAGCTGAGGAAGCAAAGTGTAAGTTTAGATAATTACTTACAAAAAAGGTGTTAGTCAGTCATGTTAAAGTGTTTGATTTTCAACTGAAGAACTGAAAAATAACAATAAGTGATATGTTGTTACAAACGGTCTACAAACTGTTTCGTTGAATGTAATTAATTATTTTAAGAAATACTGGCTGGTGCAATTAGGAGATATATATATATTTTTAATTTTTTAGTTAGTTGATATAAAAATTACTAAAAAACCTATCTTTTTAGGCAATAACCGTGTTGGAACCCCACCAGAAGAGGAGAAGCCTCCAGAAAAGGATACAGAATTCTTTGAGAGAGTGAAGGATGCAACAAAAAATTTAATTCAAAATGATAAAATGAATGATAAAGTCAAAAACAGATTAAAGGTTTCAGACGAAGTCATAACCAGGGTACAATTTGCAGATGCACTAGAGAGAAAAGATAAAGTAATCGCTGATTTAAGAGATGAGATTAGTAACCTTAAAAAAGAACTATTAACTGTTAAGTCTCGAAATAAAAAACTTTGTAACATATTGGGACAAGGCGAAAGTAAGTAAGCCAATTAGTATTTTTATTTAAAAAAAATTTAAGATCTAAGCTTTTTTTTGACAAAACAATAATGTCTTAAACACTGCTCATAATTATGTAAATTTATTGATCGCCTTTTGTTATTATTTATGTTGTATGTTAACTTAAGTAATTTGTTTTTAGTGAAAGATAAAGCTGAAATTTTGGTGGAAGTAGAGCGTCTGCGGGCGGAACAGGCTGAATTAACTACCGAATTGGCGGCGCTACATACAGACCTTGAGAAAGAACGTTCCAAGAATGCTGATCCCAGAACAAATAGGGAGAAGGTATTAAAAATTTTAAACCACTTCACATTGAAAACATTATCAAATATTGTAGGGATTGTGTTTAACACCCTGTGTGTTTATTCCAGAAACATCCCACAAGAAAGAAAAATATACGCTTTGATGTTTCTGCTGAAGCCATTATAACTAAAGAAAACAGTTCTGGAACTGCTTAATGGATATAATTGTGTAATATCTAAATGTCTATATGATTCTCAAAATTAAATTTAAGCCTTATTCGCGTTATGATAGACTTGCGTTATGTCTAATTTCTTGATATGGCATAGTTGTATCTCAAGTTACTTGTTCGTTCGCATATTGGGCGATGATCAATAGCATTCATTGAGATTATTTTTGACAATGTCCTATGACCAATTTCTTATACATAGGTCAACATTATCGTAAATTATAGCTATGCTAGTGTTTATTTTTTTCTATAAATTTATTGATATTCATGATTATAAAGTTTTTAATCCACAAAAAACCCTTGTATAGACTTAATGTGATCTAATTTATTATTACTATAAAAAAAAATATGGGGTTTCAAATCTTCTGTTTACTATGCATGTAGAGACATGACATTTCACTAGAGAGTGAAACTAGTTTTTTTAAAAGGTATTCCTGATAACTAAATTCTTTATTATCATGATATTGACTGTGAATAATTATGTCGTAGCAAGATTCTAGCATAACGTGAATCTGTCGTATCGAGAATATTATCGTAACGCGAGTAGGCCAAATTAATAAATGCTTATCAATCATCACTACTTTGTTTTTATGATTAACATCAATAAGTAGATAGTGACAATAACTTATTAGTTCATTACTTTAGTTTAATGAGGATGTAGCCGCTAATTCATAATTACTATTTGTGCAAGATCCAATTAATAGTTTTTAAACTTTTTACTCATTTTAAAATTTCATTTTTCATCAACTGAGACGAAATTTCAGTAAAACAGGAAGTAAAGGGTATTAAAAATAATACAACAAATAACAATGCACAATTTTAATGCCATCTGTAATTAAATACACAATTATAATTAATACGACAGTGATATTTTTACGTGAGGTAAAAAATAATCGATGGTAGTATTAACATAGCTGACTAAGGGTTAGTTCTAGAAGATTGAAATTAAAATTGTGTATTAATCGGTCGATGAAGTAAGTTCCCTGATGAATCTTAGAACTGAAACATCAGCAAACGTGATTTTACAGTTTATACCTAAAATGTGAAGAGTTAGGTATAACATAAATAAAACATTACTTATAATAATTATGCTTAGTCACTGAAAGTAGATATATGTGGTCAATGACCTAGTAAGCAGGTATAGATATTATTTATATTGTGAATTTCATTGATATTATGATTACTAAGTATTGGCATGGTGTATACGTTTAGTATTTTATACACGTAATTAGTCTAAACAAGCTGACTAAAAAATTTATATTTTTATTAATGTACGTATGAATTTATTTGAGGTAAGAAAGACTTCCCATTTTGAATGCATTTTCATTAACAATATAGGTTATCTATGTGATGTAAATAATAATGAAAAATGACATGTATGAAAATGAATATGATACAACACAACAAAATAGGGACTAAACTTAACTTAATACATGTAATTTATTTGAAAGGATTTCGCAGAAGCCGTGTCAACAGCGCCTGAAAATCGTGACTAGTTACTTTTATGCGATTACTAATTACGTATTGATTCATTTGAAAAGGATGTATGTGACTAACAGTTCTTCGTTTGTATAAAAACATTAAGCTAAGCGTTATCTTACTTACATTATACAAGTGTCATATTGGCAGTAACCGTGATTATGGCAACGTGAATTTGATTTCTTAAATATTTTTGGTCCAAAATTTTATATTATAAAAAAATCTACATACACTTTCACGTTACATTTGCTGTTTAAAATGAAATCATACACCACTCTAATACTGATGTTACAGAATATAAAGTATTATTAGTTTTAAATCTAAGCGAAGACTATATTAAACCTAGTAATTGCTTATATAATATGGCAGTAAGTGGTAATTGCAGCTTCGTTACTCCTGCGAGATTCGCACATCACCACAGTGATCCTATTCGAGTACTTACGGTAAGTGAATATGCCTATTCGCTGGGTTATTTTTATTGCAAAGTAAATGAAACAATTTGTAATTCACTGGTTGATAATATAAGTCCACATATTCATTTTAATATTTGTGTAGGCACTTTTGTGTCCTTTACACGTGCACACTTCACTATATTGGCATTTTGAATGAGCTCTCGAGCTTCTTAGTACCAATTTAATTTTACACAATTTCGTATATTTGTGTATGAAAACTCAGCTTCCTGTCGTTCGAGACGATCGTTAGTAGCTCCTAGAGCTTTACAGGAACTTGCCTGCAAGTATTTTGAGATTAAAATCCTTTTCTTCTATATTCATAATCCTCTTGTAAATTGGAGTTCGTCGCTAACACGCCGGGACGTCACATTTAATGGTGCTGACCGGCTTAGTCGCCACGTCACACTCAGAGTCATCAACCACATTGTTCGATATCTTATTCACACAGTGAACGTTTCGTTGTTTAACAACCTCTTCGCCCTGCAATCCAATATAAATAAATAATTAGTCTTAACGTAACTACTTACTTAAACAAATATGTTCTAAATTACTTAACTGGGCTTGAAATAACATGAAACTAAAGTATGATTACTTAGAGTATATTATATAGACTACTAAGTTCCATACTTGCCTACTTGCGCTATACATACGTATAAAGTAGTTCCATAATACATTGAGGGTTGTGGGTACCTACATTTCAATTCGAGAGTGAAAGATAATCGAATACTTTGAGGGTACTTAGATATTCTCCATAGTTTGTCGTAAGTAATCATGGGTGGAGGATGACTAATAGTTCTTACCGGCATATGGCAGGGCTTGCATGGCTTCCAGTTGCCGAGCCACCAATGCGTGCAGGATGGCTGCCGGCATTGCTGCATCAGCGCCTCGTGCCGCGGTGGCTCGATGTGGTAACACTGCGACTGCTCCACTACACCTGCAGTCACAATAGGTTAATGACTTGTAGTAGTTGTAGTAGCATCTAAGGTGTCGATTTCCAAACGAGGCATCTAGTTAAAATGTTATATGAAACAGACGAATATTTGCTGTCGATTGGGTGTCTGATGCTTCGTCTCTCGTCTCTTGTACTGAGTTTGTTTTCTTAAGCTAAGAAGTTGTTTAAAGATAGGCTTTTGATGGAACAAATTAATTTTATAATCCATAACCTAGTTTTCTTTTTACCATAGGATACCTACACATGGCCCTTTGCCTAGGACTCCCGACCTGGCAGTTTATCAACTGTTACTTATTATATTACTTTCCAATGGGCCCTCAAATTCGGTAGTGCTCATAAATCCCATCAATAGTCACATTTTTACTTACAGCCGTTTTGGAAACGCGCCGTATCTAGGAGAAGAATCGAATGACATCCATACGAGATATTAAGGTAGGTAGGTGTTGGTACTAACGGTTGTGGTCATCGACGCACTGGTAGTAGCGGTGCATGCGGCCGAGCCCGCAGCTGACGGAGCAAGCGCTCCAGTCGGACAGGCGGTACGTGACGCGCGGCTGCAGGCGCTGCTTGTCCACCGTGTACTGGTACGTCACGCCCGCGTTCCGGTGCTTGCCGCGGTAGATCCGTTGCTGAGAACGATGAAAGGATTTTTGAATATCGAAGCTTAGAATAGACGTTGGCAGTTTTTTGTTTTATTTTGAATTTTTTTTGTGATCTGATTATGTTAATACAGTAGATTCCAGCTTGTAGCTACTTCTGTTCCAGGGTTGGAACTACACTAACTATTTTTAAAGGGGTTAGGATTTTGGTATTTCCTTTCTCTCTATTTATGAAGCAGGAATCTTTTAATGGTAGGAGTACTTGGTTTTTTTAATAGGAGTATTTCGCTCTTAATCTTCAGGGATTCGCGTGTAAAATAACAATGAACGAATAGCTGTATATAATACTTACATATACTTTTATATCCTCAGCTAGAGGGCCAGTAATTCGTACTTTTTCCCAATCTCTATCTCGCTCATAGATCGCCTGAGCTCCCGCAACGAAATATTCCGTAAGAGTTGCATTCCTAACATGAAAAAAATGTCGATTAAATTTTTATGTAGGTACAAAAGATTTACATTAATATTCTTAGCGTTAATTTGTATTGTAAATTCGTATGTATTCGTACCTAGCTCCAGTGAGGTATATTTTTCTTGATTTTGCACTTCCGATAGAAATGAAGTTTCCGGGGCTAACTTTCTCCTGTATCTTCACATTTCTTGATCCAGCTGGTATTACAGCAACCTAAAAGATACATTATAAAAATCAAAGAGTTTCCTTTACCGCTTTTCTGAACGATACAGCATAATTTCGAAATGGTGGTAGAAAAACGACTTTTGATTTGAAATTTTTAGGTTGTAAGTACCTCACTAAACCCAGATTGTCGAGTGGTGTCCTTGTTGTAGATTCCCTGCACTGTCTTGCAAGCGGACCCGTTCCCGCCGCACACTCCGCACTCGTCCTCCTCCACCTCCGAGTTCACAATCCAATCGCACCCCACTTTGTAGCACACACCTGTAACAGGTCTTTGAATGAGAAACTTGAAGCCGACGAGCAAATGATTGACAAAAATATAAGAAACGTCCAATAGGATATATCTGTAGAAGTTTAATTCGGTTAAGAATTGAAGGACCCCTTAGAGATATGTTAGAAAATCAAATTAAGAAACTGGTTAATTCAACTAAGTCCAAATTGGCGCCCAACGTGGGACTCGAACGATGATACTCCCATTTAGAATGTAGATTCTACTGTATTTGGTATAGCTTTTAAATTACAATAAAACATTAATTGAATATAAATAAATACAAACTTCAATGTACGCTAAATTAAGTATAAACTATTTACCAGCTATGCACATATCTCGAGCGCCCGGACTCTGTCGACATGGAGTTCCGTCAGCAACGAAACCTCCGACCATTTCAATGTCATTCTGTCGCTCGTCCCGAGGGACGCATTGTAA
>LGAG01000467.1:2343153-2379078 GCA_001278395.1 Lerema accius
CGTCGATATAAAAGTTATACAAGTTCAAATAACTACGCACCTTGATCGAAATACGGCTGCCATTCCAATATAGTTTCATTCTTATAAGTCATATTGTTTAATTTTGAGCATTGCACTTCTCTGAAAGATGGGTCGTTGATAGGGCATGGATCTGTATTACATGTTTTGTACCTGTAATTACAAATATATATATCAGGCAATGGTTGCATATGCTATTTATTAGAAAACTTATCGACAGTTCTCTTCAATCATTGATATTTCCTATATTTACTGGAAGGACAATCAAAGGTCTTCTTTACTTTACATTATTGTAAAAATTTAAATTATATTAACTCACCGACTCCTGTCTCCGATGCAGTAGTTGCCATTGTTATAAGGCTCAGGGTTATTGCACTCGCGGGACTGTGTGGAGACCCCCGCGCCGCATGTCCGGGAACACTCACTCCACTCGCTCCACGGGCCCCAGCCGCCGTCCCGGGGCCGAGGGTACGGAGTACGAGGCACGCAGGTCTGGTTCTGACACCACTGTTTATAAACATTGACATTTATAATGATGATCGATTATGGAAAGCATCTGCTCTGCTGCAAAGCCATTCATCTCCCTCTAATTCTGAATTGTTTAATAGTTATGATTTAATGCTATGTTAAAATGGGATTAGGTAGGTAGGTAGGTACTTATTATAGCTCTGGGCTATTTTTAGACTGATTGCAAATTGTAATTGACCATGAACTTCATTTAGTACAAAGTGCCAAAAACACTTACCTGAAAGAAAAAAGTAAGTACCTCCTTAATTAAAAGGTATTCTTTAAAATTAAACGTCTTGTGCTTATGTAGAGATAAGTGCGTAGGTGTGATCATTATTCACAACGAGCAGTTGACGACAGATAAGATAGACGCTTAAAATTGAAGAGACGTTTTAGACGGAGCCATATTTGTTTTAATTATGTATTTGTCTTAGATTTGCAACTCAACTTATGTACATGTCTAAGTGATTGTATCCGGTATCCTTGTAAGACTTGACTGACTACTGCATTACGTCTAGTACGAGCAGTTAATTTCTAGTATAAAGTAAGCCTAGGTTTATATTGGTGCTCAGTTAGGAATCTACATTATAAGTAATAGGTAAACCTACGAGTACGTACAGTGCTTCCTAGATTAATAATATCTCTCATTTATCTTTTCGCCTCAACGAAAATTGGTTGTAGCTTTTGAATGCAGCAAGATACAATAAAACTACAAACTTGGATTTCCTGTGTCGTATGATATAGACATAGGAAAAAACGATCAGACCGAGAATAGAAAATTGATCATTCTTCTGTCTCGTTTGAATTGCGATAGTTGCGAGATACTCGTATGTGTCACCAATCAATACGTTTTAGGGGTATCTGTAAATAAAATAATTAAGGTAAATTAACTCGCCATATCAACGCCACACGTGGTTCCAGGCGCCGCTGGTCGCAGCATTGTCTTGCAGGAGTTGTTGACGAGACACCATAGATGTTCGCACAGCTCTGTAGGTTTTGCGCACACCACCGCCTCCGCCCCAAACTGAAGGTGGCATTGCGTTGCCGCGTCGAAGGTTACTCCTGCATGAGACATTAAAGATTATCATGTACCCAAGGTTCGCGGAAACGCTGATTGAAGGCCTGGTGGCTTGCGTAGATCCTAATTATTGATCGACGAAGTTTAGCAACTGCGGGCGCGGTCGTCAAGTGACTGTGGACCGCTTTTGACAATAAAAATTTTGGAGCGTTTCGTGTTACCGTTGTTACCGTTATTTTTGTTCAAGTGTCTGACATCCTTAATTACGTACTAAATAGTAAATACTCTAAATTAAGTAGGTAACAGGTTTGCCCAAAATCACAATAAATCGTTCACTAACTACTATACAATTTAAATCGTTCACAGTCTTTCGCTTCTTCCATTCACAGTATGTTTGGTAAGCCCTAGAATTTAAAGGCTTATTTTTATACGGCATTGATTATGTAGGTAGGGCACGTAGCTAAGCCAGTGAATAATTGTCTAACAACATTAGTATGGTAATGTTCATCTTTTAATGTGTTCCTAATGCGGAAATTAATATACCTGCTGGTACTTCAGGATACACGTACTCCTCTTGTGATGGTTTATCGCTCAAACACTCGCCCAAGCCAGCACTGCAAATAAAATTGTATTCATTAATCTTTTATCTGTATAAATTATGTACCTATTAATTGTAATCGACTTCCAATGGCCACAATATTGATCACCGCATTAAATCTTAAAGATTTATACGTTCTCCTATCATTCATAATAAGTATACCATTCAACGACGCTGACGTAATTTCATTCAACCTCCATTTATTGTTTGTCCTGACGTGTAGGTACTATGGTTGAATTGATAGCAAGCGGTATTCCAGCAAACTTGAGTCCTTTTCACTTATTATAATTTACCTTCTTGACATGTATTCTATTGAAATAACATTTGAGTTCCTATATACTTAAATATTGACAGATTGGACAAAAATAATTAGTCATTAGTCAAAAGAGGCCTTGTAATACGACATCCGGTGTATTAAACAAATCATACTGTTTACGTAATTTATGTTTGCGTAGGTATTCTACTTTCAATTTTAGCAGTTCATACTTATTAGAAATCTGATATTACGCAATTACTTGATGCCTGCAGAACCATAAAATTTAAAATAGTTTTTTGGACATGCACCATTCATAAACAACAATGGCATCTCTACCTTGGTGCATGATACGGCATTGTTGGTGGTTTTACACAATTTATATTAAGTTTTTATCATGATAAAACTGAAAGTTTCTTATTTATCTCAAAAGGTAATTTAAAGCGTTTCAAAAGAGATGTACTCATAAAAACATAAGTAGATGACTTGTTATCTTTTTATTTCGTCCGCTATTTTCACAGCGATTACTCTAGAAAAAATTATCAGTTTCTGACGACTTCGTTACGATATTATTGGGTAAAATGGCGAAAACTACCTCTTTATAACCGCATTCACTTTCTATATTATTAATTTAATTATACCTACTGCAATTTAAGCAGGCAGATATCAAAGAAAGTAGCATAAAAACGTTATAATACTTTGAAGGTGATTGGGTTTCTTTTATTTATGATAGTTTGGTGATTGGTAAAAATTTAAAGGTTCGTCAAATAAATGAATAAGAAAAAGTTTCTTCATTTTTAGGGTAACGTAATTAGGTTTAAATTGGATTTGTTTTATGTGATGGTTTCACTTTTGCAAGTATTATGGAATTTATTGGTAAATTTTGTCCATTATACAAATTAGCGCAATCACGGCGGTGGGTTAATGTCCGCACGAACGTTTTTTGTTTATGAATATCTCGCAGGACCCATAATTTCGGCCAATTATTCAAGAATCAATTTTATCCGACACTTGATTATTTAGGGACTCCTTTAATATTATTTTCTTCTTTTCGTGTTTGAGTTTTTGAACTAAAAATGATTTAACAGTGTTATTCAACCGGTTTTTTGATTAAATAGGTTATTTTTAACAGTACAGTTTAATTATAAACTATAATTTGTGAATGGTATTAAAAATATCAACAACAAATCATTTAGTTAACAGAAAAGTAATGCAGAATATTAGTAAATAGAGACAGACCACTTGAAACTGCTTTCTTAAATTGTTTCGTCTTTAGTTTCCACCAACAGAAATTTGCCAACTTTTGTTATCCAACACGTGGGTGTAACATAAGGCATGCTAATATTACAAACATTAAGGCCAATATTGGAAATATAGTTTTTTAAAAAGTAGCTAAAAATAAACTAGTTACTAAAAGAATTTCATAGAAAGGTAAGACAACACTCACTCTAAGAAGTTGGTGACGTCACGTTTGCTGCAACGCGACCAGGCCACCTGCACAGTATCAGCTTCAAAAATAGGCGTCATGATATGCAGCGTTGAACCTTCACGCCGGTGACACCCAATTTTTTCAGTATCGTGGTACAAACCGAAACTAAAACAAAACAAATGTGTGATTTTAGGGTGTATAGAGACTGCATCAACGTCTTCAAATTAACCTGTGTCAATTCACTTCGCTAAACAAAAAAAAGTCTAGAGCGATCGGTCTCACCTATTAGAGATCGCAGAACCAATTAGGTATATACTTTAACCACACCAGGACTAATATTTCATGATAGGGTTTTATGTACACGGGCATTACGTTAATCGACACTGAAATATTTTTACCATTCGAACTTTACCTACCATATTTTAGGAAAAACCCTGGCCTACACTTAGCCAGAACGATCTACAAAACATCTTTATTACTTTTTAGACACAGTTTAATATTACGCCTGTGGTTTACAAAATGGCAAATGTTCAAGACATTGTAAATTTTTTACAAGAACCCAATGTAAGATATTTTTGTTAATAAAATTTAGCTGTGTACACTGCATGTGTATTCGACTGGCTTCCAACATTTTATTTTTCTTTGATCATGGACTTTAAACTCGGTAATTTGAACATCGCTCTTTCGCATACAAACCCGAATTCAATTCCTGCACTAAATAATTGAATTTTATGAGGTTATAACGCTTACCAAAAAACCTAAAATCTAATTAGCTATCAATTACTTTTCTTTGTTTGTGTCTACTTTCATTACATTTTATCTCATCCTATTTTTGTATCTTTTAAGTCTCTTATAAGTATGTATATAACAGATCCTACATGTCTATCGTTGTTTAGAATGATGATAAGCACTGTGTCTATACGAGAAGAATGAAAATAAGCCGTGTATCAGTGTTACAACTATGCATGACTTATTTTCTCTAAGTGGGCCAGAAGGTGTTTAGTGAAGTGTGAACATCATACGAGTAGATACATTAGTAGATATCTATTACATGTTATAAGTAATTACGTCGCTTTCATATAATAACACGTTTAATAATCCAATAGGCAGATAATTGTAATGGACTGACGGAAAATATTGACAGGTACTATTATTGCATGTCTGTAAAACTATTGTAAACATCACAATAACAGTTCGTTGGAGTATAATTATTGCAGTGCGTAGAGTAAATTAATTATTTTCCTGTAAATAAACATTCCTGCTATTCCAAAACACTAAACATTTTTCACTTACATTTGAATTGGTAGGCTTTATCAGGAATAAGATCAAAAATTCAGCTACTGACCACATACTGTGTTAATTAATTGATTATGCCCACATGATATGCATTTTCTTCGTTTACGATAAGGTAAAAAAAAAATATGAACTTGTGTGGGCTGATAGCGCGGCGTCAATGCACCGGGTGCATTGTACCCAACGAATGATGCATTCATGTGTCTACGAGTGAAAGAAGGTCATTGGCTGTGTCGTGTTGTTTGCGCAACTTACATAACCTGAGTTTGTTTTAGATTGGGAGGCCTGCTTCTAGTAACATTACTCGACATAATGCTAGTCATCATAAGCATACCAGGTACACAGATACAAACTTGTGGTGTTATTTTCTTTTCGTGATCATCGTGATGAGTTGTGGTTGGATGAACACACATCTGGCCTATTGGAGATTGATCAACTTCACTAATAACAAAATAGAAGACTCCGAAATTAAGCTCTTTTTGCGATAGACCAACTACTCTTATCAAATTCAAATAAATTCTTTATAAATAAACATTGGCACTGGCATTACAGTGCAATAAATACGACTGATACAATGTAAACTGAACACGAGTTTTAGCGAACGACAAGTAAAACAAACACTATTTCCATAGGCTTATATCTTAAAAGCAACGTCCTTGTGGTAATCTCGGCGTGGAAACGTGACTCAGACTCCACAACTGGAGGCGCCAGGCAACGATTCCCGAATAAACTCCAAACAGAATTAATTTACAAACGCCGCATTACAAATATCGCAATGCTAAAAGAAAAGCATGATAATGACCGGTTACTTTTATTAACTCTGCATCTATAGAGACTATAGAAGTAGTCATAGTTTTATTAAGGTTTTTAGCAAAGTGTTTTATGTCTAAACTGTGTTTTATAACGAGTGGGATTGTTGTTTCGGTATAATAAAGAAGTAGTTGTAGTTTTGAGGGTTTAACAAAGCGTTTTATGTATAAACAGCATTTTATGGCGAACGGGATTGTTGTTTCTACGCCAATTGACCCACTTCTAATCAGCTGTCAAAACGACCTAACTACACTTAAATAATATACATTAACGACATCATTCTCTTTAATTTTAATTACCATTCTAGGTTGTAAAATTTAAAAAGTGTCTTCTTAATTCAAAAAGTATTGTTTTTTTTACTTTTTTATTTATCTTGAGCTGTGTAAACATTGCCTTTAACTACATAATGGCTTTGTATATCTGTAATGTATTGCTCTAACTAAATAGGCCGTGTGTGGATTGTGTTGTATTGTTAAGTAGTTGGTACATTCGAGTACGCTTGGCCGCTGAGTACGTAATGCGATATTGTCCATTGTTACCAGTATATTGAGGAGGCGTGGCGTCAGGATAAGGTTCGTTTAGCGCCAACAGCAACAATATGTCATAAAGATAAAGTATTTTTGTAGTATTCAAGTTTATAACGTTCCTAATACATTTGTTTATGAATAGTAATATTTGCTGTTTTAAATTAGTTTTAAAAAAGCCCGTCTACATCATTTCTTTTTAAGACGTTATTAAACTGTGGGTAAAAATGTGGGTGAAAATTTTAATCTTAAAACTACACGAAGGATAAAAAACCATGTTAATTAAATATACTGTCGGGTTTTAAAAGATGACTAAAGCAAATTCTATATAAGTAAAATATGTTGCTCTGTGCCATGAAAGTTTCTTAGAAAGTGCATGCGGAGTAACTCAGAGGAACTAATATAATTATATACTTGTTCCATGGTTCTCCCGATATAGAGAGAAGAAACCATGTATGGGTTCGAGGGCAAAACGCCTTCTACATGTCCGTGGCGCATACAAACGGCGGATTTATTACGCACATTATTCTTTCATATTCTCTTTTCAATCATCGGTGTTTTTAACTGCTTTGTGGCTCAAATGGTTTATGTAAAACGGAACTATTGACCGTGGGAAAAACTTTCTTGGGCTGGATGAATAACTTTGATTATTTACTGTAGGTAGGTTCCAGAAAATTTAAAAACTGTAATTATCGAGTTAAAGAAAGACTAATATTTTTGATGATTTCAGTATCGTAATCGTAGTACTGGCTACATCAGCTGGTTAAGCTTTCTTTTTTTCTAGACCTGAAATACGTTAATGTTTTTAGTGTTACTAATATCACGGATGATCCTGACTACTCGCCATCAGATGACGAGTCAGTTCATTTCCGATTTCCATGCCAAAATTGCTAATACTATGAGTTCTTTTACTTACTTGTGACCAAGTTCGTGTGTGATGGTATGCGCGAGCATTATGCCGTTGTCCTCGTTGACAGAGCAGCTGCGATCTGGCTTGCACATGCCGGCCACGTGCGCCACTCCTAGCGTACTGAAAGATAGCATTTCTTTTAATCCGTACTATAATTTCTAATTAGAATTGTTCGCAGGATGCAATTAACAACACATTTTTCTAAGCTACTATTTCCTGTCTCAACAACACGTGGTATCGTCCTTTCACACGTAATCTATAGTATTATGCAACTGTTAACTAGGGTGTATGTTTGTATGTATACGATGTAGTAAGTAATTACAATAAATATTTAAAATGTGTAGCGTAGACATGTCACAGATTTTTTCTTTTTATGTGATTTAACTTATTGTCTATTAAGATCAGATGCAAGCGTCAAATGTAACATTCTATTTAATCATCAACAGTTATCAAGATGATAAACTTCTTTTAAAAGACAGGACATTATTACATCATACTTACTGGATTTTTGACCACCGTTAAAACTAGGCGTGGTATAGGTAGTACATTTTATGCTGATGACAATTCTGTTACATTTCACGCCACAGATTATGCTTCGCTCGCCAATATTCTCTACATTGTATTGTGTAATATTTTATTGAATTTATTTGTTTCCGGAATTAACTGTTTTCCTATTTTATGATTACGTTTGGTTTATAATTTATATTTCTGTACACTTAATTATTTATTTCTATATAATAATCATTGTCCAAGAAGAAGTTATGGTTAATTTAATACCTAGTATTACGTTTCAAAGCGGCTGTTGCTTTTGAAAATCGATCGTGAATTGTTTTTTGCTTGTTTCGGTCGCAGTTGGAGAGAGGCGGCCAATTCATCGCGTTGTTTTTAGTGTTAGTTATAACCCATAGACAACGGTGAGCACTTAACAAGAGGCGGCTCGTCTTGTCGTTTGTCTAAACTTTATTTATTTAACAACTGGTTTTCATAAAATAAAGCGTTTGTTTAATATCATTCAAAAATTTACGCAGATAAAGAAAAGCAAATCTCGTATAATACTTTATCTATATCGTACGGATTGAGGCGCTGACAGTGTGTGCAAGTTGAATTATAAATATTATCAGCTGTTATCATTGTATATCCTAAGCTATATACCACTTCATACACTACAACTGCATTGTACTTTAAGTACGTAGATAACTCGACCGTGAGGTAGGTTCTAATCTCGATTGATTGATTGATATTATACCTTTACACTTGAACTACCACAAATACATATCTAAATAATGTCTACGTACCAATATGTTAGTTATAAATATAGTTAGCTTAACTGGCTTTAAAACTATTAGCTTTACACGACCACTTCATGGCTCAGGTACCTAATTGAAAAGGCTTAATTCTCCGCTTAACTGCTGCATTGTAGATAGAGAACTTAATGATACCCAATCATTATCGGCTGCATACGTACGGTGGTACGTGTTAGTGTACTAATTGCGTATCGTTGCTACGTAATGGCGCGGGCGTTGCGTAGTGGGTGTGGCATGAGAATAATTAAAGTCCACAAGCCATAGACTTCGTATTATCGTGTCGTGTTAGGACGGAAATATGCGTACTTAGTTTAATGTATTGACTATTCTCTTTGATTCTGATTGGAAAGATATAAAGAGTAATTTATTTCAACATCCATCAAGTATTTTAGTTTTGATTATTCAACAAATTTAGTTATGTGGAAATTATTTTTCTTCACTGGTCTTCAACTCATAAAAAGGTCCACATAAGAAAGTCCTACATTATAGGGTCTCTCATTATCACACAGGGTGTTAAGGAAACTCCACTATCCTTCGCCGTTGCGTCATAGTAACCAGTCGGAAGTATCTATGTCACCCGAAGGCCTCCGACATAGAATTAAGCAATCTAACGATAACGCTCATACACCAAGGCTAAACTAAAAATAGATGATTGTAAGAACTTATGCAGATGTTTGTACAATTCTTACAGACTCCCTATAATGTACAATTTGTACACACTGGTATAGTACGATCGGGAGCGCAGACACGGCCGGGAATAGGCGGCTAATAATATTCGCGGGCGCTGACTCACTCACGCGGAAGCCGTCGAAAAGCTCTATAAATTCCTTGTAATAAATCCGATATACTTATGCGTACAAAACTGTGATGAGAAAACGGTTGCTGTTTACATAAAAGCAAAAAAGGGATTTCGATGCTCTGGCAAATGAACTACGGCTACTGTCTGGCAAATTTTATACGGCTCATACTCTTTATATGAATTACTGTTGCGTAATTTTAAATGAATTCTTTGGTAATGGTCGCTAAGCATCGTAATTTATGTTTGTTGGAGTTTGAACGTTATTGAAATTCTTCTTATCTCAATCTTAGCAGTGGAGATCTATGATTTTTACATAGATATTATGAATTTAACCAATTTATAATTGTTTTATTATTTAATTTTTTTTTTTTAAGTAAAAATTTTAGTCTTAAATTTTACTGTCTAAATATCGTATCTACTTATTCATACTAAAATAAATATATCATTGAAATATATAGAATCTATTATGTATAGCAGTAAAGAGTAGCTGTACCTATTAACCTGATAGTCGAGTTTGTTTATGGTCGCGATCACACAATGGCATGAATTATACGCGTTGATGTCTTTTGAACGTAATGCATGAGAGCGTGAAAATTACAAAATTATGTCGTCAATTTATGACATAAAGTAATAATGTAATATTAATTTAATTAGGTCAATTCAATCTGGTTACGGACACGGTTCGTATTTGGTTATTTTTGTGCGTACAGGAATATTGCTGGTCTTAAATTACAATTCCATAAACAGATATTTTAACACCATTTATGCGATATTAAATTTCGATTTAACGTATTCTTTATACACGCAAATCATAAATCACATTTCGGGTCGCTTGATGTTAACACATCATTGGCTCTCGGGTGGTCCCAGGTGAGAATTACTTAGTTTCGAAAACGAGATTTCGAAACATAAATGACGGTCTGATGGTACAGAGCTCACACCTCAAGTATGAAACTTTAATTGATTGCAAACACGTTGTTGTATCGCTTACTACTTAAAAGCATCGTAACCTTGTTCATCACTTAGGCGGCGTCTTCAAACGTCGCGAAGTTCGTTCATAATGAAATTTACATGTTAAATAAAACATTGGTTTTAAGTTTCTCTTATGAATGTATTTTGATAAAAAAATTACGTCGACAGTAAAATAAACGAATGTTGGCAATTTTGATGTTAGGGTTTCGTAAGCCGATGATGAAAGAAAACTCTAAATGATTTCCTTTATTTATTATCTGTCTTTTCTATTCGTCTCGGTGTAAATGTCCAATTATTAGAATATAGTTAAAAACAAATTTTGCATTGAAAAGGAAAATTGATTATACTTCGTATGTTACATTTTATTTGCGCATATTATTTTTGTTTATATCATAATTTCACTGACTCCAATATTAACTCTAAAATTACGGAGTATACAATAAAAAAGAATATATTACGAGTAATCGAGTTCTTCATTCGTAGTTTTCAGCTTATACAAAAAATCCTACTGAAATACATTATCTCTAAGAAAATTCTAAATTTTTAGCGGATACGAAAATATAATTGAGTCCGGAACCCACGCGATTCCGGTTACGACTGGAACGGTTATTTTTATTTTATCATATACGATGTGTTGAATGATGATGCGATAGTATTCGATAACCAGCCTCTTATCATTATTCAAATGTCTCTGCAAATGAAGATAAAAACGATAACTTATTGTTGTCATGGCTCGGTTTTGGGTAATATTTATCTGCCTAAATATTAATCATGTTAATTTATACCGCGATTTAAATTCCACATTATTCAATTTAATTAATGAAACTAACGGCTTACTGTCACCGAGTTCTGCCGAACCCATTAAAAAAAAAAGATTTTCTAAAAATATTGTGACTCAGAGTTATTAGTTAATATTGCTCACATAAAGTTTTAAACCTACAAATTTAGTCGTACTTAATAAAAACTAAATTAATTGACTGCATGTCGAGTAGTCGAAAATCGCAAACAGGTTTAAGTGGTTGTCGGTCAAATAAGGTTGAAAAGACTTCAACATTATTTATCAGCGTTGATTGAGCTGTGAATTTATAATATAGTACTTATAAGTATGTATATTGTATACGTAACAGGCATGAAGTAAGTGGGCGCAGCGACAGCCGCGATACGAGACGGCTTGGCGGCAACCTCACAGCCAAACCACAACACAATACACAATAATCAATTTAAATTACTTTTATCGAAACAGCGATCGCAATGCATTACAATATAATTGGGATTTGTATTGGGAAATCTAATATCAATTATTCTCGAGATTAACGACGTGCCTGTAATCCTAATTGCTGTCTGTTCCAACAGTCGATGAAAGCTCCAATTTAATTTTGGATTTTGTTTAGAAATGTTTAATTGGTTTTGGTTTAGGCGAAGAATACTTTCGGTCAGCATTTTAATATTGACACAGATAGATTATCGGTTCCTAATATTTTATAATATTACATTTTTAAGGATTAGATAAATGATAGAGATAGATAAAATTTTAAAATTCTCTCCATCCTAGTTACATTTAAAATTATGCAAGATGCTCATCAATTCCTCATGTCATGTAATGTATGTAGCTAATAAATATTGTAATACATTTATGAGTAGCTGTCTCCACAGCGAAACAATGAACTCTACATTTATGAGGGCGCCCAAAAACAATGCAAATTACACCATTGTGAGGTAATGTTTGTCAGAAAAAGATCCTCGGTACATGTATATTGGATATTATTTGAAAGGATAAGTACATTTTTATACGGTTCGATGCATAATTCATGGATGCATTGCGACCGCCGACCGAAGACCGCCCTGGGGCTCGACAGTCGACACCGTTACGAACATACTCATTGTCTTTTGATTGCCGCCTTCCGAGAACATTCGACTACTCGTTTGTACCGTTTACCGAATGCATCGGGCTTCCTTATTGCATACATTACATACTGGTTTTTTGGTAAACTCGCGCCGAATAGAAATGGGCCTCTGTTCACTCGAAGCGCTTCATCGATTGTATTTTTAGATTTCAATCCTAAAAAAAGTGTTTAAATTTATCAATAAACATTTCAGTAAAGTTGGATACACGCAATTCAAACAAATATGCTATGTGTTCGTTAATGGGAGATTACATAAGACTGATACGTCTGCTTCGCATCACCGTCGGCTATTCCAGGTCCGCGGTCTGCTAACAGAATGTTTTGTTGACATTAACATATTACGTTAACTGCATCTAGGTGAGCCACAAATAGCTTGTCTATTGAAAACATTGAACGCCAATTTATAAATAATGTTTAAGGTGGGAACCTACTGCCTACTCATCGCCGAGTTCGATTAATGAAATCGCACTGTTTCGTACGAGGTGGTCGTTGAGCAATGATAAAGTTGTATCGGTACTTATGTAATGCTATAGTTACAGGCTTTTGTTAAAATAATGAATGCCCAATTTGTATACACGCAACATCCTTGGCCTTAATGTCGGTGCTTTTGAAGTGACCACAGTACGCGGTCAGCGCTGTTAGCGGTTTGCAAATACAGGCAAAAAATGCGATCATAACGAGACGGGATGCATCGCAAATGTAATGATGTTTAGCAATTGTATTTAATCATACATTATAGTATACTTTAACGGCCGTATGTTAACCCTGAAATGTTACGGAATCAATTACTTAATCGTTATCACTTAAAGTGTTATATTTCGTGATGATTTTGTATATTGTATATAATAATTCCATCATAAATAGGCATTGTAAAATTTAAAATGTATCTTTTAAGTGTGAACACAAGCTAATTCGAAGACGTAGAGTTTTTTACTAAAAGAACTCTGGGTTATTTAATTAGTTATTATATTTTTTTTTATCATAATATGATTTTATTTGATTAAACAATATAAATATACAAGTAGGATAAACGACATTACAAATACTGAGCGTATCTGTTTTGATCAAAGCAAATTCAAAATAACCATGTTACATGTAATTTACTGCAAACGTGATGACTTTTAAACAACTAAAAATAAATTATCCTCATTTTAAACGTCTGTGTTTATACAACAGATATCGCTTACAAATATTTAAAACGAAGTATGCATCCAATCAGCTATTTGTTAACGCGTAATAGCATGGTCAGACTCGGTGCCACCGATGATAGCTAAGTGTTTTGCGGATTATCAGCAAATAAACGTTTCAGGCGAACACCGAACAGAACGTACATTATTCTATGTTCATACACGCACATTGCATACTTTACCGTACCACTATATATCACTTTGATAAATGGTTGCAATTCTAAATACAGAGTATAGTGACACAGATTTGTATTGGCAGCATTTAGATTCCAATCATTATGTTTCTATTGCATACTATTTCATCTTTATTATAGCATTCATGGATAAATATTTAAACTAGTAATTTATAGGACGAAGATTTCTTCGTATCTGACAGATGGAAACAGCGCAAATAAAGTGACAAAACGTGACAAAAATGACTAAACTACTTATCAGTAAACATTTACACTTGATGTCTATAAAAACAAAGATACATATCTTATTAGATGAAAGACGGGAAAATAATGTGGAAGGTATTTGTGTCAATGTCTGAGTCTTTGACCTGACTCACTATGCCCTATTAGTACTGCAGTTAGAAGTCGTAAAATTTTCTATAAAAGTAGAGACATCGATGATTGACATCTCAAGTAGGGAAACGTAATTGCAGATAGCCTCCACGTACACCCAGGTGGCGATATATAATCCGAAAGTGTTCTATTTCCGAGCGGGTTACTCACCGCCACTCTACAGACTACACTCCGACAGCAGATGCCCGCCTGCTGTCATTGACCTTGCTTTAATGCGAAATTATGAAACAAAAAATACTACATAATGCCTTGATGACATTTAATATACACGTGTGTATCAGCGTTTGGTCGTTTTATGTCACTTCAACAATATTCATAATCACGCAAGTAAATCGTTAAGTACTCAGTTTATACGCGCAATAATCGTATACACTAAAATAGATATCTTAATTTTTGACCACCGCAGTTGATATATGCGCGCGTTAAATCCCTCCGAATATCTTGATTAGGAAGATAACATTAATGGGAGTCGTAAACGATGTATTTTACCGCTTCGCTTGACAGCCTCATTCGCACTCATTTTTCGAATGAAATGATACGTTAAATAAAATTATAATTTAAAAAAATTAAACCAATTTCAAAAAAGGTAACTGAAAAGTACGAAATAACGGATTAGGGACATAGAATTTGTTTTAAGGTCGGTGTGGTTTTACTATGATAACTATATTGCCACCGACCTCAAAAGAAATTCTATGTCCCTAATCCGTTATTTCGTACTTTTCAGTTACCTTTTTTGAAATTGGTTTAATTTTTTTAAATTATAATTTTATTTCATACTTTTTAGTTTACAGTTTTAACTAAAAAGAAGATTATTTTACGGCTCTTGTGATTAATTATATTATGCTACCTAGAATTTGACTAAGGTTTAGAGCATTTTTCCCTTGAATAACACCCTAACTCGTACATATAACTCGGGACATTTGATCCGTATAAAATTATTTTTTTTTTTGGAAATTCGATTTTTTTTCATGCGCACTGCAATTTGACCAGGGTTTTAAGACATTTTTTCTTTGACACCATACCTGTAGCTCGTAATATTTGGCTATGCCGTGACACGTTTCACTTCATATCTCAGAAACTACTGACCCGATTTGGATAAAATTCAATTTGTTCCCTAAGTTGGAGTAAGTGTAGTCGAATAAAAAAAGAATGGTTTAAATCCGATCACTAGTTTCGGAGCTATGCTTGGACAAACAAACAAACATACCCACATACATACATACATACATACATACATCTATGAAAATTTGTATATTTGTTTAGAAAGCCCTTCTAGATAGTCCTGTGTAAAAATTTCGCAGTTTCATTAATATTACATACATACATGTACAATTGATAACCTCTTTCTGTTTTGAAATCGGTTAAAAAGCTGTAGAATCATAACAATTTCGTTATTTTACAATGTATTTAATATGAGGACGAGAATTATTAAAAGTAGGCTAAGTGTGCCGTATCTCTGCGTATTTGACACATTTTGTACCGCGTATTATGAAATAAATTGCATATACTTGAAGTCACTTGCGGACCGGTCACAGTACGTGTAGGGTGAATATATCTTGATCGAGCAAATTGATTAGGTTATTACAGCTCTATTCATTAGTGATATCATTATAAATATGTATAAGTAAGTCCATACCTACAAGGTGTGTCGAGTTGACTGCAGATATCTCGCCTGGTCACGAGTATTGCTACATCGTGATGGTGAGGATTGTCGTCATCTCGTGGGTTCAATTGGTGTTGCCAGCGGCAGAAGGACGCTAGTGTGTAATCGGCGTTTGTAGACACTTCCAGATCAGGAGCGGCGCGCATCTCTTCCACGAGTATTATTTTTACGACGACTACTTTGATGTAGTTGCCAATAGACGGGTCCATGTAAAGCGACGATACCTAAACAAATATTTTTATGATTTATCCAATAGCTTAGTAACTGTTCTTGTCCTGTTAAAGAAGTGCAATAGTTATTTTTAAAGGATTTTGATAAAAGAAAAAACTAAGGTAACTTCAAAAAAATTAACTGAAAAGTATTTCATACTTAAAGGATTAAAGACTTTATTGGCACCTTAAAAAAAATTGTAGGTCCCTAATCCCATAACCAATAGAAAATATTATGAGTTTGGATCAGAAATCATTGAGTTACTTACCATGTTCATTATGGTGAGAAGATAAGTTTCTAAATTCCCTTCATTGTGAAAATCGGTCATAGATTTATCAGCGACCAGTAAGACTTCAACGTGACGCGGCCGGCTGACCGAGCGTGTTGAGCGGCGTGTCCCGTCGTAATCTGGCCGCTTTGACAGCTGATGGTGATGGTATCGCCGATATTTCTAAAATTGCACGCTCTGTGTCATAATAATTATCCTTCTGTGTTAATTTAACTTAGAGTAGGCGTTCAGAAGATTCCGTACCCGTGACAATAATACGAGTATTCAAATTAGTGAAGATAGACAAAAAAGATAGGTAGTCAAAATATTTTTAAATGTTAAAAGCTAGCAATAGAATAAAAGAGGGCAAATCTAGCCAGGCAGATAGAGAATCTTACAAAAATTATGCCAATTTCGATACAGTATACAGGGTCAGCAAACTTGAATAGAAGAGAGTTAGCGTGATTGTCAGCTTCATATTTAGTACAATGAAAACAAAAATTTGTTTACCTTGACGTTTCTAGTTTTTAGTTCTTCACTGACGTGTCTAGTTAAATTCTGCCTCCACTGATAGGGGGGTTGTTTAGTTGCACAGTTCTTTGACCTTCTCTTTTTTCGTCGCGTGCGAATGCGCCTAGGTCTATCGTTCTTTGCTTTACTTTTGATATTAGGTTTGCCTTCTATACTTTGTCCTGAATTGTTGTTTTCTATGGAATTACTTCTTGAATTTATTGCATTGTAATATGGTCGTCGTTCTTCAATTCGTAATTTGGTTTTTTGTCTTCTGTAAGCAGTAGGATCACGTCTCATTGATTCTAAACGTTTTCTTCTTTCCTCTAAATATTGTCTTCTCCGTTGATCAAAAACCTCTTTATTATGACGATTTCTTTTTGCGTTTTCATATCTCCTTTTTTGGTCCATAGACGCTTTTTCATTTCTTTCCTTAAGTTGAGTTGAATGAGTATCAGTTCTACTGTCAATTGATCTTTTTCTTCTATAAAACGATTCAACTTTGTCAACAGCTGATCGTTTAAAAATAACATGCGGTCTGCCAGCAGATTTGTCGGTGGGTTTTTGATTGGATGGTTCAATCCAATACTCTCCATTTTCTGTCCATAAAAGTCCAGCCTGTTTACAAACAAAGATTTGTTTTAGTATTATAATGTTGGTCATATTTACTTTTTATTACGATCAACATTAGATCGAAAACTACTCGATCTTGACATTTCAAACCTTTGTGTGTGATTACATTTTCTGAGCTACCTATTTATATTTCCAATTGTATTGTAGTATCTATATGTATATTATTGTACCACTTAATATTTACTTTAATTGTAATTATCTGTTGATTTTTTTTCTCTTTTCATCTTTTACCAACTCCTATTAGTCTCTTACACGTCCACGCAGGATTTAGTGGTGAATAACGTCACTAGACATTATTTCTTTTGCACCTTTTTATTAGAAGTGACATAAAAATATAACTAAAGTATTTTGTCACAAGTCGTTGAATATTTACAAAAGCAAATGAAACTAAACTTACACTAAATAGCTAGTCCGTTGCGTGTCAAACCGGTCTTGAAGGCAGTGGGTCAACAAATCTTACGTCTGCTTGCTAGTAACGTTAGATAAATTGATTGATAACGAAGTAGACGCGGTTTTGAGCGAAATTTAATGGAAACTGTTCCATCCGGATGATATCTCATGTACCTCTCTGATCCACACGATTATACAGTGATTTATACTAACTAGGCGATTCGATATAAAATAGTCTGATTGAGAAATACGATTGAAATTTAGAACGTCATTTGAATATGAGGATTAGGTATATTGTGTTTTGAAATTATCCTAAAACATTCATACCTAATGTGCGTAGGCCTCAATATTAAAACATAGAGACGTAAAGGCAATAAGTTTTAAGTGGAATAATGAAGCTGGTGAAGATTAGTTGAGCTTATCGTGCAATAATTAAGTGCATGTCCGTTTGAATAATCTACTACATACACTCGTAGTGTATTATTATTAGGTTGAGCGACCGGCCAGCCTGTATGTCGCCGGCCTTGCAGACTAGAAGGCCGCTCGAAAGTGCGTACACCCACTACACAATATACCTTCATAAATACCTACATGCTTAATTTTGCACCACTTCCGATATTAAGCAGTCTTTATGCGATTAGTTTTTCTAATTGTATTGGAGACTGGTATACATTAATACATTACATTTTAAAGCTACATAAATAGTTACTTTATATGTTTAAGCTACAGTATCGGCACTCAGTTTGTTCACAGTTCAATAAGATCTATAGGTAAATACAATAATGTATTAGGAATTGTATTATAGTATATTGAAACTTTACATATTGTAGAACTTAGTACTATGTGTATTTGTATGTGATAGAAGAAAATATTAATACAGTAAAAGTGAGTGTTCATCAGATCTTCAAACAATGGCGCTGTTCAAGTGTCGTTGGCGCCGACTACTGGTTAAGTGGTAGCACTCAGCCGCGTAAAGGTGCTTTCCTAATTGAAAAATATTTTTGAACATAATAGCATTACTTTCCTAGTTATTTTAAAAGAAATCATTTTCGTTTTCTAAAAAAGTATCGACACAGACAAAACCAACGTTTAATTACGCGAGACAAAAAACAAAATGAACACGGCGTTGATTAAGATTACCTTTACCATATTTATTAACCTTACCTAACCTCTTGTTATTATTACAAGACTTATAATTATAGAAATAATAAATGTCTAGTCTAACAAAAAAATAATAACATGTAACACGCGAACAGTGCCGTACAGCTGCTTATCAAGATCTTAATAAGTTCGCGGGTTTAAGTTCAAAAGAATATAATCAGTTAAGAAGGTGTTCATCAGTATAAGTTTTAGCGGCTTAATAATATATGGACTTTTATATTCATTTTATATTTAATAATAACACTTGGACTTTTATGTTTATTTTATATTTCTAAGAAAGGCTCATGTTATGCATAATTTATGAACATTTTAATCTGACAACTTAGTTGCGTTCTAAGAAGTTCTTAAAGATTATGCATCCTTTGTAAAATATATGCGAGCCTATCGAAAAGTTTTACATAATTAATATCAATATAATAACATGATTCTATATAAACTAAGTTAACATTGTAACATTTTTAATTCATGGATATGTTTTTATTGGGAAACTTATATACCTATATAAAACATTACGTATAAATACATAATATTTGATTGATAGTCAAATACTTTCATATTTTGAAAATATTCATCTTTTGACTAAAGTTCCATTAACTTAAATCGAGGAAAATGTTTTTCTCCCTTATATCAATATGACCTTTAAAAATAAAATTTCGAAACTTCATGATCTACGAGGTTGAGGTACGTACGATGTATTACACATGATTATCAAAATATTATTAAATTCAAGTTACTCTAAACATGAAGTAACACCTTTTATTGCACTTATAAGGTTAAGGCTTCGTTCGAGAGCGGCCTTGTTTGTTTGCAAACCTCCGACATCCATTTATCTTATACGATAATTATAAATACACAGAGCATTTTAATTGATTTTATGTCCTTAAGGAAGCTCATTAATATGCGCGGAACTTATTATTTTATTCAATTAGGTACTAAGGAATGGCCACGACTTCGTCCGCATAAAAAATTGAAATAACACAATGTACCAGTCAATATTGCATGAACATTAAAGGACGTCTGTATAACAACATTTTTATACAAAGCGCTGACCATCGACTTTGCAGTGACGCTAAATGACGCAGAAGTAAGGGTGACTTACAATTCCATCACAAGCTGAGATGGCAATCCTGGAGTTGGGTTGTCCGCGCACGGTGCCGGTGTAGTGGCATGCCGTGGCGGCCGCCTGCGGCCGGTCCCGCGTTCGTCCGTCCGCTCGGTGCCGCTCTACTACCATCGATGGGGTCATGAATGACGCTGACGGCCTGGAACAAAATATACACATGTAAATCCTGCAATGTTGACATTTCTTATTCTAAGATTTTTTCTAGGCCTTCAGACAATTATGTTGTTCGAAATCTAAACTAAGAGGACGACAGCAAAATCATATCTACAAGAAGAGACAGTTATAAATAAAGAAATCCAGTTGGAATTAAATGTAATTTTTTTCCAATAAATTATATGACGAGTTCTTATCCTTATAAATACTCAAGTGGTAGAAAAAGATGATTCCTATAGACAATATAGTACTTAATTTTGGTCTACGTGGGTTTATACATATAAATTGTTCAACTAATATCTCGGCAATTTTGTAATTGATAAAATAATTGCTTCCGTTAATGTAGCTGTTACTTAATTAGCCATCTAAACACGTTTGAACTTAGTTTAGTTTTCTATCAATTTTATATCGTATAATATCGTCGTTACCTTGCAATTCGGCCTTGTGCATAAACTCCATCGTCTAACTTTGAAATATTTCAGTCGATTGCTATAAATTGTGTTTTGACCGCATATCGGCCAAGGAATCTGTCTACTATGGCAACGACCATAAAAAGTAGATTTCGAGTTAGCACGGTCAAGATTTATCGAGTAAGTAATGCCACAGCCGGTTTTAGATACAGGGCAGAAAACTCGGAATGCACAATTTATTAACCGCAACAGAAAAGGAGGAGATAACATTGCAGTTTCATTGTCTCGCTTATAACTTACCTTGCGAAGGTAAATCGAATGAAAAAAGTTACTTCTATGTTCGAAAATTTTAAACGCTCTACAACATTCATCATTAATCTTGAAGCATAATTTCATAATCTATGCAACTTTATTTTCAAGGGCTATCAGTGTCGGTGTTGGGAAATAAGTTGTATCTACCCTGACAATTCCATATCTAAGTAGTCGGTACATCTCAAAACGAGTTTGTTGCTTGCAATCTTCGTGGACAACTCAACCTTGAGTAAGGTGAGCTGTCGATCGTCAGGTAAACAGTTCGAGTGGCGGCTAAGCACACAGATAACACTCATTACGGCAATTAGTAGAAGTAAATATGGCTGCCCCAGATAGGACAGATGCTGGGCGCTGTATTGACGTACGTGTCAATAGACGCGCCACGCTACCTCTTCCTGAAGTCGCGAACGCTACGACGCGGCGACGTCGACGATTGATAGCTTCTCAACGTTCATTCCTCAAGCACTTAACGTGTAACAGATATTTCTAAGAAACAATTAACGTTCATGGCAGACGTCCAAAGATACGCGGCTATCTTATTTTGAGAACTTTAAGTAGTTGTGTTGTGGTACTACTAAAACATTGTTTTAACAAGTTTTTATTAAGTCTATATGAAATTTTGTCTTGGAACTTATTTAACCTAATTTTAATAAAACAGATTTTAGTGTAAGAAGTTTTTTGCCAAATTAAAGTTATACTTTTAGCAATAATGTAATTATTTCATTTTTTCATTCATTCATAGTTTCATTAACAAAATATATAAAAAGAATCTACATTTTTTTAAGTAAGCCATTTGTCCTTTATTTATGTCATTCAAATATTATGATTTAAAGTTATTTCTACGCCAGATTTTCTTTTGCCGAAATACGTAACTCGATATAACTATTGCTTACATATCGGTACTCTTAACGTGTAGCATGTGTATGCTAATTAGGTTGACTCAGAAACACGTTATAATCGATTCATGCCATGTGATCATAATGATTTAGACTATTTGGTCAGAAAACCAATATAGGACCGAAAATTACCTCACACAAAAATTATGATGGTTAAAAACCAAATCTATTGTCTTCTTAATAATACTCGTAGTGCTAAGAAGTTACTGGTCTGTCAATGAATTTATTTCTGTAACAATTTATTTTTTCTTATTTGTTCTTTTGTTCTGTTAGGTGTATCATTATAGTAAATTATGAGTGAATAATTTACAGTTAAAAAGTTTTCTCAATATAGGAGAAGGTTGCTACATTATATTAAGCAAATAAATATGGCTAGTTTATGTATAAGTCGCCAATGTGAAATATAACATCGTACTCTTATTAGTTAACAAACTATTGTTAAATGGAAATAACTCGCAAACCAATATAGTCGGCTGTGGTTGCACCAGGACCTGCGAAACAGGACGCAAACACTTTGTTTTATTGTTTTTTATGAGTATTTTGAACTGGAAACGTGGAAGCTATGTACTTAAGCAGACACTGTCACATTTTATATGGTAGCATTTATCAAACGAAATTCACGAGCTGACATGTCATGCGATTACCAAAATAATTACGCGCCGTGTTTTAGAACGTTGCCATAACAACCGTTGCCGAGCCGACACATCAAATTATGCCGTTCACGCTCGTATGCCACATTTTATGGCCTAACAGTTTAGTAT
Organism: Lerema accius; assembly: GCA_001278395.1. Classification (NCBI taxonomy): domain Eukaryota; kingdom Metazoa; phylum Arthropoda; class Insecta; order Lepidoptera; family Hesperiidae; genus Lerema; species Lerema accius. The sequence continues at coordinate 2,365,736 of LGAG01000467.1, forward strand.
AAGGCTAGTTTTAAATAGTTTAATCAAATTTCACAACCGAATTTGTACGTATAAAGTTGCACTGAATTGATATCATCTCAAAGATCAGTATCAGTTGATCTATTGGTAGTGTTTTATGCTTTTATACATTTATTGAACCTAAAACGAAGGAGGTAGCTAAGATGATATCGGAAGCAAAATAAAATTACGAAGCATAATGTATGTCTGTCCATAACTCTTCGAGTCAAAACAATTGATTAAATTAATTTATGCACATATTTATCACCTCCGTATATAATTATTAACATGATACATTCTGACTCATGAAAAGGAAGATGATACGTGGGAGATGATACGAATAATTTATAAAAGAATGTAGAGCAAAAACATTACGTGTGAAGTTGTGAGTTTGTGACCGATATTAGTGTAAAATATGCCTAAGACCGAAATAATTACGCAGATATGAATTGTTATGTAAATTATTTTAAGCCTAACGACTTGGCACAAATAACCTGTCTGGAGCGGCACAGCAGGCGCTATGTCGGGCCCGCACTACTATTGCGAAAATTTATTATCGATGGCGCCAATATACCCACCATTAAATATGTAATCCTTACTGCCCAACAGCCCGCTGGTAAGGCATTTTAGTTTTAGCACCTCCATTTCATTTTCACAACTATATTTTACTGATAGAAACATCATTTGAACCCAAAATTGCGGTAATTAAGCTTTATAGGCCTGGCGTTCGCGCGGCGGCGCGGCGCAGAGCAGTTAATGAAGTAAGTATTATTACTTTGCATACATTATCATTATTTATGTTTTCTTAGCGGATTCGAGATGTTCCATGGATATTAATATGATTTACAAAGTAACAATTTTAGAGTTCTAAACTAACGTCAGTTGAAAGCAATTTTAGGATTTATTTTATGTTTGAAAACTTGTCGTGCTTTATATACTAATTCCAGCAGACTTTCTCCTGGTTGTGTCTGTATACAAATCTAATACCTATTACGTGAAAAACTATTTAAGATCGTTCATAATACTATACTTCCATTCTGAGTCAGTACTACTAGTCTGTACTAGTTGGAAGATACATCTGTACTAGTTGGAAGATTCAGTATAAAAAAAATACTAAATAACATTACAGCAATACTAAAATATGTTGAACAAAATACTTAAGAATTACGAAGTTTCGTAAAGAAAAATTAAGAAATATGCAAGATTCCGGTACTTCATTGGTTAATTATGCTCCGTAAAGGGCCGGCATAAATGCTTTAAATTTGTGCGATACGTAGGTTCCTACGTGTATGTAATAAAAACAGTGTTCCTATTCTTGATGGGTGTATTGCGCAATGCGTATTCGAAAATTCATCACTCATTGTTTTACTGTAATTGCCACATTAATAAATATGCATGAATTGAACTTCAAAAAGCGTACGACTTTCAAACCGCCCAGTTTTTTGTTTCCTCCCCATTAAAATGCATGAGCACTCCATTGGGAGTAGAAAGCGAATTCAGTGACAGCTTACTTTTAGCCTTGGAGATGCCCAAAATATTTAATAATTAATTATGATTCGCAAAATTACAGTACAATGGATATTTTTATGTAGTTGGTCTTCAAAAACAATTTATGTTATTTTTAATTTTTATAGTTAAGAACTTAAAAAACACTTTAGACAAGAACTTTTATTCTCTGCAAGATACTTGTAATGACGTAAGTTTTAAGCTTTAAAGGCTTAATACCAAGTTACTGATTGGCCGAGCTAATTAGCCTGTTTCGGATCTTGAAGCGATCATAAAATAATATTGTGTTATTGTTTCCTCATAAAGTGAATAAGTTAATTAGCAATTAATTTTATTGTCCTTATATTTTATCGCAAGAAACCCAATAGCCGATCGGCGCATTCAGCAATGGGCTGCGGTTTGATAAAATCTCTACTACACAATAATCATTACTTTGACTCTTTCTTTCATTTTAACGCGTTAAAGGTTTAATGTCTCTCAAAACTACAAAGAAAATTAACTTTAAAATTTAGATAGGGTTAGTTAACTTAGCGTTAGCTCTTCGCGTTATTTTTAGCCTATCACTTTTTCTCTCAAGTCCACAAAGAAGTTATAGTCCAAAAAACTAAAAACATCCAATAGCGTTCGCTCTTCACATTGTTAATAGACTATCACATTTGAAATTAAATGCGTAAAAATGCATGAGTTGTTTCTTAGTAGTAGTGCGTGGTGTTCACACGAGTGCGAGTGATAGGACCGTTTCTCAGAAGTGATTGCAGGCGAAAAGGCGTCGCACTTCCGCGGTGCGCCTTCTTTGATCCGTTGCACTCTGCGTGCCGTCGGCGTAACTTAGTCGTATGGATGTATGAATTACACTAAATGCGAAACAAGATCTGTTCGTCCTTTAAATTGTTGCTATGATAGTTAGAACCTAGGAATAGGTATGCATATGACTGTGTGTAGTATAACATTTTTTGCTTTTAATAATTATTTTAAAGAAAAACTAAAACGTAATTTTAAATAGTTGTCGACATTCTCCGAATGGAAATTAATTGAACGATGTCCCATATTATTGGCTCTAAGTTAATGCATTTTCCCACTTAAACTAAGCCGCCACTCAGCATTAAGTAGGTACCTAATATTAACGCTTTCTTTGAGACCAAATTATATTTATTAATCAGTCTGAGATGTCAATTGCATTTGATGAGAAAAAATTAAAGCAGATTGTTGCAAAGATATCGGTCAGCAAAAGCATGGGTAATTTAGTGCAAGTTAACTTAATGACACTTGATGATCATTATAACCTTGACCTAATAAGGCAACGTTATAGTATGCAGACGGGTCAAGTCCTTGACAACTTACAGCAGATGGATCGTCTTTGGACTTATCAGTTTGGTCTCAACGAGTAGTCATGGTCTGACGATCACAGAGGTCGAAGTTTGTAACTTTTAATTTATTATCCTTAACCATGTAATAAACACCAAGAGTGGGTACGTCTTTTGTAGTTGAAAACCTACAACCGGCTGATAAGATGGTTGATGATTTAAATAAAAAATGTGGTGAATTAAACAAGGATTTAGTTTGGATTAGATCTACAATTTTATTAGCAAATGTGCATTAGTTAAGATAGGTTCATAACTTTTGTCGGTAAGCAAGATCAAATAAATTACAGAACAATGGTTGTCAAATTCTCTAGTAACATACATAAAATAAATATGTAATTTAATTACTTATGTTATTTGGTGGCGATGATTTGCGTTGTGATTTGTGGAGGTTGGTATAGAGTTCAAAGCAAATTCGTCAGTAGCTTTTTTGTTAGTATCAGAATAAAAATGATCGAACCCTAAATAAAGTTCTTTGACTGGCCCGGTGTCCTAATTCCAGTGTTAATTCTAACGAATTTTATCTGACGTCCTGCTTTTTATTAAAGGAACTTGGTACCTAAATAGCTAATTAGCAAGCAGTTTCCTGTTACCGAAATCCACGGTTAACTTAATACGAGTATAATCCATTAATCCATAACGTTGAGTCACGTGTAATTATTTATTGACTATAATACTCAGAATCTTAGCGGAATTTTAATTCGTATAATCAAATCTCACCGTGTTCATAATAAATAACCTCTACTGACTTAATGACACAAAAACACTTGGGCCTCAAATTTGTTTTATTCAACATATTAAGTGCTGTGATACATCAGTTAATTAATCATTTAAGCCTCTGCATCGTTGCATTGTGCTAAATTACATATGAATGCCCCCCAAGCAATGTGGGAGTTCGTCTGTTCGACCTATTTACGAAGAATAATGAAGGCCCGGCCTTAATGACCGGGTTTTAAGAACTCCATGCATTAAGTGAGGTTAAAATGATTACATTTAAAGTTTAAATTGAATATTGAGATTCAAACATAGTTATTGCAAGCGCCAGGACTTAGTTTTAAAGCCAGATAGTATCGATAAAATCTTTTCATTAATTATTGCATTATCGACAGCAAGAATGCTGTTTCGACTCCAGATTTGGAATTCATTATATCTAACTTTAGATAAACTAAACGCTAAGCTAACTGAGATAAATGGTAGATTAAAGACTATTGCTACATTTTGATGAAAGTATTTATAAGAATCTCCTTTTAGCGGTCTCTGCAAATGTCCTCTAAGCCGATAACTACTGTAGCATAGAATACGCCTCAAGCAAAAGTAGATGATATTTATAAGTTTTATTATCCTGAATTAGTTACCAAGTCACAGTTACCAAGAATCAGGAAAAGTACCACTTACTAGTTGACAACACTCTTGGTTTATTACGAGACCTCGTTTTCATATTGGCACATTAACTGGACTATTTAGAGTGTCATTCTATTTTAATTCTTGCTGATCTAAGAATTCAAATACAGCTCAAAAAGTATGCCAAAACATTTACGTTTGTTTTATTTCATTTAAGCTCGTAATGTTTATAACATATTTATCTATTTCGTTATTCTTACGTACATATGAACGCAAACTACACGAAGAAAATAAATAGGTCAATAAACAAATAAATAAATAATAATAGGTACTTGTACCTAATAGTAATTTAGAACAGTATAACTAATTTCTGTAACTTTCACACTAAATATACCTACTATTTTCGATTACATGCATAGCCTTAACATTAGCTACGAATCTACCATTTGAGATAATTCATTATTATAAGACGCGGTATACATATTAAATGAAACCTACGTATGTACGCACCAATTTCCCTAAAAATCACTGAGTCGTCGGAGACGGCTACTCTGTATTTATTCACCAGAATGCAGATTAAATCCGGCAAAATATTAAAGATGCCAGACTGGCAGCTATAAATTTAATCTTATCCTACGTTGCTATTACATGTGCTCGTAATTCGTGGATCGAGACCAAAGTATACTGAGACTATGCGGTAAGAGTACTGTGAAAAAAAAAACACGGAAATAGAGCGAAAAATTTATTAGCCGGCTCTCCAGTAAGTAGTGCGTATATTAGGCGCGTAGCCAACAACGTGTCTGAAACTAATATCGCTTTGTATCCAAAACAAATAACTGGTCAACGTTGGTGTTATCAAGCAATTATATCATAGTGACTTGATGATCAGGGGAACTGAGATCTAATCTTACAATAATCTAACTTTTGTCAAAATAATGTTCATATTTGAAATTGTTTTAAATTAACAATTACTTTGTATAAGGAAACCGGCAAGTAAATTGAGGTACCATTTTAAATTTTAAGTAATTTTAGTTTAGGTAGGTACCTACCTATATACCAAACCATATGCAAGGTTATTTTAGTAAAAAAATATTCAAGGTGAAGTTCATTGATAAATAGCACCTATGTAACAATGGATGTTCTAACTTTAAACATGAATTTTCAAGCTACAAATTACATTTAATTTACTTCATCCAATAACAGCATTATATTCATCATTATGATAATGATATGATTAATATCTAACGTTATTTTATATGATTTATTATTTCAGATCTATTTGAGTTTTTGCGGCGAGCTCATTCGTTAACCTTTGTGGTCGTATGATTATTTAAAAAAACCAAATGTACAAATGAATCGGAGGTTTTTATGATAAAAAATCTAAACGCAAGATTCACTTATACATATTTGAATTAAATGAAATGTTTATAAATATTGTGGAAGGAAACACTATGTACCTACTATATTTGCGATACTTTTTAGTAATGGCAGATTGCAAGAACGTAGAATGATACTATGTTGATGTAGTCGTAAGAAAACCCATAACCGTCTAGACGCTGCGTCATTTCGGCAGGGTCAACATATTATATAAGATAATATTGCAATAAAATAATTCGATAAAGTGCGTGGAGTACTTAATGTATAATTTTAGAATGATCTATTTATTAATACGATGTTGGTGGCTCGAGATAGCGTCTTTCTTACACCATATTATTATGCGATTCATGTGAAAGGCACGCAAATGCCATGGTATCAGTGAAAACAAATTCCAGCTAAATCGCGAATTTATACATTTAATTGCTCAGTATCTTAAATCTATAAACAAGATCACAATGTTTCCAAACAATGTTGATAGCCTTACATGTTTTATGTGTTCGTTGATTTCAGTAATTCTACGGTGATTTTAGCGTGACAATTTTATTACCGTGAACTGACGGTGTCTACATGCTACGAGCTACGCAACCGATGTCAGCGTAGCAGGAATATAGGCTTTAATAATTTACAAAATGTACTATTAAACAGAGGTAATATTTCAGTTTGTTCTTGAAGGTAGGTAATCTCTGACACTACTAATCTACTTTATAAATATTCTTTCATCAGTATAATGCTAGGTACATTTCCTCTAAGTAACGTGGTGGGTTGCTAGGCAAGTAAAAATACGTTACATACTCTAGTAGTACGAGTAGATACCTATTACTAAACCTCGACATCGAAGACAAGTTCAAATAGTAGAGAAGGTCGGATCGTATTAGTTGCAAAATAAAGTGTGTCAGAACAGAGAGTCATCAGGGCGATAACAGGAAACAGCGCACACTGACGTCTGATGTTTTATTTATCTCTGTTGCTATCTACTCAACACGTCTAGTGTGTTTTAAATAATTCTATCTACTTCGTTAATGAATGACATCGGTCTGTCATAGTAACTATAAACGCCTTATCGATGCCTCATTAATGGATTAATTAACAAGTTGTAAGAGGGAATTGTTTATATGCCTCACGTATCGTTATTAAAATGCAAGTATTAATATCGTAGTATGTTGTTTATTCTGTTAGTTTAACTATAAAATTCGATAAGGTTTGCATACCTAAACAAAAAATATATGCACAGAAATAATAATAGGTACCTACCTTATTTGAGTTTCCTTAATTTTCTATTAAGCGAAGTTGTGTTGGGAAATACGACTGTTGAAAAACTTAAATAATACCCGTGATTATGGATTGGATAAAAAATATAATTGAATCTTTATGTACATAAAGATTAACCTACACTTTGTATAGTAGGTATCTGTTATCTTGCCTGGTAATTCCCGATATGCTAATGAACTGATGGATTTTATTATAGCATCTATTAGATATAATAACATTTATCAAAGTTCAGGTTCGTGTCAGAGTTGACGATTTTTTCATCACTGTTGCCTATTTATGATACGTAATATAATATTCAAATTTAGAGATGAGTTATCTAAGACGGAACTACTCTAATATAAATATTTACTAAACCCCATATCGAATACTATTTATACGAATAATAACTAAATATTAATTTGGAATATAATTTCAATGTAATTTTATTCGAAAAATCGTACTCCAATCCATTATAGTAGCTAATTGCTATTCAGACAGAGAACATGCAAATCCAATTAATGCTCTACAAATAATTTGATATAGTAGCTATAAAGATATTACTAAATGAAAGTTAAAATAATCACATCAATTATACCCTATACAGATCTAGTTACCAATATACTGTCGCTTTCTAATCTAAAATCTAGAAGTCAATATTTTCAGGAGTGAGTGAAGAGTACCATGGAACAGAATGAAAGTGAAGGAAGTTTTAACTTACCTAAGGTCCAGCCTGTGGTCTCGTCCTCCGAAGGTCAGATTGTAGTGCAGTACATGTGACATTTTGTGTTCGACGTCGTGCAAGTCGCGCCGCGCGCGTGCGTGCCCGTGTTCGTGCGCGTGCTCCAACGCGTGCGACAAGAACTCGCCTCCTTTCGTCACTTTTACTGGGGTCACGACCTCCACTTTAGATGTATCCAGGTCGCGATGAGAATAGATACCTGCAGAAGAAAGTATGGTTAAAAATAACTTATATTTATAATGTTTTACCTTAACGCGTGTCATGCTCGTCAAAGGCATGATCGGATTGTTATTTCATTATTATAGGTATGTGTAATTTTATGTCGAGAATCCTTGTCACATCAAGCTATTTAAACCTCATGCTCATTAAAACCCTAAACACTCTAGATAACTGATAAGTGCTAGTGTATAATTTACAAATCAATTCAAAAGGTATTAACATTAAAATTAATTAACGAGGTCAATTCAGAGTACGTCGGTCGTAAAAAATATTTCGATGATAATAATTAAGTTGTAATGATTTGACCCGTAGTGGCATTCGGTAGTCGTAAAATGTAAGAGTTTCGAAAGAGTTATTGATTGGCCGTAATAAGGTCTTTTTATTTAAGCTTTAATACCTACTACATATCTGAAGAATTAATTAGTCAAAATAATCGGAACATTCAGAAAAATTAACTTACTTTCATGACAATTTGACACGTGATTGCGATTTACAGTTTCTCTTCTTACTAATAATGTGCGGATTAATAAACCGCTTCTTAAGTGTTGTCAATTAATTAGGTCGTTTATGAAATAAGGCTTAAATCGTTGATAGTATAATTTTAGCGTCATATTGCCTCTAGTACAATTTATTACAAAAAAAAATTAGGTATCCAAGTTGCCAAGTTAAATTTATTACAACGTCAATGACCTTACACCTGCCAACTACGCCAAAAACAGACTCTTATCACGTAGCACAGCGCATGTAAATATGTAGATAGGTAGGTAATTATATATCAGTTCTAGAATAATATCGAATTATTTACTTCATATGCTAATTAAGAATTGACTGATCGACTACACACACCCTGAACTTCTTGACTACATTTGCATTCAAAGGTTCCGGTAAAAGGAAAATTATATACGAGGTAAAAATTTGTAACCGAACTAAAAAATACTCTTTTCTTGCTAGTCCAACATTATCGCGAATTATTTCGTTGGTATAAGTTGATTAAATTAATTAATTTTGTACTTTACATTTATTTGTGGTTTTAATGACAGAGATTACATTATGTTGGAAAAGAATAATTATAAATAAACGATGAGACTCGATTTAACGTAACTATGTACTTACCTCTACGTACATTTTAGTTTGAACCTGTATCATGAATAGGTTAGGTACGTAAAGGATACTAAGGAAAATAAAGATGCACTAGTCTAATCTGTATCTAACTAGTAGCTATTACATTTATATTTGTATTTGGATGTACCTTTAGGCTGGGTTATGGAACTCATTTTATTACCACCTACGTACAGATCGAGTCTAATTCGAGCCATGTCGCGCCGAGAACCTAGCAAATTATTTTAGCTGGCGTATAATTGCGTGATACGTGAAATTACTAATTTCATTAACTTGCGGCAATTTTATAGATGACAGTGAGTTCTAGGAAATCAGTAACGTTCATAAACACAAGACAGCATTGACCGGACAGTGGTAATGCTGATGGTAGTAAATAAACCGATTGCTTCGAACTTGGCGCGTGGTTGTTATTGATGACGACAGCCATCGAACTATCTCGGTAATTTGATACTAGTAGGCAATTTGAAATTTTTGTACAGGTGACAGATGACTAACAGTTTTATGTGAGCATATCAAACTCTTAACTTAATTTATCTTCCAAATGAATAATTCATTTAACTATTCGGTGATAACATTTAAATCTATGGAAATTTATTAATGGATTACATTGTTGTCAGAAATTATCTTCTTTATTGTATTTTGGCAAGGATTGATAAAATTATGGCGTAGTCTACTACAGCTAAGGAAATATATTGTTTTATAGTCTGATGCTAGTGCTAACAAAAAAGCTGACGGATTACCGGAACTTAAGTTATCATCGTCACTTACAAACACCAACAACAATAGGACGCATCACAAATACTACGACAGCATTTAATGTTACCATTTCATCTGTGATTTTATAAGACAAAATTACGTTTTTCAATTTAAAACCTTTCTTTACGAAATTCTTCTAATCGAAAGTAGCCGTTATCTCTCGTTTCAAAAGCAGACTCTACGTCTTAACTAAGTTAACATATTAGTAACAACATTGGCAACTTGTTTTCTTAATCATCCGGAAAACAGGCCATTAGGACCACTATCGCATGAGCCTACTGGTCGGGTTGCGCGGTTGCGCTAACATGTTGTGCAAGTATTTGCGGGAGAGGTGATTAAGGGTCAGCACATATTAGCCACTACATAGGACAAGCTCTTTGAATACCTTGCTTGTAATTATTTTCTGTTTTGTGCAACAGAACTTAGAGGAAACAATATACTTATGAGTAGACACGTGCACTTTTTATTATGGACAATATCAAGCAGAAGCTCTGACTCCAGGTCTTCCTACCACCGTCGCATTCTTTGTATGATCGAGACGATTGTCTATAGGGCTTTTTTTCTTACTACCTACTTTATGACGTAAACGCCAAAAACATTTAAGTTATTGTAGGCATCCATCTATCCAGAGGGCCACTAAAATCATTTATCTTAATTAATGTCGACTGGCAACTGAACCGGCACCCGTTTTCCCAGTAGGCACGATCCATTGCTAATCTCTAGTTATTTTTAATTAGGTATATTTACTTGTATTAGACAATAATTTGTTTTTGTTGCGAACGCTATCTGTTTCGGATTTGGAATACAATACTGACAAAAATGATCCAAAAATCAACTGAGAATTACAACTGTTCTGAAACTCACGTAAAAATAGAATTCAGTTATTTGAGTTGTCACACGCTGGTGTATTCTAGGCTTAGATATTTATCAGTCATCATATGAGCAATTTCATATGAAATAGTCATGCGAAGTCAGCGCGCTGACTGGCGTCGCCTAGACACTTGACACTCAATGTCTATCGGCCACACAGACTCTACGTACATCTTATATTTTCCCAGCCATTCCACGTACAAGCGGAATTATTTTTATCATAACAAAATTGTTCTTAGAATAGTATGGATTGATCAAACCTGTCAATGAAGTTGTTACTGAACTGATTGAAACTGTTATGTTATGATATTCAGTTGTTTAGTTAATTATCACAGGATTTCATGTTATTGTGCGATAAATCATAATATTATGTGAATTTTTGAAAGCGATTTCCTTTAAAAAAATACTAAATATTGTAGTAAAGTTAAATAGATATCGGCATAGTTAAACTGAATGGAATGCACAATAAAACAACATTTTTGAAATATCTGTAGATGCTCTGTACGAAAATTACATGCATCGTTTATTTTACCCACATATTTTGTTTCTTATAAATGACACTCGCTTTACACTAATTACTGAAAATGATAATAAAGTGAGAGCTTTAGTAACAATAAAATTTATACGATTGTTTGGAGCCAAATATTTGAACATTCTTGATCAGGTGCTATAAATAAATGCAAAATGGCCAATGTATTTTCTTCAAATTTCAATAGAGTAATTGGAAAGAACACATAGAACAAATAATAGGTATTGACTAAGTTTGATTATGTTCTTCGGAAACTTAAAGTTGCTGATCGATCCGCGCTATTAACATAGTATAATAGGGCAACTCCATTAATAAATATTAAGGCATTCTAGGCCCAAAAAAGATTCTACGAGCTATGCAACATCAAAACAAAGGAACATGCAAACTACATTTTAAAATTTATTAACACTGGCCTGCTTTTACACACTCGAATGCACACTTTTTGTTGAAACTGACTTGGATAAATGAGAATTTAAAACACTAGCAAAGCGCAAATAGAAATGACATCTGGTACCAAGCAACAATTCTATGATGAGACAAAACTTGTATGACGCCTATATTATACACGCCTATATAACAAATTACCCAGAAATCTACGAGCTATAAACAATGGAAATCGCTTAAAAGAGAAATTCTCTACTATGCTCATTGATGAATATTATGAATGACACGCTTGAATGAAACAATATTTACATTTTGTTGTGCGGCTGGATTTTCAGTATACTTATATAAAAGTACTCTGTGGGCTGGATGCTCTTATTGAAGTTTTATTAGCGACTTAGACTTTTTTTTTTTTGTTAATTTGTAATAAGACGTAATTTTTTTAATGAATCCGAATGAATTACAAATAAAAAGAATTAGTTTAATTTAGATAATCTGGTAAAGTTGTAATATCTATAGGTATTATTACAATTTATTTTACACTATTATAATATTTTACGCCTCGACGTTGCAGAACTTAGAGACCACCATAATACCTATAATATAATTTTGTATTTACCTATAAAGTAATTGATTGATTGATTTTATTCATGTGGAAAAATCAAGAGACAGCCAACGTTCATATTAATATTAATCCGATAAGATGAGGATATAGTAGAATAGACAATTATGATGGATTTCCTGTCTAAAAAGATAATTAAATTAAATAGAGTTTAACTTTTTCTTTATAATGTATAAGGACTGGTTAATAAATTAATGATAATTATGTACCTAAGTAGTTTTTTTTCAAAAACTAATCTATTGGTACAAGCCAATATGTACCGTAGAGTATTTTATAAAATTTAAATTCGTTAACAAGCTTTTGTGAGAATCGGATTGATTGAATCGGAACACATAACAAGGCGAGGTTTTTGTGTTGGCACGCGTGGGTAGTCTAGACGAGCGTTTACGAACGGATTCTTTTGGCGGGGGCTTGGCAGCAATTATTGTCTATTACCCCGGGTGTCCGCCCCTCGTGGGACAGACCGGAGTCACCGGAGCGCCGACCTCAGCGCCTCGCGTGGGTGGACGTTATCTCAACAAACACAACGAACATCTTGAACACTGAGCTAAAATATACGACCGTATTTCGCTTGATTCTTATACTTTCAACTGAAAAACCCAGCAGATAAAGTCATTAACGCTTTTAATATCGCTGTGAATTTTATTACGTTTGTATTTTTCCGAATTTCCTTTTACGTATGTTATTGTATATTTTGCTTTGTTTTACAATTATATTACAAGATTCCTTTATAATTTTTATGGGCTTTACCGTCAAAGAGATTTTATGCTTACTCATAATTATTAAGCACATTATTGTTCTTTTATAATAATAAACATCATCAATAATTTTTATAATTGGCAGTTTATTATTAGACTTTACTTTTTCGTGTACATTTACCTGTTACAATGCATCTTATTGAAACAATGTAACTATATCCTCGTACTATTCTAATATTAGTGATACCGAAATACTAAACATGATACTAGGCGGAGAACAAATTACTCTTATGTATATGAATAGATAAAGTACGTTACATCATCTCTTTATTGTTGTACGTAATCATAGTAAGTAAACTAAGGTATTAGAGTTGTAGCGAAAAAGCAAATATTATAAAACTTCAAAACAATGACATGATGCGTAACTATTTAAATTATGACTAAAATAGATCATAGTAAAGACATACGTCCTGTTTTTATTTATCTTTATGAAGGTTAAGGTGTATTTGAATCATCCTACTACTATGTCAACCCGTGTTCTTGTATAAATAGACTAGCTGACCCGGCGAACTTCGTATCG
>LGAG01000467.1:2379239-2400938 GCA_001278395.1 Lerema accius
ATTATGTAGACAAAAACTATCTAATAATGACATAGATTTTATAATAAAAGTTAGATTTTCAAAGTATGCAATTATGTAGGTACTAGTAAAAAGTAAAAAGCAGAAGCAACAAGTAAGTTTATGAATTCATATCAACCATTTAATTTTAATAAACGGCCATTGTCCGTTATCATTGATCTCTATTACGAGCACTGATATAATCTTCTACATCCTCGCATCAGAGCGACTCGACGTCACACGACACGTCACTACGGAACCAAGATTTGCACTTTTTCGCTACAACGAAGATAAGATTCGCTCAGTAAATATTGAATTTATTAGATAAGAGATCCAGATCGTTATACTTTACACTTTCCAGTGATACGTTTCGGTAATTATCACACAGTTTTGAGACAAATAACACAACGACGTGCGTAAAATTAAACTTAACGAGCATATTTGCATAACGTCTAATAGTCGCTCACTAAACTCGATAATTAAATCAAGCGTTTATCGGAGCGGCACTACGACTCAAAAACAGCCGCTAAATCAATTTAGTTACATTTTGCATGCAATTTCGTTAAAAGCTTTATTTAGACTTGATTGTAACAAAATTTTGCAAAATAAAACTTAATAATTCTCATACAAATCTCTAATTAAATATAGTCTTAGCAGACCCATGATTATGGAAGGATCTATTCAACAGTATCTGCCATACATGGTTGCATAAATGACAAAAATAAGGCTTTATTTGAATATTTAATTAAAGGTGTTTATGGTTATTGGGAAATAACGACTTATATTTTAGTGACTTTTTATGGTGTCAATATGGTAAAACGATTTAAAAGTAACAAATTAATGTAAGTTTAAATAAAGCCTGCTAAGTAATTGGTATTACATAAAAATTATAAGTTTAATTTTGAAATATTCTACAAGAAAACGCTCTACATCACGTAAACATAAGCTAATAACTTACACGAGTAAAAAGGCCGATCTCACCTTGAGGTATTCTCTTACCGTCGCATTCAAGCGTAGTACCTCTGTATAACTTGATTTTACTTTCGATGTAACATGTTTCTTAAGTAAGCATATGAAAGCAACCTGTCACTCTTACGACGAATTCTGACGTACTCGTAAACATGATTAAATCCGCCATAAGACCGTTTATGATTTAAAAAAAGATACCGAGTTATTCTCTGTGTTCCACTTAAAAAAGGACGGGACCATACCCTACGTCGCCCTCAAAACTACAGACACGCCTAAGATAATCTTTCAAAGGCAATCTCAGTCCGTCATGCGAGTCTCGAATCCAATTATCAGCATTTCAAACCTTGTGACAACCACAAAACAACTAATAAGATTAGCTTTACAAGTTCATAAATTTAAGGCTAAAATTTATCTTCAAGCCGTCAATTTTAATTGTTTACGCTGCACTGGACTCACGGATCACGTCATTTTTTTTTAAATAATCAAATAACATAACACTACACGGTACAAGTAACCTTATAAGCGTTGGGAGGCAAACATTCCATGATTTATTATAATTCATTTAGTGCTTAAAACGTAAACGATATTTTAAAGTAAAGTGGAAAACAATTACAAAACACTTACCGGTATGAATGAGGTTACTAATATCTTCCTGAACTCTTTCGCCTAGCTCGTCAGACAAGTACTCGGCATCAGTTAATGTTATGAACTTGGCGTTGCACCGTATCATTATCATTTGGAAAAGCAGTAGTTTGAACATGGAACACCACATATCCATCTTTCTGAGCACCCGACAGCCGCTAGCACGCATCTTATAAGTACTAACGCCGCCCCTCAATCTTCGGTTCGCTACGGGTTTACCATACTACCGATTTTTATTGGGACACTACTATAGTATACGGTGAAACGGCTGATATATTGTGTTCATATGAGTACTTGTACTTCGAGTTCGATAATATCACTATGTAGCGCCTTCGATGCAATTTCATTATAATGGACCTGAAAAGATAAAAAACATTTTATAAGTAAAACAATCTGTACTAATTTTAAAATATTATGACTCATTAGTAATGAGCATTAATTACATTTTAGGCGCCAAGATAACAAAATTAGAATAAACACAGATAGATAGACACACTTGACAACGTTCAACAACACTTGGATTTGACCTTAACCTTACACTTTATTGGACTTATATTTTTATATCTTTATTATTCTTTATTATTGCACCATACTTTGCGAAATTTAACTAAAGATTTAATTGTCACTTTGAAATTAAAACCTTTATTTTTGCACTTACCTACCTAAAGAGAATTAATTATAACCCTTAATCTAAATAAAGACTTAAAACCATAAGTATTATATACTTTAAAAACTAAAATTTTAATTAATAACTATGAAATTCTACTTCATGAAAAAAATATTTGCTAAAAAAAGAAAAATTCTGAGCGAAACGTGACAAGCGACGTGCACAGTTTACGCGCCCGCTGCGTAAAGTTACTATCTCTAAAGTGGGACCATCTGTTACATAATTTTTCGTTATTAGCCAGATAATTTTATCTCTAACTACTCAACTCGCACAAACATAGCTACATGGCAATATATTATGTATGTACAACATATGTACAACATCAACGAGATTTGCATGTATTAAAGTTAAAATACGTCTTTGATTTTGTCTATGCGATAAACGTTTACGCCTTCATAAATCTAGTTTGATATAAATCGTTGTGAATAAACGTAAAATATTCTCGTTATAATAATGCAATTAGGATTATGTTAACAATAATAAATATCAATAAATCAAATTATTACTTCTGACATTAATTTCATCAGCCATAAAAATATTTGGAGGTCGTTACCGTAGTCTCTACAAAAGGTAAGAATTCTTTAGTAGACTTGCACCAAAACAGGACTGATTGACAGACATGTTGGTTTTACCATAAACATTTGCCATTATTGAAACCGAGACTATAAATTACAAAAAAGGTCGAAGCGTTTAACCATTCATAGGCGTAGTATATTAACATTTATATGTGTACCCGTCCGTTGCATTAAGAGTAAAATGAATAAAACAACAGAATTCAACAACGATAAAATAAGAGAAAGACGGGCGATGAATCAAACATGTTTTAATTTACGTGCCAGTTTTAAAATTGTCTGTCGACGAATGAATAAACATGAAACCCTTTGGTGTGCTGGGAATGTGTTCTAGGAATAAAAAGTTAAAGGGAAAGAAAGGTAGAGGCCACGTGCCGGCGATAAGACGGGCGCCAGGCGTCGTGGCTACATCTTTGTTTTTTCATTCCTCGTCAAGAAGCATTCGGCGCCATGGTGATTGTTAAATTTAGTATTTGTTTTGAGACTTTACGACAGTTGTATTTAAGTTCAGTAATTCGGTTCAAGAATTCTCCTTCGTCCACAAGACATTCGGTGTGGTACTATGTATTGTATAAGTATATATTATACTGCAAGCATTTAATTTTGTATATTTTCGTTTTTTGAAGACAGATTTATTGGGGATAACTAACGTACACGGTGGTCACGTACTTTTTAGTTAAACACCAAACCAATATAATATTTATTTTGAACGATTGTTAATGTATCTACGCTCATGTTAACCCTGGTAAGGTAATTAATAATATAATTATTTACCCATAGTAACAAATTACTATTTGTTAATTACTGATACCAGATGTTATTAACACTTGTGTAAATTGAATTGTGAAGCTATCGAGTAAATTTTAAGACATAATACCGTCATAATCAAATTTACTGCTAAATTTATGATCGCTGGGCACAAAAAAGTTACACCTAACTAAACAGAGTTACGCAAATTAAATTATAATACAATCCAAGTAATTTTTGGTTTTATAATTTTAAATTTCACGAAATTTAAACGATACATTTTACTACGTATAATACGAAAACCAGTAAAAGAGTACAAGTTAAAATCAAAGTACAATAGTAAAAGCGTAAAATTTATGCAAAATTAAAACATAATCTTTACAACTCTGATTTCCCGGTATCTCATCGCATCATGTTATCAGGATGAGAGATATCTCTGTGTGTTCAGCGCCTAATCTTAGAGCTGACCCCAATCGCGTCTAGACTAATAATGACGTACGACCTACACACTCTTCCCAGCGTATGCAAACAATAGATAAGGGAGATTTAGTACGTATTTCATACAATTAGGTGTTACTGGGTGGAATTAAGAATATACGAAAATATTGTGTTTATTTATGGCACATACACGTACGTCTCCACTGGGATTTCCGTGACGCGAATGGCAAGGATGACATAATAATATATCACTAAGAACCGTGAACGTGAGAATAAACATTTATCTGTCATATTAATGTCTGACCCCACTGGGAATCGAAACCGGGAACTCTCGTTTTGCAAACAGGCTTACTACTATAAACTAAGCTACGGCTAAATACATTTCAGTCAATTAAAATAATTGAGTTTATTTATAGACATCGTATGTTTGATGTGTGTATTGTATTTTTAAACATCTGACATTTGATTTGTAATTAAAAGGATACAATGATTTGTATGCAATTCCGAAATAAAAACCGCTGCAGTAAAGAATAAAAAAGATACATAATGTCTAAATAACTTCCTTAAGAAGATAAGGAAAAGACGTACCTATCTACGTCATGTCGTATTAAAGTAACAAGTAGGAACTGAAGTTGTTATGCGAAAAAAAATTAACTTGATATTTTTATAATGTCAATTTCGCATCACTAGCTTTATAATAGGTACACGCCAACGTTTAAACGACGTAAAATATCAATAGGAACATTTTCTCTGTACACGTAGTATGTTAGCTCTAATTTCTAATACTCAAACTGTCAAATGAATCAATTCCAATATGAAATACGATTGAACGAAATAGTAACGTCTGAAAGTTCAGTTAAAGAAACGCACATTATTTATATCAAACAGAAATTGTTTGGGATCACCGATGTCAAAATATGTAGGCGTGACGATAAGCATATGTTTTAAATATAAACAAATATTTATCTAATTATAATAAACTGAAGTCCAATTCGGGGAATTTGTTCTTTATATAACTTCAATGAGAAAGTTGTCTACAACACAGCAATAAGTGCCGTATAACATAGGATACCTTGGAGATTTAACAACGCTTTTGTTCCCAAAAGTGTTCAACACGATGTTATTTTAGTCTCTTATTATTGGAAATTAGAAGATTTTTGTGCAGATAATTAAATTTTTAATGCTATTATGGATAACAGAGAGAAAAATATTTTCAAACAGTGGTTCGACTTCATGGCAACTTTGCCGAGAGCTTCAAACGATCTGCATACGAAATTGGAGGCAGCGCGGGCACATAAGGGCTAAGCTGCTTTTTTCTCAACTCCTTTCTCAACAACATACTGTTATAAATCAATAAAACAATGCTTAGTAAAAACATGTAGTGACTTGCCTTTAATCAGAAATTTTAAGTCCTGTTACGGACGTTTTAATGAAAATCTATTATTGTATTTACTGTCTTTCTCCATTGTTCAACTGTATTAATTATAAAGAAAATTACTTAGCTAAATGATCAGTGTTATAGTTACCAATTGATTAGAATATTTTAAGAGCAGAATCTTTCTTACAAAGGAGTAAGAGTTTGATCCCTACCATTTTAAAACACGAGTTTGAAAAAAAATACCCCTTTGGTTCTCTTTACCGACTCAACTAAAGTAATTAGTTTCCCTTCAGTTGTTCTGCCCAAAATTTTACGTTAAATTTAACTAGCGGCTTAGATTTTATGATGATAAGAATCAACCGGTCAATCTTCTCATAATGTAGGTTGACAGAGTAAGTCACGTTATAATGGAACATAATTTTCAGCACTTATTACTCCCGTAAATATTTCATTTGGCAATTAGTTCAACCAATACAAAAGCTACCGTTTGCGCGAATTTAATTATAACATAGATACATACTCCAGCTGCAAACTGTGCAAGGTGGATAGATAAAATTTAAATTCGTACGTCAACACATTTCTTCACCACTCTTTAGATTTATAAGAGTGGTTCGATATGTTTTTCGTCAAATATAATTTTACTAACATTGCAAGCGTCTAATTCTAGTTGCATACATTCCACGCATCTCAAGTGTTTATGTTGGAAAAATGTAAGATTTCTTCGTAACTATACCTTAGGCATTGATCATACGAGCGTTTTATTTAAGTCTGATCACGACAGCATCTCAAATAAGCGAAGTAAGTATATAAATAATAAGTATGAACGTCTAGTGGAGAATGTCATGAAGAATCTGAACGTACGCCCATTGTAGCCTTGTTTTTAAGTTTACAAAAAAATTAAAAACGTTGTGTAAAAAGTCGTACCTACTTCCAGTGTTTCTTCGTCAATATCAATTATCCGAATAATCGGTCTATTATTAATCTGTCACTAACATTTATTTGAACAAGAATAACTCAGTGCTGAGACGGCAGTGGCTATTGCGTCTATTGTAGATCCTAGCTCGGAACGCACAACTTTACGCGGTTCCGACGCAACGTTCGAGCCGACAGGGCCTGCTACGTAACGATAGCCGCGACAAAAAGAATTGCGTGCGACAAACGCTAGTTCGGTCATAGCTTTACAGTTTGCGTGAGTCGTTCGTTTATAGTTAGAGCTAGGTGCGGGCGCGGCCGCGTGAAGCCGAGCCATCCGTCAGCGTCTTTGTCTGGAGCATTGTCCGGACCGGTAGCGCCGGTTGCGCCGGCTCGGATTAACGCTCCTTGGGGATTGACGCGTACTGTTTCGACAAACCTTGCGTTACTTCATTACGCAATATTTTTACAGACTCGGTCAGAAGCAATTCTGCCCAGACTGAAGCAGAGTGGCAGAATATGCTCTTGGCTTTCTCAGTTATGAGGGCAGACCCGTGATGATGGGCTATTAATAGGTTGTGGCCAGTGAAAAGCATCAGTAATTAAAAAAAGGTATTTCACGAAACGTAATGAATAATAAAGAATAATAAAAATAATAATAATGAAGAATATTATAGTAATAGTGAAGATATTTTTTTAGTTAGTTGATTAGTTTATGCACCGAGTTTTGAATAACATGACATGTTGTGTTGTATCGGAGCTTAATAAACATCCAAAAGTTTTATATCGCGTAAAGTTTCCACCTGTTTTAATACTTTTAATTACGAATGTTTGTAACTCTACAATTTCAATAACGCTATATTTAGAAATATGAAGCTTTCGAACAGATAATCATAAAAATCTATCAATGAGAACTGAATGAAAATCGTAAATATACTCAGTATACATAATACGAAAATAAACACAACGAATAGATAACCTCTTCCTTCTTGAAGTCGGTTAAAACGCGGATTCCATAAGCTCAGCAAATAAATCTGCGGTTGACTTTCCATTATCGCTAATATAGTTTCGAAATACACAAACGTTTTCTAATTTGTTATGAAAGTCCAAGAAAGTTGCATTACTACTTGTAGATATAATGATGCGTGTAATGTATGCAAAATATAAACGAACGGACATTGCCTAATTCTTAAAACATTTTGTCAGCTGTTTGTAATATAATTTAATCCAGATAACATCGTGACGTGTTTCGGAAGCTAAGGGAACCCCTGACCCGCCGCTGACAACCGGTTCCACGTCTTTTTTAGTATTCGTCTAGTGGCGGCACCGCCGTCGTGTGACACACGCTATTAATAATAATGACGGCAAACAAATAGGCTTATAACTACACACCTTTTGAATCTTAGTGATGTGCCGCGCTGAAACTATTGAAGTTGGTTAATTACCATAACATTTAAGTTTGAAATGTAAGTAATTATTCAAAAAAGATTACATATATATTTACTGTATCCAAAAATTCATCGTTACGGTTAAATATTGTATTATATCTATAAAAAACTAGCTTTACTAGAGCGATTAGCAACTTAGATCCATAAATCTCTGTCCTGTTTGCAACAATTAAGCGATAACACTCAGCTGTTAATTTCATTTGTCATTAGAAATTGTGGTCACTTGACACGAGTTATAGCGGTTAGAAATACGTGTGCGTTGAATGAAATATTTAAAGCCCACAGAAATGTGCTTATTGTTGAAATAAATATTATATCGTAGGAAGTATATGATTAAGTGACAGGGATCAATGAAACCTAACCCTTATCGTCACATGACTACGTGCCTTCTAAAGTCGTTTCCACTGACAACTATTGGGTTCGCGGAATAGCGATTTAAGATCGCATGCCAATGTATATCTATCTACATACACTCAAACAGACATACATGTAATATATACACCGTTGCTGGACGTGTAGGATGAAATTTATCTGAATAGGTATCGATACAGTACCATTGTATTCAGTGTATGTATTCGATTGACTTCTATCTTATTCAGTCCGTTTCGTCATTTTACATTGAGTTACGAATACATACATTGAATTTCAACGAAAAAAAATAGGTTAGTAAGTATAACGGAATTTGTCTGGGCTTTTAATATTGCGATACCTAGAATATTTAATAATGTTCTCATTGTTAACATTGCACTGCTATACCCAAAGCTTGTTGATATTAAGTCCGCCTTTTTCGAGGCACCATCCGTTGGTATAGTGCCGATGGAATCAATAAATAAATTATTTAATAGGTTTTAACTTTAAAGCAGAATGACATGCAGATTTTAATGAATAAACCGCTAGCAAAATCAAGTTTTTTCTAATTACTCCATTATTAACAAATAAGATAGTCAATATTTTCTAGTTATAAGTTATTTATTTTGTAGTATTATAATTGTTATCGATTGACGTTTAAAGAATTGTTTAGTTAAATAGCCATCATAATATTTAACAAGCAAAAAAGCTTCGACTTTAAGATTATTAGTCACATCAGAATATTGAAAATGTAGAGTCGACAGAAACAAAAGTGATCGATTGTAATCCTCGGCAACTCATGAAAAATGTTCATTGTTCCTCTTAGGCAACAACGTTATTTGCCACCTTGGTTACCAACACGTGGGTAACATAATGTTTCGGATGTTCATGGGTGGTAATGGTCATCCTGTGGATCTTCTACTCGTTTGTAGGCTAATTTAAAGAGACGATCAGCGCCTACTTTGGATAGTAGGTACTTACACATTTCAAGGATGTAACTATGGTACTTCGTATTTGTACCGGTTTTCTAGTTAAGAATGTTAATAGGCCAAAAATATGTGGGGCCGACCGTTGTCGTACGAGAATAGCTTGTAAATTCACAATCAACTACGTTTACAACATAGCAGGGTTTGAATAGGCCTATCACGTTGAATAATAAATTAATTAAAAGACACAAGGCATACATTATGATAAGACGTATTCGTACATTATAAAACCTAGTAAAACATTTCATCAAACACGTGCCTCTATTTTTAACTGATGGGAGATATAATGTTAGCATAATAATATCTACAAGCTTTTTGTATAGTGGATACGTTTTAATTTTAATAATTAACTAAAATGTATACTTAACAATACGAGTATGCCTAAGTAATAAAATAACTAAGTAACCTCCAAAATTATTCCCAAAGAAAATTAAACGAAATCGTAATATTATAAATTATAGTTGAAGTGGGAGATATATAGTTGTATTTTTACAGCGTGATTCACAACTAGAGATATGCAAAAGCAGTAATCAATATCCTCCTCCCTTATTGAATTTTATGTTCGACGTATGAACGTACACATTTTAATACAAAGAGAATTACAATAGATAACACGGTATCATATTTCGTATGACGTTAAACCTTTAAATGCTTAACTGATTGTGGCAAAAATTGTGTAATAAAAATTATTACAACGACATGGATAGTGTAATTTGTGTCCTATATAAAGTGCAACTATGACTAATTATAACGAGCGATTAGACACCCTTGCAGTGGGATTCACTAGGTATATTCCGGGTGTCGTAAACATTTATAAAGGAGACATATACGACTATTATATAAACATATACGACTATTGAACCTATATATTACAATTTTATCTGTCACATAAATGGGTGTTCCGTCTAGGAATCGACCTCGCGATCTCTTGTTTAAAAGCATTATTACAATTTAATAACAATTAAACTAGAGCAAGCTCGCTTGCATCAATTAACCAATATCAATGAACTGTTCTTCCTTATACATTGTTTGGAGTTTTCGTAATAGAAAGACCCCTTAAAACAATATTTCATAGGAATATAAAATGTCAGCAAGTATTTAGATTAAGCAAAAAAATGGTACTACGAATAAAACAGATGGACTGTAGATAATAAATCATTAACCATAATCCGTATTATGGTTCGAATAACCGAGATCATGAACCTAATATTTATAGTCAGATCATGAGTGTCGTATTTCATCTCATAACGACTCTCAGAGACGCAAATAAAATTTACATTATGTGAAATGCGGTATATATTTATAGTTTATTACTCCCGGAAATTGATTAATTATAAAATGTACAATACTTTATTGTAAGATGCTCCGTGCAATTCAGTGAAATATTTTATCAGGTTTTGCGTCACATACGTCTACATTTAAAAAGGTCAACCAGATCAGTAGTTGTCGTCAATACAAAAAGTGAAATGTATTTATTGTTCACAATCTTTCCTATTCATTACTTCCTACATCTTAAATGTTGATTTCAGAAGAAAAGTGCCCTTGACGAACATTTATTAATCTTATCACAAGATTTTTTTATGAAATAAAATAGTCGTTAATTATGCATGATTTATATTTTATTGTCATAGACTGATTTGCAGGATGGTTAAGTATTTTTCAGTTATTAAGGAGTCTGTGACTGTAGAAACCAATGTCTGATACGACATGAAGATTAACGTAATTAATTACACGAATACAGAAGTCGTTAAATATATGAATAAATAAATCATAATTACAATTTATACTACATTATAATTATGACGTGAACGTCGAACAGGTGGCGGATCTATTTTTATATATTGAGATATATATATTTGTATAAGGTCACCGTAGATGCCTACAGTTTTTCTGCTTTGCCTTTGATATTCATAATTACATTTTCGCTAACACTTAGCAATTAAATTGATTCCATGGATTAGAGGATTATTTATCAAATTATACATAGATGTATGTATTTAAATTAATTCAAGATAGCAATCTTTAAGCCATGTCGGAAGGCTTTTGACAAAATATGAACTTCCGACATTTTGGTTGGCTACTAACCCTTTCACCAATTGACCTAGAGCAGCATGTTAGACATTCCAATCTTCCTTTACCAAAAGAGAGAGATTAAAATTCAAAATTGAAAAAAATTCAAATTTTTTCATGTAGGTATCAATGACTTATGCACGTCAAACATTTTTTTGAATCTACCCCCATTTCGTAAGGGTGCTTAAATAAATAAATAGTAGATACAATCAAGTTGTGTAAATCACCAATAGTATTTCCCTTACTCACACTGAAAAAAAATAAGGAAAATGTCAGTCAAGATTGCAAATGGAGCCAGTAGACTTTGTAGCAAACGAAAGATCGTTAATGATCTATTTGTGGTGAAATGCGCGTACATTCTCGCATTTACGAGTATATTGGCATATTTCTTAAAATACCCATCTAGTTACACTGATTAAAATATACCTCACATTGTAACAAAAAATTTTATACATATTAAATTAATCCTATTTGAAAAATAACACGTGAATACACCGTTAAAGGTATTAGTAATGTATTTATTACTGATTTAAAAAAAACAAGCTTTTTCTTAGGTTCGAAACACTGTACCCAGTCTTTCTTTACTTTAATGTCTATTAAACCGCTTTTTAATTTTTTACTAAATATTTACTCCTTCCTACCTGTATGCTACAATGGTTCCTAATTTTGCGACATAATTTTCACAGACTTTCAGATATCTGGTTAATTGTATTTAATAAGAGTTAAAACTGCAATGCCGAGTGACTTTGATTTGGTGACAAACTTTGAAGGTAGGAAATGGAATGTATAATTATTACAAATTAAATTATTTTTATTATTTTCGTTGAATTGCATTCTTTAACCAAGCTTCCAGATTCAGTTTCAATTTCATTTAGTTTCTTAATTAAGATTATGTTCATCAATCTACCGTCAGTGGTTACTTTGTTATTTTGACAGGTATATTTATGACCCGATCGATATCAGTTAAAAATAAGTTGATATCATATTGTAAATAGCAAGGCCACTCAGGCA
Source organism: Lerema accius (assembly GCA_001278395.1). NCBI lineage: Eukaryota > Metazoa > Arthropoda > Insecta > Lepidoptera > Hesperiidae > Lerema > Lerema accius. The sequence goes on from LGAG01000467.1 coordinate 2,391,425, forward strand.
ATTTTAATATAAATTACTTGTAGTAGATCCGACGCTTTAATCCATTTATCGGTAGAGTAAATGCATTGAGAAGACATTCGCTTCCACAAAAGTGTGTAGGTGGCCTTAAATCTTTGCAATTTAATAAATTAATAATTCTATGCCCCTTTTTAAAACTTTACTTACCGGCATTTCATGTTAGTTTGTGACAAAAGTAATTTTATACACAAAGGTACAACATTAAATGCTTATTAAATATAATTGTGATTAGTTCTTAAAACACAGTGGGTGCAGTTTAAGTAACCATTTAAACGTATAATTAAATGTAACACCTACAATATGCAAGCAATCTAATACATATTAAATAAAATTGAGTATTACGTTTTATACATAGATATAGGTATTGTATTTATAACATTTAACAGTACTTAGGAAATACATTAAATTATTCTGTTGATTACCATAATATGGAGAAAGTAGGTACTCATATAAATTTTATTTATATAAAAATAATTACGCCCAATAAATAAATAAAAAATACTATAATCCGGGTTAAATTCATAAATTTTAATTCAATTTTGAACAGGCAGTACTTTGTTTAACGACATAATTGTAAGATACCACCGCAAAAGTTTAATAAACTTCTTCAGTTTAATAAATTAATAGGTTATTGTTTGCTAAGAGATACCGCAAAAGTGCAAGATTAGCGATAGTTCAAAAGTTGTTTACCAGGTTGCGTAATATTAGCTGATGACGCTGGACAAATTATTTGATTTGAGATGAAAACTGAAGATTAGATAAAATATAGTTATCACCCTGCCACACCATATCAAGAAGGGACAAAATATTGTTCTGATAAGAAGCTACAATAATCTTAGAGAGTTAAACGAGGTACGAGTTTTACAAGGATTGCGTAGGATGATAGAGGAACACATAAATCTGTCCTTGACTGTCTGGAGAAAATGGTGAAACAAAATGTACTCCATTCCTTGTCCATGGCAACTTTTGAAAGATCGTAGGCGGTCGGTTTATTTACAGCCAGCCACCATCCGCAACAATCGCCGACACTTAGCCGAGCGCTTCTAATGAATTATGATGTTTTCAGCAGCGGGAATATTAATTGCGCTATTTTTGTAAAGTATGCCTTTCTTCTTTACAATAGAAATAACACTAATCATATCTTAATTTAATACGGACGCGATGTGTCCCGTTTTAAATCCTTAGTGACAGATCTGCGCGTGACAATGACAAACTATATTGTGCTCAAAAACTTTGTTTACGAATCCACGATACAAGTAATTTTTAAATGTCCATATATTCTACTCTATTTTTATATTCAGCCAGCCAAATCCAGTCGAACCCAATGGAAGAGGTATCAATGGAAAATCTCTATAATATCATATCTAGTGAATGAAACACGCATTGGTGTACCTGTATTAGTAGTGTACTTTTAAAAACAACTTACTTAGTTTCACATAATATTACATACTATTAAGAGAGCTTTGGGATATTCCACCACATTGATACATACTCGCTACGTAACGGTGGTAGCAATGCAAGATTTAGATATGTATTTCTGTTTAAATTGGTGGGCTAAAGAAACGTGGGATTATTGTGTCATATATACGATCTATTTAAGGTTCATAGATTGTCATTGTTACAAACATTTTCATAAACAGAATTACTAACATATACAACACATACGTCTCTGTTAACGTGATCGCACATAAATTACTTAAAAAAATGGACAAAGTTTATTGATATTATGACACCCAAAGCTGGTGCAAATGGAGGTTAGGCAGTAAAGATACTTTCTGAGAATAAGCATCATTCAGTGGCCTTTACTACATGAGCACGTAGGCATTATTGAAGATTTAAGCTTTTAAATGATTCTCGATCTTTATGTACACGAATAAATTTTGCGCTCAATAGCTTTGGAACTTCACATCCAGTGTCTTAAATAATAGGTATTGAGGCGATTTTCTACGCGGTTTAAACATTAGTTTATGGCAAGTGTTTAGTTTTATGGTGCTTCAAACATTAAACCAGAAAATTAAATTAGCGCTATAGACAAAAGAAACTAATTTGAAAAGATATTTCCCGACCATCGCGGCATCGTAGTAGAAGATATCACCTGTCTTATTTAAATATTATAGCCCATTCAGGGCAATTATGAATAATTTCGTTCAACCGGTTAGCCCCATCACTAGATTCCAGCTTGATTATCTGTCTAACCAGGTATTCGCTATACTAATAATAAAAAAGCGAACATGGAAAGGACAAAATTATATCCGGTGACATATGAATGAACACGTTTTTTGTGTAATATAAACATTATAATTATACGTTCACAAAAATTGATTTCAAACACTTGTTAAATAACTAAGTTAACGTCTGACTAAAGTTTTAAGATATAATAATAAAACATTAGCAATATGTCAAGCATATTTCTTATATAATATCTTTGTTTATCTTTCGTGGGCAAATGTATTCGCTAGATAAGAATAGCGTATGTATTACCTACGTGCTACTTATCAGGACTAGAACATGACATGAATCTTTTTATGAATCAAAATTAATTCGTATTCGTAAATGAACATGAATATAAATTTAAAGTCTTACAATAGTAAAACTAGGTAAGGCAATAAAAAATATTGACTCCGGCTATAACCCGTAAGTGCCGTTTCTAATAAAACTTAGTGATCTTATAACCCTGATATTGAATTTAGAGTTAAGCTTCTGTTTTATTATACCGCTCAACCAAGTCTTAAAAGCTTTATTTAATGGGCCAGAGAATTAGAGATTCGTCTAAAAAATATAAAATAAATATGTAAGCATTAAAATCAATAGGTATGTAAATACATAAGTTTTTTAAGTAAGTATATTAAATAGCGGCAAAGTTAGTTTTTTTTTCTTATACTACGCAGATAACTTAATTAGCCGTGTTATTTTCCCTAATCGTTTAATATACCATATGCGTATTCATTCTGTGAATTAAGCGTATATTTATATTAATTCATGCTTTATTCATGAATCACTTCAGATCTTTATTATTTCTGAGACAAGCTTTTCCCAAAATCTATACAAGTTCAAGGAAACGAGTTAAATCTAATGACGGAATATTATGATAACACTTATAATATTCCACCAATAAACTTTCAGTATTGGCTTACGATAAATTACGTTTTCCTGACTATATTTTTAACTATAATATCTGCTTGCCTACGTTGCTAAATTGCCCTAAATTACGGAAAATGACATTGTGTTTATTTTCCCGTTCGACATAATATGTATATTATTAATTACATAATTCTAGCTAGATTTTTTACCGACTCACGTAGACATATAACAATTTGATTATGCACTTGAGATAAGATGACTATATATGGACATTTTGTCGTAATTCTACAATATTATTTAACTCTTATTTAACGATATTACTTAAAACTCATTTCAAGAAAGCACGTAGCATACTATAGCATATACCTACCTATAAATAGCAACCAGAAATTGAATCAGGGTAAAACCAAGTTACAATTAGTACCTACTATATAAGGAATTTTAAATTATTGCTACCTTCCTAATAATAAGTAATCGGTAGTACATCGTATACATTTAGTTAGGAATAAAGAATTCACTGTAAGATCTGACCTTATGTGCCTATAGATATACAGCATAACTAAAAAGAGGGAAGCCAAACCATCGTAATTTCGTTATGCCTGCTATACATTATCGGCCATGATGGATAATCGTTGATGATCTGTGATCGGCGACGATCATTGTACAAGCATCCACATTATCGTCCGTGATCATTTATTGAGCGGCAGCCTTCCCTAATGGACGTGGAATTTGTTGCAGCTACTGTTCATTTAATTTCATAAAAAATTATTCGAAGACAAGATGGTGTAGTTTGAGCATTCATCGTAATAAAACAAAGCAAAAATAACTACCTATACACATTAATTGGTGATACTAATCGGCGATAATGTGTGCGCGCAACACAACTACAACCGATTCCCTTTGATGCGTGCCCAAAAAACCGCTAAATAACCGATCGCGGCGATCACGATGACGATTACGGACGATGATGGGCGACTACAGGCGATTAGCCCTTCCACATTATCGTGCTCGCGTATAGTCGCCCATCATGGCCGATAATGTGTAGCAGGCATTACGTTTCCGGGACTGATTAGAACAAAGAAAAATTCGGAATAATAGCTGATGACCTTCAATACATAATTGGCAGGCATTAAAAGACTGATAGTATGTAATACATTATCACAATGACGGCTACATATTAGTCTTAAAGAAGTGAAAAAGCATTACTAATTTGGAGTTCGTGCATGTACTATCATAACAACGCTCGATACTTATTTCCCTGTACTTTTTACGTCTATCAATTACAAAAGCACCTTCTGTTGAACCGCCTAGGCGTCTGCTGCCACTAGGAAGCATATCTACGGTTAGATCAACTTGGTCGGCATGCTTCACTGCTCTAAATATAGTTGCCGGCACATGCGTATGTACGAAACATCGTATATTTTACTACTACAACAAGTATAATTTTTACATTGTTCGTCTTTGCTCACTATACCCAAAACATGTGAAACTATCAAACCCCAGTTAGCTTTAAATACCTCATATGATGTCAATTCAGTTATTATGATAGAGAAGTTAATGCAGTAATTAATAAGGATAGAGAACAAGAGCGGATATTTTATTCACGTAACATTATGTGGAATAGTATATCGGAAAATTGATCCCAATGACGCTGGAAAACTAATAAGGTTCGAGACGATAAGTTATGTGATTTGCAAGTAACTACGACGTAAATAAACTGACAAGATTGAGTGATGATTGTAATATATCATTGTACCTGTTGTATATACAAGTATGTACATTTTATGTAATAATAAAAACGACAAACGAACATTATTTAGTTGACCAGTCCTCCTGTATCACTGGATGTCAATAGGTCTCTTTCATTATGGTGACCTATACCAATGTAAATGAATATTATCTTACTTAAAATATCTTTTTGAGATTTTTAAGAGCTTCAAAATAAATGAAAATTATACAAAATTTGTAATGTTATGTTAATATTAACGCATTTCGACGTGAAAGTAAAATAATACTTGCTCAATGTAAATTGGTCTTGAGGCTGAACCAAGTTCACGAACGCTCGTTCAACGACCACTGTTATCATTACTATTCAAAGCGATACAAAGGGATTATTACTGCGCCGAGTGCTCCGAATTATCTGCTGTTTACGTACCAACAATATGACTTTGTGTTTTAACCTTACAATTGCCAATACTGACACCGGTAATCACCACTCCACTGCATTTTTCAATTACTTTTATTAATAGTGATTACATTGTGTAGTATTCATACGAAATTTTATTAACATACAATTGTTTGGTGAAATTGATTTTTAATTTTCATTAAGGCATTATCACGGTCGTTTATGATACCTTACGACATTGGATATGTATGCAAGAACTGATTACAAGAAGCGAAATGTACGGTGTAAAAAATGGAGGTCTAGCGAAGTTGTAAGCCAATGCAAAACGAAAGTGAAATACATGTTAAATCAACAGCGCCAATCCGCAGTGTTGCTCGTTATAGTATTATTCTTGTGTTGAGTGGATCGATGGCCTTCGCTGGGGCCGGGGATTCGCACTCGATTCGAGTTCACGGCGAGGGCTACTTTTACTACTTCTTCCCATTTAACCCATTTCTTTGACGTAAGGAAATTACGTTTTAACAGTGACGATCAGCTACATGGGAAAAACTTCTAAATTCAAATTATTGTTTTTTGTCAAAAAGTACAATTGCGAAGAATTCTTCTTCTCAATTCTTCTGAAATACCAGTGTCACTGCCTATCAGTCTCGATAATAGCCTCGTAGTGATTCAAGCGGAAAATTGAATTGTATGAGATAGAAATGAAAAAAGTAAGTATAAAAGAAACTAGTAGTAACTATTTTTTGTTACAGGTTAGATGTAACTTCTGAATTCATCATGTTTTCTTAACAACCATCTTGCATAATACTCACTCAAAAAGCTTCCATTTATCTACATACGTACGAGTATGTATACGTATACTATACAGCCTATGCAAAAAAAAATGTATATAGGAAAATAAATTAGAACAAGCACAGGCTTGCAACACATTTTCATGTAAAACACCTACAGTATATACTGTACTAATTGTTCGCAAGCCCATGTCTGAAATAGATACCTTGACCTAGTCGGCATAGGAGCAACAACCGCGAGCGACCCAAAAAATTCTTTTGACGCCGACAGCGACGCGAGTTAACCGATATGGTACCCACTTGATTTACAGTACGGAAAAAACTTTGTGTTTTACCATTGACGTATTGTAAGCATTAATTGGAATAAATGCCGAGTGACAAAATCAAGATGAATGCCCTCGTAAAGCATATGTTTCAATTATCAGACACGCATTACAACCCACGACTTCGTAAACCGGAATGAAGTCACAAATACTTGTCCCACGACGCCACGATGAGACACTGAAGAAGTTATTTCAACTAAGTGCGAATTAGTAAATGCCAGTCACTTCTCACGAAAGTTTTGCGGAAATTAACAATGACATTTTAATTGAAACAAATAGCATAAGATAACGAGAAAGGTCAACCTCTCGACTATTATTTTGTCATTTACAATTAAGTCATTTATCCAGAGTAGCTATATGTCTGGAACAACAAATAATCTGTTTAATATTCAAATACATGAAGTACCTAGTAATATTAGGCACATAAAAACGGTGAACTTACAAACTATGCACACCGATTCTTTAAATAGCTTAACATACCAAGGTTACAAGTTAAAAGTAATTTTAGAAGTTAAAATAACAATGCTGTTCTGAACGCCTCGTAACAATAACTTCTAAACTGAATCTAAATAATAAAACAAATAAAACTAAAAAAGGGCCTGAAGATTCATAAATAATGTGTAATATGCTCGCTGAAAATAAAATCAGCAGTTAATAAAATTATCCAAAAATTTTACAAAACTGCTGGATAGTTATCCTACACCGGAGGTATATAATTTGCTTATTATTATATTCACAATAAACTAAACTTTATTATATAAAAATGCATAATAAAGAAATAACGCCAAATCCAAGAGTTACGAAATAAAATTGATGCATTTAAATTACGAAATTCAGAAGTCGGCCCCACAAGGTGTTTTAGCTCGTAACTAATAGCGGCGAATAGGTTTGCTCCGCTAACTAACGACAAAAGCGTAAATTAGCACATCTGAAACAAAGTCATTCACCCACAAAAAAAACTATACGAGTCTCCGAGACTAAATTTTTTTTCAACATTTCACTATCATAGTAGCGAACAAAGAAACATATCGGAAACTATGTTATTTACCTAACTTCTTATTTAAAGTTAAATGTTATCTTAGTTGTATTAAAATAAGATACGATATCAATGTTTTAAATATTTTTTGCTAGTTTCCCATTTTTATTACAGCAAAAAAAATATTGCGTCATTACAATTATAGCTGTCAACGCATTCAGTTTTCAGGTGTTTGACTTCCCGTGTATGGATAATTTATAAATGAAAATGTCTATAAATATTTCAATATTCCAAATATTATTTCGTGGCGCGTGCAATACCACACGCACGGCAAAAATTTTATATAAATTCGGATTACGTAGAGTATTCTAAATGTTTTAATTATGCTTATGTGGTAGCGTTCGTTTATTCAGCTGAAGTTTAAACATCGCTGTAGGTATTTCCATAGTTTAATTACGAAGGGTAAAGAACCGACCCAAGTTAATGCGGTTCAACTGAAATATCAGCAATGTAGATTATTCAGCCATTTATAATTGCTAATTATTTATATTATCGTCGTGTTGTTGAAAAATTAAGGATACAGTTATCAATGCATCTGTGTTTCCAATTTTGCTAAATATACATCGTTATTATATACCAGCGTGCTTTCATCTGATATTAATGTTATAGGTTTTGTAGTACACAATTTATCTGATCATGCATTAAAATGAATTGTAGAGTTATAAAATGTAGAGTTATAAAAATTAACCTTTTAACAAAATTATACATGTAAATACTCACTCAAGTCATAGGCCCATTTTTCCGGATCATGCGAAAATCTTGCGTACATAACGAGTAGCTTTTTGTCGGTAAAAAGTGAAATTTCGCGCGACGCAAAGTCCCGGCCGCTAATTTATTCGCTCCGAGTGAAAAACGTGGATCAGCCGATACCGAGGTCTGTTCGCGCTAACTATATATAAATAAACACGTGTTTGATACCTCGTAATTCGATTCGTAATTAGCGATACTATAACTTATTATTCATATTTGTTATTTATCGGTTAGAATCGAATAGGAAATATGTAATCGATTGAAGGCGTTTTAATTTAAAATCGTGAGTGAGTTCGAAGTGGATCGTGTGCGAGTGCGACGGCGTGGAGTAGAGCGGCTCGGGTAACGGAGCGCACGACGCGGCGACTAGCGGGCCACTGAGCCGGGGAGCCCGCGAGCCCACGGACGACACTCGGCGTCGACGCTGGCGGCGCGGGCGCACTCCGCAGTCCGGCTGCCGGCTGCCGGCTCACGCTTGCTCCTCGACTCAATTATAACATTTGAATACGGACTCCGTACGACCACTTTTCCGATTTGCAGCTTGCGACTACACGATACATTTCTTATAATTCGACTACGCCGCGGCACAAAAAAACTATCCGTTTGAAGATTTATAACACTAACAAGACGATGTAAAAATTTTATGCATAAACCAAGAGACGGCTTCGCAATAGAAAAAGTATAAAATGCTGTGTTCTTTTTGCGTACTTACTGAAGTATTTCAAAATGATTTATTGCGACCATTTAGCGTTCATGTGTCTCATTAATATCAACGAATTGAACGCCTTCTTTCGTGCTGTATTTTTATACAATATCATTCCAAGAACAGTACTGCTTGGATAGTGCAGTCGCTATACAGTGCAATAACGTCTGAAATGATTTAATTTGTAGGCATATCGAGTAGTTAAGTACCGCACTGAAATAGAGTTGTTGAAAACTGTTTTAGTTACACATTCGTATCATGAAAACGTACGATGCTATTAACTGGAAGGTCGGTCTGCAGACGGTGATGTCACCAATCACATCGCGACTAATTTATCGACACCACTTGTTAGGATTAGGGCCCCATGGGCGAGCTTCGTATCTCTAGAGATACTGCGAGTAAGCCAATTGTACTCTGGTACTCTACTACGATAGCAGTTACCATACGGCCGCGGTACAAAATACGCCTGAATATATTTATTTTGTTTACATTGGAAAATGAATATACGATTTTCTCGTCTAATTTGAAACGTTGCGTTGGTTGGAAATAGACCATGATGCAATCCACTTTAGTACATTTTCGCACTTACTCTATACAGTGTAGAGCGCTGATATTTGGATATGGCCTACTTAGATGGTTATTGAGCGATGCCTCTTACAAGTTTTATCGGCGTGTGGTCCATCGATA
>LGAG01000467.1:2400966-2422385 GCA_001278395.1 Lerema accius
TCAATCCCGCCTCTTATCTGTGATTACATCTGTTCGGGTGCAGATCAACCGTATCACCACACTGCCATTTAAAGATCAATTTGGTATTAAATATAAATTTAAAAATTCATCATGAATAACTTAAAGGAATATTTTTTTTTTACTAATACACTATTATAATGTAGTTTATGGCTCTACAGTGGAATGGAGTATATAGAAGTAGTGACTATCTCTATGGCATTTTATACTTAAAATTGACGTTTTATTATTAATCATTTTATCCAAGTTAATAAAAGTTGTCGTCAATCATCCACTCACAATGTTAAATAATAGGCCTACATACTTAGTCCAATAATACAGAGAGAGAAGTAGATAGGTATATCTTGTATATCACGAGCTATCATAACATCCCATCGACCTAATATACGAGGCCCTGAAACCACTTCAAATAAACCTCGTAATAAACAGTAGTAAAGCATTAAAGTCTATTAATATCTCGCCCTGAGATTCACCAAAGAACACTGTTTATCTATTTAATTTCTTTTCATTACGAGTACTATTAGCATCATTAAGTGTAGGTATAGTATCTTCGTATGAAAGTCATAAACTAGCCTCTTCTATGATATGGGCTCAATTTTTCCTTGTCTGCCACTTGACCCATATATGTATGTATGTATTTAGATCCAATATTTGTAGAATAAATGATTTAATATTTTCTGTTTTGTGCCATTTAATAGAACCACTTACACCACAGATTAATATTTTAATTAACTACCTAATCTGGTAAACGAATTAATTATCAATTATATCATTGCGATATCTAGATCACAAACAGTAAATACAAGCAAGTTAATTCAACTAAGATAATGGAATGGTTCTGTAGGCAAGACCCGGACAACACGGCGAATTTCGTAACTTAGTAAATCAATGTTATTTACCGAATGGTAGTAACCAAAAGCCCGCATACCTAAGCTATCACCTAATGGTCCCGTTTTACCAATTATGTTTGAAATGTAATATTTCATAAATTGTCATTGTAACCAACCCAACCGGTGTCGTAGTCATCAACTCGAAAACTATTCTCAATAAACTATTATTTATAGTCTACTTCCGCGTTCTGAGCACTAATAAAGCCAATCAACAAAATAACGAATTACTGTTTAAACTAAGTACCTACCTTCTCCAATATCTCGAAGTTGCTGGAACAAGTTTTATGCTATATAATATCTGAATTAAAATAGTAAACCCGGCTATCGTAATTGTATAATTGGATATTAAAACTAGACATTATGAGCTGGCCTAGTTTATGCAGTGAGTTGGAAAGAAAAAAAAACACAGAAAATAAGGCTCATTGGGATGATATTTTTTCGCACCTTTGTGTTTACAAATATATACAAATCGATACATGATAAAATATATTTACTCTTTATCGTCCTATAATACTTATATTTCCGTGAAACTGTATGGAGGTTATGGAGAAGTAAATCTTTATCCGGCGCAATGCCAAATTATATGATTGAATGTGGCGGCTGATGCGCGATGGCAGCTTGGCGCCACTTATAAACCGAGGGCGTCAACGCTTTTTAACTGACAATATACTCGTAGCTTCCAACAATCTTACGTCTACAAAACTATAATCATAACGTTTACGTTCATCAATCCCTACGCTATATAAGTTATGCAATACTTCCAGAACAGGGTCCATCTAAACTTTTCGAATAAAATGTAGAGTTTGTAGACAATTTGTAGAGTTAGGGGGCTTGGTTTTTCGTACGATCTTATAACTTTACTATACATAGTTATAATATTAGGAAGCTCTAAGTCTCGGCAATCTGATTAACAATTTTCCGTCGCTATTAAGTAGGTATACATATTTTCTGTAGACTTGCCGTTTCTTTTTATTCTACATAGACGCGCATAGTATTTAAAGTTATGGGTTATAGTGTAGATCAAAATGTCAAGAACGTGTGAACCGAAAGCCATGGGTATCAATCAAATCAATGTGACACTGAAGTCCCAGCGACCCATTTCCATCAACATGTTCTGCTACCGGCCGTTCACCTAATGATCTCATCGCCCCAGAATAAAAATTTACTCATTTAGTCCAATTGAATTTGTTTATAGAACTCTTTCTCGACCGAGGCTAGACGATCCAGTTTGTGGGTAAGACGTATCCTTCCGGCTAGACTCGGTCACACGCACTTCAGCCCTCTAGCTATAGTTTCTAATTTATTTTATGTTCGGCCAATAAAAAAGTTGGTCGTTTATTCGTACCATGTTTTATTACTCTTCTAAAGTAGTCTAGTCAGTTGTCAGCCGCAGTGAAGTAGGTACTACGTTTGAGTTGAATTCTTTTTTATTGTTTATTGCTAAAATAAAAACGTGTTAGGTATATACAAAAAAATAAGTTTAAAATGATATTTATAAAATATTCCAATTACTTAGGTATATTCAAACCCAAAATATATGTGACTGATTCTACATGACGATAATAAAAATTCAGATGTGATTCGTATCTCGGGTTAAATTAATTTAAACACCTAAGCAAGGAGTCCTGCTAAAGAATCTAATAAAATTGAGTAGTTATACCAGTACATATGTGTATATGATTATATTTTAGCTATCAAAGACTCTTATACATGAAATGAAGCAAAGTATATTTTTTCTACTCAACTTAAAGTAGGTAGCTGGTATCATAACTACATCATGGCGTACCAATTAACTTAATCTCGATAATTAGTTGAATTAGTACGTTCCTTGTGATATCATGAGGTTCACGCTTCGAAACTGAACTTGTAGTACCATTTGAACAAAAACTCTCTTTGAATCCTGCTAAGTAATTGTTAATTAACAAGTGTAGATGCAGAATACGAGGATGGTCTGTAAGAAAATTAGCTTTTAGCCACTTTTACATTATTAACAGCAATCCATGGTAAAATTATCTTATTATTACAGCCTTAAACCGACTAATGAACTGACAGACATGGCAAAGCTATCAGACATGTTAGAAGTTTTATAACTAAGTAAAAAAAATATTTAGGAATTATTAAGTGCAATGTATTGCAGTTGCACAAACTGTATTACGGGAACTCATTATGGAAGTACTTTGTACTGTGTTGCATGTTTACAAGCGGAGCACGCGCGCTTCCAGAAAGTAAGCCAACATGGGGCTTTTCTTTTTGCAGAAAAATGTAATAGTCCTAGTCGAAACTATTATTGCTAGAGGACCCACTCTGTTGTCGAAATTATACTAATATCAAACAAAAAATTGAAGACTTGTTAGATATACCCGCCTACAATATACAATGTCAACATTAACATTAACTGTCAATCAATGGGGCCTTCCAACCACAGAACAACGAATAATACTTAACTTAGGTACATCTTCCGACTGACGGCTGCGTGCTGTGTATTCGTGAAACTTGTGAGTCTCAGAGATTTGGTTCGAATTTTGAAAATAAATGTATTTGTAAAACATATTTCAAACTTTTTTTTGCATTGTGCACTTTGCAATTTATTCCAAAACTGTACCGGAAACTAAACCCTTCAATTTAAATAACTTTTTGGGTATTATATAATAAGCTATTTGAAATCTATAAAATTGGAGAACTCAGCCTTAATATTGATCATATACCCAAGCAGGTATCACAATTTCTACATTTTTATCTTCGTGATTCGATAGTATTATAATAATACAGAAGTCCATCAAAAACGTTTAGATATACATAAGTACATACATCAATCATATATATCATTGTTATGTCAATAACCGGTTGTTCCCAGAAGGAGGTGGCTCTAACCAGGCAGGTAGAGCATGAGTAGTATCGGGATCAAACGGGGTTGGACAGAGGCCAGCGACCCCCATCAGGAGGCACATATTTCACTCTGTGCCTTGTCCATTGTTCAGAAGAGTACACCATAAAAAAGTAAGTTTGGATGAATTCAAGAATAGATGAAGCTAACTAAAAGACCTGACTTTACGGATAAAGCTTAATTGTAGTAATTCATAAGCGTTTTTTTAAGTCACTTATAGTTATCTATCAGCAAGTCCAATGTATATTAACTGCATGTAAAACAAAATAAACGCATACATGAACACGAAATCTAAAAATAAAAATAATGATAGATCGAAATCGTAAGGATAAAGTCCAAGGCAGTTGAGGATAAAAATCGCTTAGTTGCTTTTGTTATTTATAACATTCAGGTAGGGGATCTACAGGATTAATTTACAAAAAATTATAAACGAATTCTGCAACATTTTTTGAAGTTGGTCAAAAGTGACGTATAAAAATCTATTAATCCCAGTCCTTGAAAGGTCAAGTTCTAAGAAACGGCCGCGAAATACGATTGAGTTTACGGCGCTGAAACTAAAACAACGAACACATACAAAGTTCTGAGAATTCTCGTTTAGGTACGTGTAGATTGAATTAGAGTTGCCCACACCGATTGAACTTTAGATATACAAACCACAAAACTATCCTGCTAGTGTGACATAATTAATGTACAAATTGTGTGTAGGTACTTAATGATACAAGGATACTTTGCATAAAGATCAACTACTTACTACTTAGTTTGGTACTTTTTTCTGGTCTTACTAATGAATATAGTTGACCTACTTTTAGGTAAGTATTAACATCAAAAATATAGGTGATATAAAACTCTTATGTAATTAGCTGTTATGTAAGTCGCGTCTTAAGCTTTCAGATTAAGACATTTACGTAGTCTCCAAATCAAATGATACTAAGTGTACATTGTTGTGCAATTGCATATTTTATGTTTAGCTTTAATTCATAAAGTGTCTCTGTGTATAATTAAGAAAAGCTTCCTGATCATATTGGCCAACGTAGTGAGCCAACAAATTCGAACTAAAGCCATGCTTCTATAATTGAGCAATATCCAGTGCCCTATTCATGTTAGATGATTGCGAACGATGGTGAAGGGTACATGGTAAAACATTAAACATTTCAAATAGGGTCCATAACACAGATGTCATGTTTAAATTACATTTTAAGATTGAATCAAAATAAGCATTCTAGAATATTCAAATATACTTATGTATAGAGAAAAATGGTTAGCACATTCAATTTTTTTTGCGCGTTAATTCGTGTGTGTCTTAATTCTATAATACTCGTTGTTTTAATGCAGATTAAATAATAGATACACTGAAATGAGTGTACATATGAAAAATAAAATAGTATTAGCTGTGCTTCCACCTAAACAACTTTAAACATTTACAGCTTACAAATGTTACTCTACCAATTAAAACCACTGATTATCTAACATAAGATAAGGCGATAATGTTAATTTTATATTCAAATGATACCTTATATAGAAAAACCGACATCCTGTAGACGCAGGCAAAACCTTTATTGACCAAGTTTCTAAAGCAAACCGTGCTATTAGTGGTAGTATTAAAGGTGTCTTACCTTGGAAAAACACTTAGGAATAATTATATAATTTGTAATAATTATAAAATAGAAACGTGTTAAATAAGTAACACTCATTGTTTCTAAATCTACGTATTGCATAATACTTGATGCAATAAATAATTGCTTATTTGCATTTTATATTTTTTCACGTATATCCGTGAGATACGTTGAACATCCTGCCGTCAAATTTTGGTACGAGTACTTCTGTTCATCCAGTGAATATTAAAGAGGTACTGCCGGAGAGTTTAAATTATTGCTGAGGAAATTACTTCACATAATATGACTCAGTTTCCTCTGGATACAACTTATAACAGGACCATTTTGACGTTTGCTTATTGACTCATCCCAGTGTTATTAACTGTTAGTGTAAAGTCAAATAAGAAAAATAAGACTATCTCCAATACCCACGTCAATCATTCTTCGTTCAAAATTCAAATTGAGTTTGACATTGCAAACGATTTATCCCATTTATGCATACTATAGAGAAAAACTCCATTCACTTACAGCCTACACAGTTATTACCTGTAGGGTTGAACATTGATTTATATTTCATATTTTATTAAGTCTTTTATGTTTTATTTATTCCTGGCCAGTTCTCATATATAATATTTTTTATATTGCCTTAAAATCTCGCGAAATATTCTGGAAGTATCTCGTATACACAGAGACGAATAGGTAATTGGAACAAGTTGGTTCTATGTAGATGCCTTCTCCTGCTGCCTACTCTCAATGTGTACATCGTGTATTACATACTCATATTCTAGACATCGTTATACAATCTTATAAAACTCAAATCACTATTTTATTCCAAGACAAAAATAAAATGAATCCTACCTTTTCAAATACCTTCGCGGTGGGACATTATTATGTAACTTATTACAACATTTTCATTAGCGTTACGCCCACGACACTACATTTTTACCTTAATAAGATATTGCAAAGACGCAACTCCGATACAAAATTGTATGCGATAGCAGTTCAGTTACGTCGAGTGTGTCATTAGCAATTATATTGGTGCGTTTGTATCGAAACGTCGAAAGATTGCACAAACTTGTTTTCACATTCTAAAATGTTTCAGTTACTGGGAGGTAATTGCGAACTATATTGTCTCGATGCTAATGTGCACGATTCAACGCACCCTAATGCACTCTGTCATTCGAAAATTTGCATTCAGTTTATGTAGAGACGAGCATGTTTCAAAAGGTGTGTCGTGGTCACTGGACCTTAAAAGGGAATTGTTATAATATATTACGTAGTTGATACTTTAAAATTACATTTCTTAAATTGAAATAAAATTTAAAGCCGAAATAAAAAAGAAAAGGCCTGGTGCCATGCAAAATCTTCCGTAAATAAGTTTAAGTAATTTTATCAGGTAATACTGCATTCGCATGTAATACAAAATTATTTGTAATTTTTTTTTGCATTTAATATTTAGTACACACATAGCATAATCAAGTACTTTTACGGAAAACCACGAAAGTTCTTACTAAAATAAAATCTAGCAGACAGAGTAGATGACCTAATAAAATCGTAACCGTGTTTTCATCAAATGTGCATGACTGTAAAAACTGTAATATAATGTTACCCTACCCTACAGTTGGATATTGCGCGGATCTACGTCTGACATGCGGTCATGAAACCCGAAGTGGAAAGATAGGTAATTTGTAGGTAATCGAGCGTGTAACGATTGTACTCGTATGATTGGGCGTGGGCCGATCGAGTCAAAACGAGTGCTCACCGATGAACAATACATACTTCATTCAAAAGAGCTAGGACGTTAACGTAAATGATGATCTGTCTACCAGTGTTTCACAAACTGGGACATAATAACGCCCCCTTGAGAGCGTTGGAGACCTTCGGAAAAAATTAAGCTCATTTAAGCGATTCGTGAAAGGTGTAGGTGTGCTATGTTCTACCAAACTCTTGTTTCTACCAAAACTATCCTATTTATTGATCAGGTGTAAAGCAGCGTTGTTAAAAAAATAATTTTGGGGCAGGTATTTTATTTCAAAACATCATTATCTAGCCTCGTGTTTACATAACAATTTAAAGCCTTTATATTTGCACAAGTTCAAGATAATAAACATTACAATCATAGACCTCACAATTCTGTGATTACAATAAAGATTTTTATCTCTGTTAGTTAACTTTTAACCTGCAACTTGGCCGGTGCGAACAGTGTGCTGGATAAACATTTAACTGTATAACGTTATCAGATCAAGATGAGTGTACATTTAGTCTCATCACGGTTTGATCATTAACCGCTGACACAGAGACACATTAAGGGCTCTTATGTTCTCAAATGATCATTTTAATAAGACTTGAAACACAAAGGTAAACATTAAAGCTCTGACAGGAGAATGTTATATAGAGCGGCACAAGTGTATTTAATTTTTTTTTTATTCAAGTTACAGCTTTTGATTTTTTTTTCGGCAGCATGACAATAAATGCAGTCCTTACCACGTCAAATATTACTTTACACTTTGTAGCTTTTAGGTAGAAAATATCGACTCTACCCTAAAATGGAAAATAGCTTATCAGGTCTCTATTTCATAATAAAAATCATATTCATACAATATTTACAGCAATAGATACGCATCAATTGTCCTAGTAATCAGCGCAGTGATTATGAATTTCGCGCGCCCTGTTTTCATCCGTGCACTATTTAAAAATAACCACTGAAAGAGAATGTGTCGTCAACCATTGAGCGTCTATAATTAGACAGGAAGGTGCGTGAACGACCGATCGCGCACGGTGGTCGGTGAAGGCCGCCGCGACCGACGCATCGCAGGTGACGAATGACGAGACTACAATATACTGAACTGACTACTGACTGCTGTACTGATTGTACTGGACTGACGATGGCGATGATGCACTTCCATGCGCGCCAAAAAACATGATTACAATTGCAGTCGTACCTAACTGTGCAGATGTAATTATTTTAAGACGTTCCATTTAAAGTTCAAAAAAATATCTACTTTGGAGCACTTACTCAAGGTTAAATCAACTAGTTTTAAGTTCACACAAACATGTCGATAATTAAAATTTTACAATTTCGAAAGTTCTTATCATAGTCAAATGATTTTTCATTGTTTCAATTAAAATTTTACTTTGCCAAACTTGTATGACGTCACAAGTCGTAATAGATTTTAGACGATTCCTACGTCATAGCTTGTTAATGGTCTACAAAACACAATAATTTTATTCCTCTAAGGACACTGGAGCCTCGACACTCTAAAAAGGAAAACAACGATCGACTTATAAGGCTTAGAATAGGTTACGAGCCTAAGAGACATATTGGTAGTTACTTATGCAGTTAAGAAAAAATATGTATATCCTTACCTATGTTTGTAAGGTAAGGCCTAATGAACTTGACCTAGCAGAAAATAGTTTTATACATAAGTACAATTTATTTAAACAAATTGTTGTATTGTCCTTATTTTCTCAATATTTACAGTATGCTGTTCTTTATTTCTAAGAAATCAACTAATACTAAAAAAAATAATTATGATACAGAATCTACCTTATATAAAAACCACTAGGTACCTAATGACAGATACAATATCTGACAGAACAACGTCTGCCGCGTCAACTAGTGTATACAATATAATGAATATGTATGATAACGTTCTAGAAACACAGCTTGGAAACAATATTCGATATACTTAGTAACATTATCATTCAATAGTTAAGTTCATAGAAATCATTTAACTAACTTAATATTCCATTGTGCACACCTATTTTGAAACTTCTGTCATCGTTACGTAACTACCAAAGTTTTTTATAAAATGTTTAAAACATTGTCTGTAACATTCGCATAATATCCACATAAATACATAGATATCATGTATAGCCATTGAAAATGTATTCTTATGTAACTTACAAAGAATCACAGGCGAAGTTTAATTTAGACAAAGTTATTATCCACAATCTTGCTATCCCTAACCAAGACGATTATTATTCTTAAATTAAAGATAGCGTGCGTGAGGTCGTCAAAAATCACGCAAAGTAACAATAACTGCCATTTATAGGTAACTGAGTTCATGGGTAGATGACATCGAGTAGCAACGACATCATAATGTATAAAAAACTCTAGCAGACAGCAATTGGTAAGGACTTGGACAAATACGATTCCTTAAGCTAAAGGTTGCGACGCAGATACCCGCCATAGTAGAGAGCTGATGAGAACGTAAATATACGCTAAAATCATCAGCTAGAACAAGCATGTATGCCCAAGTCCTAATGGGTTGTACTTGCGGGTTCAACGTTTCAAAGATCAATTGGCTGCCGTAATTACGTTATCATTAAATCTCAGTCGTAATGTAATCAGCGATCTTAATTCGTCGTAGGTTAAGACTGCGATTACGGTAGCGTCGCACGATTTCTGAAAATCTTTCTACTGGTCTTAGGGAGATGTTATATTATAGCAGAACTAATACAGATAAAAAAATATTCTATGATTAAGTACATTAATTTATACCATACCAAACTGTAATTTATTACTTAGTGAAAGGAGAAAATTTTATGCAGGGACATAAAACAATCCCGAAGCCACGAGCCGCCTGAACAGTGAACACTATCAAGTCCAATTTAGTTATGTCAATCTAGTGACGATAGCGTTTCGTATCTTATTGTTTTTAATAACAAAAGTAAAAAAAAAAATAGGTACTTTTTATAACGCTTATTTGAATAACACTGGAGTGTTAATTAGCTAACGAGGACTGTAATGATTAAGTTCTAGAAAAACAATGCCACAGCCTAATTTTCTAATGAAAAATCGTAGGAGTGTACTTATTTACATAATACATTGTTACTACTATCTAAGTATCTAACAGTACCTAGAAATGAATCATCATTTGAATAATAAGAGGTACCTACCTAGTCATTATACACCTCCGAACCAATGCTGTCATGGGTAGGTGCCCACTGCTCACTGTGAATTCTGATGAGAAGTGGCGCCATCCTAACAAGGTAATTCTATTTTTTGTAAGTTTGTACACATTAAGCTTTTACACCACCCATTTTTAGTGCATCTATGAAACTAAAACTGCGTTCATTCGGAGATTTGATGTCTTTAGCGTACTTCGGGATATCGATAAAGGAAATTACTGGGAAAAAACTTGCATGAGCTTTCTCTATAATAATTCTTAGAGATGTGTGAATTCTGCCACTTGCACATAAAAGTAATTCCACAATCAGTGATGCCTTTTGTGTTGCTGATTCCATCGGAAATATTGACCAATATTCAACCTTCTAATGGCTTATCTTTTCCTACATAGACTAACATAAAACAACTCGTGTGGCGTGGTAGAAATTTGCTTGTATATCCCTAACATTCTAAAAGGATAATTGAACCTAACAATGGGGCAGTTAAAAAGCCGTATGTGTAATTACCTTTTTCTTAATATAATTAGACGTACGTTATTTAAAAATGTCTTACAATACAAAATGATCCACGTGTAGATTTTTCAATATCTGATTAGACAAATTAAAATGTATTAACTTTGCATTGACTTTATTTATTTCCTCAAACAAAAGTGTGTTTTGTAGTTTGTCGGTACTAAGTAATTATATGAGATTGCAGATTTTCATAACGCCGATGCTTTGATAGGTATTGTCTATCGAGACATTAGGAAAAATGAAACATCTATTTCTATCTACAATCTTTAACGGTCATTAGGTGAGTTGTTAGTTGGTTCCTAATGCGAAATAAAAATATTGAATTTGAAATTCGTACGTCTAAATGAGAAAATAATCACACAAAAGATTAACACGCAATAAAAGTAACAACAAGAATCGTCCTGAATGTATTTGGTTAATGTATCTTTGTATAGTTCGGTATAAAATTTGAACACAAGTTTAGTTCCAAGAAGGCACAATTTGATCACTCGTCTGATACGATTAAACCAAACAAAACGAAACTGTCAGTGTATTAATTTAAAACGAATAAAAACATAGCACGAAACTTTATTACCTTTGTAGGCTTTAAGATTTAAAGTTTAGGATCGCTAAGTTTTTGGTTTGTGTTTAAAAGCCATAAATCAATTAGTAGCTGAAATAAAAAGAAAAAAATGTTTACAAAACATTAATCACATTCAATTCTGTTCATATAAACTTTGGATTCTGAGATGCATGCAAGATTCTAGGAATGAAGCACTCACTCCCAGATGGAGTCTTTATTTTTATGGTGTATTGTTATTGATTACCCAGATTCAGATGACGTTTATCTAGTGTGTATATTTATGCTCACGGTCGGAATAGGTATGGTGGTCCTGGGTAACAAAAGAGCATATCCTTGAGTTCGAAAAGCTTTTAAGAATTCTGACTGTACCTAAATATTTTTTTATGAGCTTGTTTTCCAGAGTAGCGCAGAGTAACAAAAACGGCCTTAATTTAAAATTTATAGCTACTCCAAAAAAAGTGTCCTCGGACCTACATAAGCACGAATAGTCCATAATACATCCAAATTCAGGGTAGCTAACGTCATTAATGTCCGCGTTCTCCATAAAGCTCTCTAGGTTTTGTAAAGCCTTCTAACCATCATTCCGCTAACGTGGTGGTCCATATATGTGTTATTCTTAGAGTACTTCGAATACCCGTCATATTGTGAAAGTAGAACCGAACCAAACAGCGTCACAGGTATGAGTTACATTAATGGTGCCTTCAAACCTTCAAAGTACGTAAACAATTAAAAAATATTCGCCACTATCGTCAAATCACCCTTGCAAGACGTTTCAGGAAGTTGACTAATTTGGTTGAAAGTTTACGACCTGCAACACACCTTTCATGTCATATTTTACTTTATTACGTACAATGTAAGTAATAAGTAATCTTACTCTGAAGCTATAAACATGTTTAATAACTGCCAACGATAATTCAACAAATGCAGCAAGCATTCCTGTAAGATTAAATTTACTTAGTAATACGATGGTGCCCACTCCAGGGCATCGTAATAGATTCATAGGCATTACAATCAACGAATATGGGTCAATCACACAGTCATGATGTCATGTATCGCTGTGTTAAACACGTATCCTAGGTACTGCGTATTTACTATTTTACTCCAAGCTTGGATGTGCATACGAATGATATTAGTCAACAAGGAGAGACAATGGTAATTGTCGTAAACTCTAATAACTCTAGTCTATTCTATTCTCTTCCGTATTACTTTGTTGCTAGTATGATGTGCGAGTACGTAGGTACGTAGTTTATTACAATGTTATACAAAGATCAAAATCGTCCCACTGCCGAATGTGGACGTCCTCTTGCAGTAGTAACAAAAAATCTCAGTAGCGGTGTCTTTACTACGAGTGACCTGTTAAGAATCATTCGAAAATACCACCGAAAATTCAGACAAGAGTGATTCACAGTAATTCTCTTTATTACAGCTTATTAACACTCATACAGATTAAATTATATTGAATTTAAATTCACCAAGAGAACTGGTCGTTAGAGAAATTGTAATGAGGATGTATGACAAATGCGACAAACTAATCAAAGGTTAAGGAAAAAAATGTATGAAAAAGATCTTTAGATGACAAGTAGAGCTTTACTCACTTTATCTAGAGCCTCTAGACTAGATTGCAAAACATCGAATAACTTCATAGACCTGTCTTGTAACACTAACCTGTGGACCACCCAGTTTAATAACGACGAAACTCTTGCATTGTGATAAGTCTTTTTACCTGCCTAGGCCATCTAACGATAGACGATAGACCACCTTCATTGTTAAACCCGTGACATGTTTTTATAACTTTTGCTCTCAATGGAAGCTGTTGTACCATTCAAAGGGAGAAATAAGTAAATATTAGTCTACCTAATTTAAATTAAGTATGTTCTCAGTTACTCTTCTCTGATTGAAATATTCTTTGGCTAATGTAATTGTGGTCGACCGTTTATGATTGAAACCAATAGTAACTTGATTCCATACACTTTATGTGTTAGAACAATAAGCAATATTTCGTCCGTCGATCTTTTCTCGTGTGATTTAAACTACAATTTCGGCGCCCTTAAGGGTGTGGCTTCTCTTTAAAGGCAACGTAAACTATCTACCTGCCCTATTCATAAGCCTAATTGAATATACCGTTTTAGAAAATCCGCTACCATATAAGAATAACGACGTCATTTGTTCAGTAATTATGGTTTTATTTAATTAAGTAGACAGTAAACACGTATACACTACATGTTTGGCACGAGACAATTGCCGACAATTGGTGCGCAACGGCGCCAGTCGTGATGTCACCTTTACTCCTTGTACTTGCTTTGGGCTCCTTAGGATTTTATACAGGGTGGAGATAGTTCAATTTGAATAAGAAAAAGTGAAAGGTTTGGATACAAATTGATCATGCTATTTTTATGTTCATCATGGCAACATCAGTCAAAATGTGTTCCGTTCTTTTCATGCATGAATGAGAGTCATAATACTTCAATCGCTGATCGTTGTCTAGCGTTGAATGAATAAGCGAAAGCCACTAGCAGACTGCCAGATAGGATACACATTATATCTCCTAACAATCAAACTATTGTTTGATCGCAATTTTTTCCACATTAGGTACTGCTACTCCTCGTCCTAAGGTTTTATATAAGAAGGCTACAAAAGACACCAAATTATAGGTTTAACTATACCAAGAACTAACAAGGGTACCAGGTAGGTACCAAGCAATAATGTCGAAAATATTCCTATTGTATTGTATACAAACGTCAAGGTTCGCATCTCGGAAGCACAAATAAAACATGTTCTGGTGAAAGGGCATCGCTCGCATCAGTCGAGGCATTTGCATCAATTAGTCAATGTTTTAAAAGTCAAATGCAATGAAATTCGATCCGTGCGTAAGGAACATCAGCGTCTTACTATTCCTAATTGGCTGTAATTGCATGACAACTCTGCACTTGTGATTTATTTAAAATAAACTGACTGGATTAGTATTGGGTACTTATGCCTTTATCCTGTTCATAGGCTGACATCGAAAACCTTTTGGAGCTGTAACAAAATATGTGCTGAGTTTCTTTCACTGTTTCCTCCCCACTTTAATAGTGTTAGGCTGCTTGTACAGGCTCAAATATTTGACGCTTATGATAATTAAATACAGGAACTAGTAAAAACACACGAAACGATTCAATAGATCGGCATAGCAAATATCATAGTATCTACTATACATAAACATTAGATCTAGATACTTATTAAAAACCTTTTTGGACTTTCACAGTAACATAATAATGGCGTGTAAATGTGTTATACATACATAATATTTGCGCCAAACTGCTAATAAACTGAAACTCCTAAAATCTTTGATGATATTTGTATTTATACACGGAGTTTAACTAGTTCTGGCTCAACGCCAACGAAACTGTTTCTCAATTAAACTGAAATGCAACGGCAGACGATTTAAATCATTATGACATTTTTCATCACTATCGAATCCTGTTATAGATAGGTAGGTACGTAGGTACTTAGATTACTAGAATTTACAGTGCAAAAACAATACCTTCGTGTATTATGGCCAAGTGGTGTCACCGAGGTATTAGGTATAATATACCCACTTAATGTTATCGACTGAGATAAACAATTTCAAGTGCAGACTTTGGGAAGATGGATGAATGAACTCTAGTAGCAAATATATTATCTCGAATTCAATTCGTAGATAGCGATCTTCAATGATACATAATAATAAATAGGTAGATACTAATTAGTCACCGATGGTGACTGCAGACGGTAAGTAATATAGGAGACCTAAGACGGGCAAAATGAACTTTCAGTATTAATTGCCTATACCTACTTATAGCATTAATAAAAACTTCTAAGGTAAATCAGCAGAACGTAAGCAAATACCCACTCGCTGCTGAACTGAAACCAAACTTAGCAGAGGTCACCGCATCAACAGTAACTTTATCTAGTCTATAAGTTTGTTTATACTTCTTTATACTATTTAGTTACCTACTTGTCTATTAGTTTAAAATTATCTGCTAATTGCAACTGCGCTCGACGTAGGTAGGTATAGTCTCTCTTATATACTTTGGCAAAGCAAAAGCAATAAATTTCAATAAAATTCATTCGCATTTTTTTTCTGTTTACTTCGAAACAAAATGAGTTGGTTATCCAAAAAGGTGAGTAGGTACAAATTTGGATTTAGATATTAATAAAACATCCGCTTCAGATCAAAAGCCTAATAAAAATATTGAGCTCCTGTTATATTTACCCAACCACTGACTAGTAACCACCAGGCCGATAATCGACCTATTTTCTAAAATTACGGACAACTTTTAGGATCAAATAAAAATATATGGTTCAGATAGGAGATAGGATCTGTTCCAGTACGCATGTTTGGCGAACCATTTGGGATTTACAACTACACATCATACAATAAATTATAAAAGACTTCGGGGAGTCCTGCGCTACGAGGGGAGCCGGTGGTGGTGGGGGGCCGGTCTGAACCCCCACCATCTGAATATGTCGCCTCCAAGTCGTCATGTATGGGTTTAAACAATGAAAGACTAGGGGTAGGTACCTACTATCATAGTGCATTTCAGCTTCCGGTGCCTATGCGTAGTAAATGTCGTGGTCCCTAAAACAATTCATTAAATCAATTAATGTGAAATGTTTTTCATATTATGATATTTGTTTAACATCTGGCTTTTTTCCTGTACCCAATGTTAATGATTAAGTACATCACGTATTGGCAAATATAAATTATTTTATTTTTATTTTATTTACAGTGGTGATCTTTCTCTCATAAAAGGTCTCTGCCTCATTTGGTGTTACCTTTTTGATCAATGATCACTAGTAACTAGTATAGTATACCAGAGCCCATGAACTATCATACCAAACCCTGATGCCGAATCGCTTTCGAGTTGATAGGTGTGCGCCATTCACAGACTATAAATATATTATAACTAAGTAGTTACTTATCACTATAAATGACGTCTGACGTGATGTGATGTGATTCACCATAACATGATAAGCTTTGTTGGAAGTCTTATTAAAATACATGAGTAATGAGGATACTGCTTTCCTGTAAAATATCTGATTATTTCGTAGAAATTGTGGCAATTGATAAAAGACTAGAGCAATAGCAACTTGGCAACATTATTTTTTATCTATGTATGATGACGGCATCATGCCAAATACAGGGCCAATAAAGTCGAAGCTAAATCGTATTCCTAATGTTCATAAAACTACATGTTTAAAAAAATTGTTTTCCAGAAATTATATTGGTTGTGTTAGTTATCCCGTGTTTCTGATTGGTGCTCGTTATTATTACTACGTAAGTCGCCAATGAGCAATTAGATTGTAAAGAAACGAACATACATAGAATACATCCATGTGCTAACATGGCGAATTTTCTTGATCGTCAACATCATTCAATACAGGTCGATTGCCTAATAATCGCATGATTGTTATGGGAATTTTTTGTGAAAGTGTTCGATTTTTAATTTTTGATCCATTTTTATTGTTCGGTATATTGTGAATTTATACATTGATACTCAAAAATGAGCGTCGATGCCTACGGCCCGAGCTCTCAAACGCTCACCTTTTTGGATACTGAAGAGGCTGATCTTATCGGAGCGGATACCCAAGGTTCTGAGTTTGAATTCACGGATTTCACTTTACCGTCGCAAAGTCAAACTCAGGCTTCGCAGCACGACCATGGGTTGAGCAGTTCCAATCAGGTAAACAGTTTGCCCTTCTTATGTGTTTGCATAACCTCATTCAAAAACTACGTATTAAAAACTACATGTAATAAAAACTTCAGGTGAATGGCTTGGGGCGTTCGGATCTTCATTCTAAAGTTTCGAGTGTAGCCAATGCAATTGCGGAGTTACAATTTGAGGAGGAAGATGAGGCACTGTACAGCAGCAAAGAGTTGCCAGAACATGCATGCAAGTATTGTGGAATTCACGATCCAGCGACTGTTGTCATGTGTAACATTTGCAACAAGTGGTGAGTAACTGTTTAAATTAGTGATACATTTATATAATATTTACATTGAGAACTAATTGAACTTCACTGTAAACATAGTCCATAATTAAAGCTATTTATCTTTTATCAAAATTATTTGCTAAATGTTATGCTATGCAGCCCTAAAATGTAGAAAATCTATAAATACCAGAATAATTCAATAAATGTTTAGATTTAATTGCATGTTACTAATAGTTATGAAACATTGTTTTAAGGTTTTGCAATGGGCGTGGAAATACGTCTGGGTCCCATATTATTAACCACCTGGTGAGAGCTAAGCATAAGGAAGCGGCCTTGCACCGAGATGGTCCTTTGGGAGAAACTCTGCTTGAGTGCTACTCATGTGGTGCTCGAAATGTGTTTGTGTTGGGGTTCATTCCTGCCAAGGCTGATTCCGTTGTTGTGTTGCTTTGTCGGTAAGTTTTTTTTTTTGTAACTACACAGTGTCTTATATGTATATTTTGTTAATAAGATCTGTTCAAAAAGTAAAAACGCCTGTTAGATGATTTATTCATGTTTTATTTTCTAATACAGCCAGCCCTGCGCAGCACAAAGCTCTCTAAAGGACATGAACTGGGACCAAGAGCAATGGAAGCCATTGATCTGTAAGCATTCATTTTATTATTCAAATTGCATCATTACTGCATGACCTATATAAATTGTAAACTCACAATAACCAGTAATTACAATTTAACTTAATATATTCATTCGGTGTTAATAATGTTACAAGAAGCTAAAGGTCACATTAATCAAATCATTGTTGTTGATATTTATACAACTGCGTTATGATGCATTTAAAAGTAGTAAGTTACCAATTATTATTTTACTGTGTCTCTATATTAGTTTTGGTATTAAAAATACTATGATTAAAATACATCCATATTTTAATGTTTTGTGTTTTTAAAAATAGTTTTTTATGATTTCAGCTGATCGTGCTTTTTTGTCATGGCTGGTGAAAGTTCCATCAGAAGCAGAGCAAATGAGAGCTCGTCAGGTAAAATTTATTTATGCATGTTATTCAAATCTACCTCTACTTAACACCAAGACGGGGCAGTAAAACTTCAATTATTTAGAAGTAATACACTACTACTGAGGCTAAGATTTTTCATTTTCTGTTGAGGCTAATTTCTTTGTTGGTTGGTAAAATTATTATCATAATCTTAACTTTTTAAGCATTGAACTATGCTAATATACAATTTATGAAACAGGTTACCCCTCAACAAATAGGGCGCCTAGAGGAGCTCTGGCGTGATAACGTTGATGCCACCTTTCAAGATTTGGAAAAGCCAGGAGTAGATGAAGAGCCCCATCAAGTGTTGTTACGGTAAGTAAATATTCATTAAAACATTTTAATTGATTCTAAACAACAATATTTAAAGTCCAATGTTATTATCACAAACAAACAAGTACATCATTTTAATTTAATTTCAGCTATGAAGATGGTTTTCAATATCAAAACATCTTTGGGCCGCTTGTAAAACTAGAAGCGGATTACGATAAAAGGCTCAAAGAATCCCAGACACAGGAAGGGATTGAAGTTCGTTGGGATGTGGGCCTTAACAAGAAGACCATTGCCTACTTTACTTTGGCTAAAACTGACAGCGACATGAAGCTTATGCATGGAGATGAGTTAAGATTGAGGTAAGGTTCATATAAACATAACGTTTCTATATGTTAATTTCAACAAAAAATTAATACAGTAACATCAACTATGGGTACCTTAGAAGTTCATACAGCTTCAAGGAATAGAACCACATTAGAATTTTATACATAAGCAATTTGGAACTGTACAATAAACATACAATTTATTCAGTAATCATGCTATATTAAATGGCTTCAATAATAATTATAACTTTGTTTTTCTATAACAATTGTATAATTTTTGTTTTAGATATGTCGGCGAGCTTCATAAGGCGTGGTCGGGCGTGGGCCACGTGATCAAGGTGCCGGACAACTACGGAGACGACGTCGGCCTGGAACTCAAGAGCGGCACCGGCGCGCCTCTCGACTGCACCTCCAACTTTGTAGTCGACTTCATATGGAAGAGCACTTCTTTTGATAGGTAATCTTAATGCTTTAAACTAGAAGAGCTATTTATACAATCTAAAATTCAAATTGCTTTGGCACAAGTGGTAAAACAGGTTTATTGGAATTATTTGTTCTCGATACCATTGTTGAAGTACCTACTAAACAGTTTTATTTTAATGAGTTTACTTTCTTAACTTATTTTCCTTAGTACTTTACTCTAAGATATAAGTAGATAGTAGTTAAAAAAAAGACTTCGTATTGTATTCAACTCGCCAAGATTTCCACTTATTAATTTCTTACTAGATAGTTCGACGCAGCCGACAATGCGCAGACTGACACTTCGTATATTTTATTTCAGAATGCAACTGGCTCTACGTAAGTTCGCAGTGGACGACTCGTCTGTGTCTGGGTACATCTACCGTCGCTTGTTGGGCCATGAAGTGGACGAAGTACTGTTCCGCGTCCATCTCCCGAAACATTTTAGCGCACCTTACTTGCCCGATTTGAACCGCTCTCAGGTATTTCTTTAGTTTTTGTTAAGCAGTTAAAATGGTGAATGGAATTGGGTAGTTCTTTAATCTTATCATGCCAGTACAAAAAATATGTTATCGCTTTGAAGGGACACAATTAATAATTATAACATAAAAAAAAAAGTTGAATGATAATATAAATATGAGTGATGCAAAATATTATTAAACTAGATAACCTTTTTTGTTTTAGGTGTATGCTGTAAAACACGCTCTTCAACGTCCACTCTCCTTGATTCAAGGACCTCCGGGTACAGGCAAAACGGTGACATCTGCAACAATCGTGTATCAACTGGTTAGACAAAACGGCGGGCCAGTACTAGTTTGTGCGCCTTCCAACACTGCTGTGGATCAGCTGACTGAAAAAATACATAAAACTGGGCTCAAAGTAGTACGCTTGTGCGCCAAATCGCGTGAGGCGATGGAATCATCTGTCTCCTTCCTGGCCCTGCACGAACAAGCGCGTGCCCTGGGGTCAGCTGATAGTGAGCTTAGGAAACTAACCAGACTCAAGGAAGAAGCCGGGGAACTGTCCGCCGCTGACGAAAGGCGATACCGCGCATTACGTCGTGCTGCAGAGAGACGCCTTCTGGACGCAGCCGACGTAGTGTGCACCACCTGTGTCGGCGCCGGAGACCCAAGAGTCGCCCGCATGCGGTTCCAATCCATACTCATCGACGAAGGCATGCAGTCGACTGAGCCCGAATGCATGGTGCCAGTAGTTTTGGGAGCGAGACAGCTAATCCTCGTCGGAGACCACTGCCAGCTGGGGCCGGTCGTCATGTGCAAGAAAGCGGCCAAAGCTGGACTCAGTCAGAGTCTCTTCGAACGGCTCGTCGTCCTCGGAATCCGTCCCTTCCGTCTCGAGGTGCAATATCGGATGCACCCCGAACTTTCTCGTTTCCCTTCCGATTTCTTCTACGAGGGATCGTTGCAAAACGGCGTTAGCGCAGAAGAGAGACGCCTCGCTAAAATAGATTTCCCCTGGCCGAGACCGGACAGGCCCATGTTTTTCTACGTCACCCAAGGCCAAGAGGAAATCGCCGGGTCGGGCACGTCTTACTTAAATCGAACTGAAGCTGCAAATGTTGAAAAACTGACTACTCGTTTCTTGAAGGCTGGAGTGCGTCCCGAGCAAATCGGTATCATAACGCCCTACGAAGGTCAGCGATCGTATCTCGTCCAGCACATGCAATATCAAGGAAGCCTGCATGCGAAGCTCTACCAAGAAATAGAAGTCGCGAGCGTTGACGCTTTCCAAGGGAGAGAGAAGGATATTATAATCATGTCCTGTGTCCGTTCGAACGAACACCAAGGAATCGGTTTTCTGAGCGATCCGCGCCGCTTGAACGTAGCTCTCACGCGTGCGAAGTACGGCCTCATCGTCGTGGGCAATCCGAAGGTTCTAAGTAAGCAGCCGCTATGGAATCATCTCCTCGCGTTCTACAAGGAGCGTCGCGTACTCACCGAGGGTCCGCTGTCGAACTTGAAGGAGTCGGC
>LGAG01000467.1:2428872-2449681 GCA_001278395.1 Lerema accius
CCTACACAAATCACTGTTTAACATACCATTCTTACACTATACTGTAAAATAAACTTATAAACCAATTAATTATACATCTATTTTTGCCCTATATGGTTATAAAATTTATATCTATTAAAATATTAGGGCCTCCTGCTATAAATCAACAAAAAACTACTACCCATTTTA
The DNA here is from genome assembly GCA_001278395.1 of Lerema accius. NCBI lineage: Eukaryota > Metazoa > Arthropoda > Insecta > Lepidoptera > Hesperiidae > Lerema > Lerema accius. The sequence continues at coordinate 2,429,041 of LGAG01000467.1, forward strand.
GTTCAACCTTTTTAAAGTGTTTGGGATTAGTACTGGTAGCTTCATTGTAATAGAAGAATAAAACTTCTGATTGTAGAGAGATGGGTTTTTGCTTACAATCATGGACATTTACTATTACTAATAATCTCTTAATTATAAATTAATGGCATATTTCCTTGTTTGCCAGCTCTTACCTTGCTACTAATCTAGAAAACCTTGTGGCATAGATAAATGAGCACAGAAACAGTATAAAAAAATAATGGTTATTTTTATCCTCATGCACAAATTAATTACAAGTAAACCAACAAATTAATTACCAAATAATTACCTTTCTCAAAAATATTTTGATAGCCTCAACATCTACATTGCTCTTGTTCTCAACATCAATTGTCAAAGGTATAACTTGACCGGGGCAATAACCAGAAACTGGTGCTTGCACATCTACAGACAATGGTGGTGACGCACAACAGAAACAGCAGAATGTTTTTTCCATTTGAAAATGTATCGGTTCCTGTAAGTATAAGCTTAAATTGTACAATGCTAACTGGATTTGAGCTAATGAAATTTAACTAAACATGCTCTAGGGTTATAACAAGTAATAAAAGTACTCCTGTAGAACTAATCTATGTATAAATTTTAGAATAACAGCCTAAATTTAAGTTGTAGTTATTTAAAGGTTGAAAGTTTAAATGAATATGCGCAGTTTATCATGCAAAAAATAACATTTTTTAAATTTATGTTGCTCACTACTAAGCCCAAAATTATGGCCAGACCTTTAGATTAAAAGGTTCTTATCTTTAATAATTATGTTGATAACTGAATGCATAATTTAAATAAACTACCATTTAATTTTTTAACATTATACTATTGTTGTAATGATGAGATAAGCACAGTAAAAGTGCTCAAATAATCATAAATTATTATTGAATTTTTGATCTGTACCATTAAACATTTATATAATATTACCCCGACATGTATAAAAATAGTTTATACATAAACAAGACATACCCTGTAAGATGGATTGAGGTTAAGATCCAAAGGATTAATGACAGTGAATGCCATCTTTGTCTCTTGATCAAACTTCCATGGTCTATCAAGGGTCACTTTCACTGTATACCGAACATAGCCATATTTTCCTTCAAATGATGAAGGTAAAACAGGAGGTAAAGCACAGGTGAAGTTGTAAACATTCCTGCCAGCTGGAATCTCAATCTCCGCACCTACAGACAGATTAATTAATATACCATTTTATATTCATAATTATGTAATTCAAATTATTTAGTTCATCTTACACAAAAACAGCTCACATAATGCAAGGCAAAACAAAATATTACAAAATAAAATAAATAATATTAACATAATTACAAAAACTAGTTTTTAATTTATAAGTATTATGATTCTATGGATAATCCTAATGACAATACCAAAATAGTAAAGGGGACACTTCATCCCCTAGGTGTAGTTTCGTCAGAAAAAATGTAAATCCCACAGTCACACTTTTATAAAATATGGATTTAATTGTGGGATATGGTTGGTTTATAATCATGTACTAACTCACCTGAACTACTCCCCAGCAGGTAATAGCTAATTTGGAAATACTCTTCATTTCCTGTATGTAATGTATCTGTGGTCTCTGTTTTTCCATCTGAATCCTGTTCTTCCTTACTTTCACTCCACTCTGTGTGAGCTTCTCCTTTAAACTTGACGTGGATACCTACAGTAACATATTCAATTCATTGACATTATGAATAATATCTGCACCCATAAAGGTTTAACATACGTGTGAATATAATCGGCTCTGAGTCATAAAAATGCTGTAATCATATAAATAAGTGTTACCTCGAACTTTTTTGGGGCTGTCAAACACATATTCTATCCTCCCATTTACTGTTTGTCCACCATAATATGTATTCCATTGATTGTCTAGGTATATTGCCGCTTCTTTAATACCCATCTTGGACTGTAGGTGAATGGAAATATTTTATTAAATACTACTGCCGGGTGCTCTTCTTTTCAGATTGGTTCTTGATTTATTACGAATTTGATTTGACGATTTTGTTTGACATTGACAACTTCTAAGCAGTCCACAGAGTACCGAAAATACAGATAACTTATAGATTTTTAAAGACCAAGGGTGGTGTACACTTTATCCCGTAGTCAAATTCATCGTGTTTGTCTACATAGTCTGTGACTCAGTGTCAGTCAGTGTCTATTAAGTCTATACTTTGACTTTTGTTTTGTTTTGTATATAATCTGTGACTGACTTTGATTTGATTTGATTGATGGATGTTCATTTTCAAGAATAAGAAAAACAAAACCATAGAGTAACTTATATAACAAAACAAATGTGCAATAAAAATAATCATAGGACATCAATATAAAAAATCGATTTATATTATCATTAAGTTACTAAATAATACCTACAGACTTTCAGCTTGATACCTTTGGACTGAAATTTAATATTTCTTAAGAGTCATTAGGTATTCAAAGAAAAAAAAAATTAACTGTACATTGTACGATATTATAGAAATATTGTTTAGTGAAAGGTATACCTCAATGTTATTAAAGTTAGCGTAGTTTCAATGTGTACTTTGTAAGTGCTTAATTTATTGATAATGTAATCGTTTGTAATTTTTTCTATTTCAGGCTCTGGTGATGACTTTAGTTACAGTACAGCTTCACGCGCCTTTGCGATGTCTTCGATATGACTGACGTTTCTATTATTATCCCCATATACAATGGCGAAGTATGGATTGATAACTGTATGAAATCTATAGCAAACCAAAGTGTGTTAGAAACAGAGATTGCAGTTGAAATAGTCATATTTAATGATGGAAGTACGGATCGCACTGCGACCATTCTTCAAAAGTGGTCAGAGTATTTTATTAACAGAGGGATTTCTTTTATTGTCACTGGAACAGAAGATTCAAAGGGTGTGGGAGCAGCTAAAAATGGAGCTATTAGCAAAAGCTCTGGACAGTACCTCTGCTTTCAAGACATTGATGACACTATGCACAGAAATAGAATACTTCACCAGCTGAATGTTGCAAAAAATAATCATAATATGTTAGTTGGAAGTAAAATATCTCGTATTCCCAGTAATTCGACTCCTCGCTTTGTTCAATGGGCTAATAACTTAACGCCTTTCCAGTTACCATTGCAAGTATATCTTTCCTTTGGGCCTACCATACTTATGCCTACTTGGTTTTGCCATAGATCAGTTTATGATAAAGTTGGTGGTTTTGATGAATCCGGCAAAGGAACACCTGAAGATCTTATATTCTTTTATTCTCATATTGACAATGGTGGTCTATTACATAGAGTAGACGAGGAATTAGTAATTTATACTTATCACCAAGCTGCTGCTACATTTTCAGTAAAGCGGGAGGAGATTCGCAGAATACAAATGAGAAGGCTAGAAAATGTTGTATTACCATACTGGAATAAATTTACTATATGGAATGCTGGAAAAGCAGGCAGAAGAATAGTGCGCTCATTATGTCCAGAGAATCTCAAAAAAGTAGAAGCCTTCTGTGATGTTGACAGAAAAAAAATTGGTCGTACAATAGAATTGTATTGCCCTATCAAAAGAAAAGTAATAATTAAAGTTCCTGTTGTTCATTTCTCAAAAGCAAAGCCTCCATTAATAATATCTGTAAAAATTAATTTAACTAAAGGGGATTTTGAAAGAAATCTTAGTTCTATGAATCTCATTGAAGGAATTGATTATGTTTTGTTTAGTTGAAAAAAAATTAAGTTAGTAGAATTAAGTAAAATAATTATAAGTGTTCTTTAAATAAACTATTTATTAATGAACCTAGTGTTATTTTTATTTCTGTTGTGGGAGAATATTCTAATGACATTTATAATAATTGAGAAGCGGGCAGAGAAAGGCGTAGATGAGTATACAATTTACTATTATATAGTATATAGGTGCATCAAGTAATGTGTAGGTACCTTAATATCTAAGATAATAGCCCGTCCCACGTAATTCTAAATTTTTGTATCCCAAATCCCAATAGTATCTTTTCTTTCTGCTTTCTTGCGTTATGAAAACCGGAGACGGGATGTGGAATATGACTTGTTAAGTCTGCACCACCTAACTCCGAAGTTCAAAATTGTAATTAAATTCTATTAATATTCTGTGGTCTTAGGACAACTTAACCTGTCCTTCTTGTCAATGTCAAATTTGGTTTAAAGTACTCGCATCCAAGGCACAAAAATATTAAAAAAAATCAATGTGAAATGTGATTAAAAGTCAAGAACAAATGTTTATTGTCATTCTGTTCTGTCATTCGATGTCTCGTTCTGACACAAGTATCTACGGTTTACTTTACTTTAGTTTGTGCTTTACTTGCTTGTATTCCATATCACAGTTTTTGGATTTGGTGTTTCTGCTGCTGATATCCTATACTATACGTTTCTCAATCAACTTGAAATTGCAATATATACATGGAATAATTTATACAAATAACTTTGAATAAACAGATTGTTCTACAAAATAATGGACGAATCAAAGAAGGAAAGTCAAACATACACAGTAGAAGATCTAAAGAGTAAAGGTAATGAATGCGTAAAGAATGCGAAATACATAGAAGCCGTATTGCACTATACTCACGCTTTGAAAATGGATCCAAATAATTACGTGCTATATAGCAATAGATCATTTGCATTTTTAAAATTGGACCAGCATTATTTATCACTCCAGGACGCTAATGAAACTGTACGGTTGCAACCACAGTGGGCAAAGGTTTGTTTATACTTTAACTTATGTATACAAATCAAATTACTGTTTAATTTTGTTGTCATTTACACCTTGGTTATCAAAGTTATCAATTTATTCTAGCTTGCTTATTTTTATGTACCTTACAGTGATACAGAATCTAACCTGCACATTTTCTTTCGTGCCACTTATGGATCTTGTAATGAGAGTTTAAGTTTTTACCTTTATTCATCCATGATTTTTATAGAAATAGATGGTAGATAAGTCATGTAATAATTATCTGTTACCTTTAAACAAGGACAGTAACATCAAAGCTATTACTTGTGTTAACGTCTAGGAAAAGTAAAGAAAGAGAGAACATGTTCCAAAACATATGAAACATACATGTGGTTTATGAGAAGGAAGTATCTTATACTGTAAGTTTTGTTTTCAGGGCTACTTTCGTCGGGCTGAAGTGGAAGCTGCTAGTGGTTTATATGATGAAGCTATCATCTCATATACTAGGGCCCTTCAACTGGATCCTCAAAATCAGACACTGATAGAATCCATAAAAAACATAACAGATATTCAAAAACAAAAAAATCAAAGTAAGTATGTTTACAAAATACATGTTTATATACATCTGGTATCTCTTCGATTGTGATTATATTTTTCAATACAAATTATATTTAATGTTACTTGTTTCAGGGAATCAAAATGTAATATGGTTGTGCACATGTATTGGACTAGTAACTGGTATTGCAGTGGTTGTGCTGGACTACACTTTAACTACAAAACCTACATTAACAGTAATTACTTTTTTCAATAACTATTCTCTTATGTCTCTGTTATATAAAACTTATGTGAGGCATTGATATTTTCAAACATGTCTTACATGTTTTCCCACCTTTATAATTCAGTTTAGAAAATATCAGCTAATATATCAAAAAGGTCAAATTTTTAACTAATAATAATCAATATAAAAAAAATCATTAGAGTACATAATGTATGAATTTATTTGCAGAATCCATTGGCTATGGTGGCATTTTCAATAGCACTGGCAGGTGTAGGATGGGCGATTGGTAAAAGTGCATCATTGATGAATACATGGAGTGCAGGGAAGTCATTACAACCACCGGAAGATTTAGGTAAATAGCTTTATAATATTTAAACAAAATTTATCTAAAAGTATTATAGGAGCAGATGGGACATAATTTATTATTACACAATGATCAATAATCAGTGCTAGTGTTAATTTCAATGTTGATATATTTCTTTGTTTACATACTTTTTCTCTGACATTATTTCTATTTTCTTTCAGCTGGAGCAAATAATTCAGAAAAAGAGACAGTCATACCAGAGAAAAGAACTAAATACAGTAAGGCTCAAGCAAGACAGAGATTTAAGCAAGGAAAGCTCTAGTAGTGTTTTTTGTTGATATTTTACGGTAATTTACTATTATCTTATAAGGTTTAGGGTTGTCTATTGGATAGTTTTACCTCTCACTTTTCATGTTAAAGTTTTTACTTATAATGTAGTTTTTTAACAAATGTAATAAATACTAATTAGTGACTGTACATGATATATCCAGTTTATTGAAAATTCCATTGTTTTTATTGGTTTAAAAACATACTAATGTTTTTTATTTGCTCAATGAAATTGTTTCAATTTATACATGGGTAATATTATCTTGAAGTAATTTTAAAAGTTCTTCTAAGTATTATAAGAAATATAATTTTTTAATTGACAGTCAGTTATGTATATATATACAATAATGCTGTATATATTCATCGCTACTACATTTTATATTGTCAATGATATATAGGTACTTAATATCAGTTAAATATTTACTTCACAAATCCCAATATATATACAAACAAAATGTAGTTAATTATTGTGTAGATATTCTTAGTTTCATTTGTCTTAAATACTTTCCTTACAACATTTAATGAATAAGTAGAGTTTGGAAGACTTTTATGAGTGACGATAAAGAAAAGTATAAGGTAGGTACATAAAAATACTGGATATTTGCAAAAAAAGAAGCATTGGAAAAAGGGATTCAATCCTATCCATGTAATTATGGTGTAGTGTTATATCTGTTCCCGTTTTGATACTTTTATATCGATAAATCTGTTAACTTATAAATATACCTACATAAGATAGGTAATGTATCTGTAGAACTGCGCTGTATAATGTATACTGAAAAAAATACATACATAAAATGTTAACTGCCAAATATAATATACCTACCTACTATCTCGTTTTTCTTACAATGTTGCCTTTGTTCGGATTTCCAAAATAAAAGGTGTAAAAAAGAGGAAATACTTTATTGATCCTGAGATAAAATGTAATTCGAAAATTCCATCAATACAATATACATTTGATAACTTGTCTAACACCTTACACTTAAAACAAGTATAACACAATGTTTGGATGTTAAAACATCAGTATAATGATAACTATGAATTCACTACATTGGTAATGCAACTAATGCAGATTAGTTTACACTGGAGCCATTCAACTGTAAGCACAAAAGGTGATGTTTGTATGGTTTATGTCAGTTTCAAGTAAAAGGGCTTTGCATAATTTAGCTGGCGCGAAGGTTGTTTTGGGGAATAATAATTACAAAATAATAATAAAAAAACTGCTTATCTTGTACTTAAGTGGCCCCTCTCCGGAATACCATCATAAACAAACCCGGAACCTTTCACGAAACCAACCAAGTGACATGACAAAGATTGAGTGACAAAGATTAGCAATACGAGTAGTTTCTTAAATCTAAAATTAAAATATGCATGGAAATTCACATAATTTACACTACAATATCTGGAATAATTATAGAACGTGTAACAGTAATACATGCTTTTTATATTCTTATATTTACTTAGTAATATTACATGGTAATATTTAATAATAACAGGCAAATAATGGGACAAAAGCTAAGGTACCATTCTAAGAACTGCACCTAAATAGTATCCACAACATCAAGGTAACAATTTTTGCAATAATAAGTCGATAGTATAATATTAGAAAGGTGAATCTGCAGAATTTGGCAAAGGTATTTACCAAGTCATACATTTAGTCGCTGTCCGAAATAGCCTTCTTCCTTCGTTTGGCTTGTTTAGGTTTTACAATTTCCTCTTCCTGGAATATAATAAAACTTAAATTTAACACAATTATCTAAGTATTGGGAGTATAACATCCATCGGGGATTTCAAGCAATCTTTAAATATTAGGATAGGTATAAAACGAAATTATATTTTATTAGAGTAGATACTTAGATTTGAGAACATCTATCTTCATGTAAACAACTTTTTATCATCATCATACAAGTGGCCTTACCTCACTATCTTCATTAGAAGAATGTAAATTTTGACTGATAGGTAACGAACTTGATACTAATTTTCGCGCTCGTCTAGATATGGGCAACTCGTCCTCCCACGCTAAAGAAAACAGGTCACTGTATTGCTTCTGAAATTAAAAATGTGATTACAGGTATTAATTTTTATGTATAATGTCTAGGCCAACACTATTTTTGTATTCTAGGCAAATTATAAATACTTATAAAAATAGAGACTGAATCAATATTGATTCAGATAGATGTGCGGGAGTGTAAATAGTAACTTATAATAATTGCCTAATACATACCCTCAGACTGTCACTGCTGTTTGATTGCGATTGCTGCAATGCTTTTTGCATACATTCCATGTTAAATATTGACATGTCATCTTGTTCCACACAACATACTCTTATTTGCTCCAAATGGCCAAGAACCTGTAAAAATAATTACAATTACATATAATTGTACTTACCTCAGAGGACACAAAAATGTGAATAATATACCTATATTTACTATACTTACTAATTCAGCGGAAGGTGGAGCGTTAGGTGGAATAGTATGCTTTCCAGGGCGTTTTCTTTTATTAGGACTAGTTCCTGGATATCTTGTACTTAACAAGACAGCAAGTAAATCGCCAACTTTATCCTCATAGTCCTGACACCAGTACATTATTGTAGATACCACAAAAGTATCTTCCTCATCAAGAGTTCTGCAGAACATCTGCCGTAAAACTTCGGCTGTCGGTCTTTCTTGTTTTAACATCAACAGCACTGATGTGAGAGCTTCGGCGTTGCCTTTGAATGTTAATTTTGGGATAATAGGCAAAACATCCTCTACAGAAATATCATGAGCTGTTAGAAGTTGCCACAGGCAATACTGCTCGTAAGTTTCCCAATCGAGGCTGGCATTGAGCATCGTTATGATATCATCAGATTTAAACATCATCAAGTTGCCTTGAAGTGTGAGACATATCAACCGTTGCAGTTGCCATGAGTCTAACGTCGACATAATGATATGTAAGAGATCAATGTGATTTTGAGCATGGTCTTTAAACTCTCTGTAAACATCTGGTATTAGCCATCCAAGAAGATGGACACTGCGATCATAGCACCTTCGGAAGTCAAGGGCCAAGTTGTCAGAGACCTTCACATGCAGAAAACTACAGTACTCCTTATAATATTCTGATTTATATTTGACATTCTTTCTTTTAACATTATCACGCTCATTCCGTCTTTCGCGTTCATAACAAATTTTAAGATAGGATAGTATATAATAACCAGCACAGTCAACAGAGTTTTGTGTGCGGAATTCCTTAAATACATCCAGCATTAACTTCCGCTTTGTTTCATCGCCCGCACTGGTAAAAACATTGATTAAGGCAAATATTGGCATATTTAAAACAACCTCTAGTTCAGCAGGTGTTGGAGTACGGCTGATTTTTAGAGGTGCAGCATCTTGTTGCATTGCAGCAAAAATATCTGCCAGAACAGTTGCAGTTGGCATAGGGTTAGAGCACGCATTAAGCAATGCAGTTGCTGCTGCATATGACCGTTCATCTAGAAGAGTCTCAGCATAAGGTCGTAAAACGAGAGGAAAAGCGGCAGCTAGTTCTGGGCGTTCGCGTGCACGCACTTCTGATAATGGCAAATCATCATCATCTGTGTCTTCTGCCACATTTGGAACAATCTCATCTTCATCATCCGAGAATGCTGGCTCATCAGGTCCACCAATTCTTGGCAAATCTTCATGATTGTCATCTCTATTTCCAGAAACTCCTTCTCCATTACCATTGGTACAAAATTCTTTAAATGTTTCTCTAACAGTTGTACGCAATTCACGATCTAACTTTGGCGAATCAAAAAGTGGCTGTAAGTTAGGCAGTACTCTTTTCTCTATTATCTGCTGCAGTGAATTAAATATTCCTTGTTTAACTTTGTCAGCGTAAATTGGATAGAAATGGGGAATAATGCGGCATAGGAAGTCAAGTAATGTAGCTGTCACCGCAGGATGTGATCGCATAGAATGGTGCATTACTAGGATTGCTGGTTCAATATTCATAATATTGTCTTTGTCTGGTTCATAGAATAGCCAGTCATAAAATAGAGCAAGTTTGGCATTAGATGCAGCTACATTTGATGTACAAGTAGTTAAAAGCCATCCAATTACTGCCCATCGTGGAATAATGTCAGAACATAGTAACTCATTTGTAGGATGAATTACTCCAACAATAAATCGAATCATATCACTTCTAAGACTTTGAGATTCTGGTGTAGCTAGATATTGCCTTTGAAACCATTCTTGGTATTTTTTGTGATGACCAAATCTTACTTGAGATGTTAAGAAAACTAATTTCCTTTCCATGTCTGGTGTAAGCCTTGATTGTAAATATCTTCTGGATGTTCGAGTTTGCAGCAGTTGTAATACGTTATTAAATGTGGTTGACAATGATTTTGGATTTATTAAAATATCTTGCCAAAGTTGATTGAATTCTGGAATGCGTGCTACATTTTGAAGAAGTCGTACTAAATCTCTACCCAATGTTAGAACTTCTGTGAAGTGCTCCCGAATTAAGGCTATGACAAAATTTACTTCTTTTTGTCGTAATGGCATTAGGTGTGGTATATTGTGGTCTTCTATCAATCTTAAATATGTGTAAACTACCACACATATGAGTACAGGATATTTATCAAGCCACATTCGGTTATCAATGTAGATGTCCAATAGAGATTCAACAAGGAATATATTTTTTGGTGTTATATCACCTCCTGAAGCATATCGCATTAGATTCCAGCAAACGCTATCCACACCTGTGACTGCATTTCTTATCATCTCTTTAAGTAACCATAATAATTGATTGCGTGTAATGTCTGTGAATTTCAAATACCTTTCTAAGATTAAATTAGACAGGTTATTAAGTACACTCGCTAACCCATCTCTTGTTATGAGTGTTAAGTCTCTGTAACATTTAGTAGCATTATGTGGTTCTGTTAGAATAGACATCAACATCCCTAGAGATACATCTTCATGATTTTTACAAACTGCATTGTTAAGAGCGTCATGTGCTTCTTTTTCACTACAGTCAGCCACCAAGGATTGAAAATAATTATAAGCTCTTTCATATCTCTGCAAATTAAGAAAATATACGTAAACAAACAATAAAATTTATTAAGAATTTAAAAAATCGCGCCATTATGACAACAGCGCCTCTACCGGTCCATTATAAAACTATGATTTGTCATGGCCGATTGGACTATTCTTTGTTAAAAAGGGCGTTTTTATGCACGGTACCTCTTCAATTTCATCCTTGTTTTCTATTGCGGTAACTACGAAAAGTTTAGGTGAATTTGCCTTGGTCTGATCCATTATATATTAGTTTTTAAACCATTAATTTTAATAAAAACCTTGCGTGGTTTTCCCTCATGACTATCGTTGGCAAAATAATACCTAGACAAGCAATATACACAACTGATTACAACTCCAATCACAGATTATATATAGGGTGTGTAATGTGTAGAGTATATAGCAGTGGCAGTTTATTGAAATCTTTATTCTGTGGTTTCTTTTTAAAATATTTATGACTATCACAGACTACGTAGATGACTATATTGTCGATTCGGATTGAAAGATCGGATCATCGGATGAGTTTTAAGATAGTCGTACCACATACCGGAGTCCAATCAAAAAGAGTACCAATCTAAATATAAGACTGTATCAGTTTCCGATCCCGAACGCATGCTAGGATCAGAATCTTACACAGAATGTAATATTTTGTGATCATTCTCATTTTATTCTATTTAGATAATTTGATCCGAGTATACTCAGTTTTTGGTTGGTCATTCAACATGGACTATTCAAATTTAGCAATGGGTTTAACAGCGTAACCTAAAAGTGGAATGAACGTAGCAATGTGATATTCGTAGAAAGTCAAAGTCTAAACGATAATTATTAAGTGAACTTTGATACAATTTAACTCGTATACTTATTGAGTACATTCGCTCCGATTTGTCTCCGTTATCTCGTGTATAATATAGTATAGAGTAGAGCTATCGTGTAGTGTGATGTAGTGTTTATGTTTAGTAGCAATCACAGTGTATTATATACTTACTTACGTTCCAATCCCTATAAGCCATAGATGATACACTCTATAAGCTATCTTCATGCTCTATCTACTCTATGGCATTGCCGCTCTCGCTCGCCGTCCTCCGCCATTTTGTGATAGTCTCTTGTCGGCTGTCAAGTAAAGTGTTATCACGCTGAAATAAATGTAAATGTAACTGTGCTGATAAATAATTAAAAGACGTTTAATTCTAAACAACCAATATATTGCTGTCAATAATATATATTCAAAGAAAAGGTATTGAATTCATTTGATGGTGGTTTCAAATCACTGGACTTGCATCAAAATAATTTTGCCGGTGTATCATTGTACCGAACAAAATAATTTTGTTGCATTCGTTTATATTTTGTACTTCTGTGTATGTCCAAACTATCTTTATTATCGTGTTTTCAGATTGAAATGATGGATAATCAACGTGAGAAGGAGCGTGACCGCTCCAGACGCGGCGATAGGCCTTCGCGGTTTTCCGACGCTACACGTGATCGTTCAGGGGAACGCGATCGTTCGGATGGTAAACGCATATTTGTTTCAAACATTCCATATGAATATCGTTGGACAGAGCTAAAGGATTTATTCAAAGAAAAGGTTTGTACAGTTTTAGTTTAATTATAACATTTGAACACATTCCGAATCATGTCTCAAAAATATTCTGAGTTATTTAATCAAGAATAACTCAAATTGTTTCTATAACACGTATTGTTTCTATTTACCATTTGTTAACCTTAAGGACCTTAAGGTCTTATTTATTTATGTTTCAACATGATTAAGAACTGTCTGCATTAATTCTGACATACATTCTGACTTTTATGAACTTTTAGGTGGGTGATGTAGCTTATGTTGAATTATTTAATGATGAAAATGGAAAGCCTAGAGGTTGTGGTGTTGTGGAGTTCACCAATCCTGAAGCCATGAAGAAAGCTTTATATGTAATGCATAGATATGAATTAAATGGAAGGAAACTTGTCCTGAAGGAAGAAACTGGTATGTAAACCGGGTTAAAAGAAATGTTAATTATATTCAAATTTACTAAATTCTCCATTTTTTAAATTACATGTTACTATGAAATAATTTATGGTGCATTACACGAGAAGCTATTATTATAAATTTTGTGTATGTGAAAATATTAAATATTGTTACAGGCAATGAAAGAAATCGAGCAAATAATCCAAGACCTGGAGGTAATAATATGGGAAGAAATAGAGAAGAAAAGGATGGGTACAATTTGTTTTATTATCTGTGGGATTATAATTTTATTTTTCAGTCTGATTTACTATATTTAATACTGTTGTTGTTACAGTTGGGGAATGGGGATGATGAACAAACCACGAGAGCCTGATAATTTCAATACTTATGGATTAAGTTTACAATTTCTTGAATCAATTAATGTACAACCACCTCTTGTAAAAAAAGTTTTTGTTGCAAATGTAAGTATGTTGAACCTGTCTATTAAATCAAAACTTCATAATGTTATACAAATCATACACAAATAAAATTGATTCATTGAAATGTTTGTCATAACACAAACACAATAAATTAAACACATTGCTTACTATTTGTGGATATAATGTAAAATTAGAAAATAGTATTCCTTAACAATTGGTTGTGTGATTGTATTTATATTTTATACATAATTTCAGCTGGATTACAAAGCAGATCGCGCAAAAATTAAGGAAATATTTAAGATGGCTGGTAAAGTTCGTAATATTGACTTGGCTGTTGACAAAGATGGCAACAGTAGAGGGTTTGCAGTTATTGAGTATGACCATCCTGTAGAAGCTGTGCAGGTAAACATCAACGAACAAGAATAATGATTGTCTGTTATTAATTTAATTATGTATTATCTTATAATGTATAATTTCAGGCAATATCAATGTTTGACAAGCAAATGTTGTACGATCGTAGAATGACAGTCCGTATGGACAGGGGAACAGATAAAGCAGAATTACGGTTACCTGAGGGTCTGAAGGGCATTGGTTTAGGTTTAGGGACCAATGGAGAACCTCTTAGAGATGTCGCAAGAAATTTGCCACAACCTCCGACCACAAACAACATAAATCTTGCCACTGCAGGATCTACTATAGGTGCAGCTGGCGTTCTAGGAGCAGTACCCGCTGCCAGTGTTGCTTTGAATGGCTTAGGGACTGGGTTATCAGCTAATAGCCTAGGCACCAACAATACCCTCGGCAGTAGTTTGGGGTTGCAGGTGAGGCTAATTAAGCATTAACCAATAAATAATTTTTTTGTCTGTGTCACTCATATAACAGAAAATGTCATCCTTTCAGGCTCTTGGGTTAACAGGCCTGGGTGCTTTACAAAATCAGCTTCTTCAACAAGGTCTCACAGCTAATGATTTGGCAACAGTTCTCACAGCTCAAGCTCAAGCCCAGGCTACTGTCAACAGTAATAATTTAGGTATGGGGAACTCCGATATGGGATCAAATGTCCTTGGGAATTCAGGAATGAATACTAATGTTTTAGGACCAAACTCCTCGCTTACAAGTGGGCCCCTGTCAGGTAAAGATCAATTACCTTGTAATATGTTTGTAATTAGTAGTTAATAATTATGCGAATGTTTTATCACTTGTGTCATTTTAGGAACTAATCGGCAAATGGGCAATGTTTCTGTACCTGGACAAGGCTACGGTCGGGATTCGACGTCCCAACAATCTAGTAGGGAGAAGACTTCTGACATGGTCATCATCACAAATGTGAGTACATACTTTACATGCTGCATGTTAACGATGGATGGTATTTCGTAAAAAGGGTTTCAGTACTGATTCTCTTCCACCCTTTCTTTCGTCAAAAGTGACTACAATTACCGCAAAATATTATGTAGAACAAAATAAAAATTGTTAATAATATTTATTAATGTAAAAATTGTTTTTTAGCTCCCTCCAACAGTTACATGGCAGTTGATAAGAGAAAAGTTCAGTGAATGCGGTGATGTTAAATTTGCTGAAATGACCGCGCCTGATACGGCTGTTGTTCGCTTCCACAAAGAATGGGATGCAGAGAGAGCTATTAGTATCCTTTGAAAATTACGTAGATATCACCTGTATTTCAATTTGACTACTAATATTAACATCGCAAATTAGTATTGGTGTATGAAATATTTTCCTTAATTGTGTTATCAGAAATGTTTGATAGGACTCGTATCGATGGTAGAACTATAGATGTCCATTACTTTTAACGACAATTGAGGTTAGTAATTTTTTTTTTATTTATAATTTTACACTAGCAGGATTTTTTGGTATCGAGTTCTTTCATATTAGTTGAAATATACAAGGTGATTTCTTCATCAGTGCACAATTTTTATCATTTTTTCAATAAGTAGGGATGTGGTTAGAATAAAATAACACAATTATTGTAGGTTTTTTCGTAACTATCTTTGTTAAATCAAATATTTATTACAAGATTTACTACAATTATCTCAAACTGAATATGTAACAGAGGAATAAATATTTCAATATACTCTTAAAAGGGGAGATCTCGACTTTGTTTCTCAAATAGCTGCATTAAGGAGTCTGTGTAATTCTACACTTGTCTGTCCAACGGTTTTATTATTGTTGGAAGAAAATGTATGTCTGAAAATGGTTTTAGACCTGCAATGTCTAAATAACAACTGGTGGCTATATTTCGCTAAAGTGTACTGTATTCAAAAGTTAGCCTTTATGGTATCTCCCAACTGTCTAGTACTGTTAGGACTAAAATAATTCCAGCGATAATGGGTTAACCTATGTTAAGGTTTGTTTTCACCTCTTCATAGTGTGATTTCGAAACTTTCGAGATTTAATTATTCCTCCAGTGAGTTGCATTCTTACGGTTTTGGATTTCCGAATGAAACTTATAAATTAATCGTTACTACGCGTAATTACGCGTTAATCTTTGGAATAGTTTCGCAATTGGTACTCACGTCATTGTTACGTACAGTTATTGGTGTTGTTGTTCGAAGGCATGTTGATAATCTTTAATGTAACAGGAAAGTTTGTGTTTCAATACTTGCATTGGTAAACAACGTTATAATATTCGCATTCATATTATTTAAATTAATTGTGCATATGATAAAAAGATTACCTTGTTTAGCATTTCGTTTTTGTACACCGATGTTGTATAACGTCCGGCTGGTTTTACCGACGTAGGATTTATAATTTGTAAATAATTTCTGCTGTAAGTCGATTATGAATTATGTCTTTTATAAGTTTTTAATTTAAATAATCGACTTGTGGTTGTGGTATTTGCTGCTAGAAATTGGACATGGATGATATCTTCAAAAACTGGTTAAAGTCGGTTGCTAATATTCTCGAGTGGTTTAAAAAGCAAACCGGACTGGAGTTAGTCGATCCGCCGCTTCCTGGTTCGCTATCATAGTTTAACAACTTTCAGTGGTCTATCGCTTTTGATGTCGGAAGAAAAGTCAACACATTGCGACATTTCGGCTGAATTATCAATAAATATAATGTGAGAGCCGAGCAAAACTTCACAGAGCATTAACCTCCCAAAACGGTTAATTAGAAATTGTGTAGTTTTAATCCCCGCGTACCGCACACGATGCCTGCCTAGACGTCTTCTTTACACGATCGTATGAAAGAGTTTGTTAGGCTGCGTTGCTTTTATAATTATATTAAACGTTTCAATGTTCATAGTATTTGTGATGTCCCGCGCGGACGAAGTAAATGGGATTTAAACATAAAATTGTTTGTATGTTTTCAGGAATGTGGTATTGAAGTTGGGTCTGTTCGTTTGACTACTGCTTTCCATCGTCGTCGTCTTATCACATCCGCCGCTGACGTATCTTCATTCTCCGGCTTTTCGTTTGACATGAATTAATGACAAGTGTTTGTATCTTAGTGTAGCGTTAAGTGTCATAATGTTTGCTGTACACGATTTAGAGAAATAAATGAAATTTTAGAAATGTCGTAACATTTTATAGAAGTGATTTAAATTGTAACCGAGGTAACCGATTTAATTCGAAAGGTTGTACGCAAGTTGAGTTATTATTATGAATATTTTGGTTTGATAAATCCAGTCGTTCAGTGCTTGATGGTCGTTCAAGTACATAATCTAAAAAGTCGTGGAATGTCGTTGACGTAAGTTTTCTTACGCTTTCATTGGGAAATGTTTTGTTTGTTTCCTAAACATTTAATACATCTGGAGGGCATGAACATAATTTATATACTAACCATCACTACATTTTAACTCTTCATTACAATCGGACATATTTAATAGTTATTTTATGTGGTAGGTTCTTACTTCGGAAAATCAGAATACAATAGTCTAAAAACATGAAAAAAATCCTTCAAGGATATATGCGTTTTAGTTGAGTTGTCATTTCTGGATAGCACAAAAATTAATTGTTTTATCAAAATATATATCAAGACTTAAATGCTTTTCTAACATACCTGTTCCTGATAATTGTTGAGGTACTTGGAATACGGGTATTGTATTGAATTATGATCCGGCACACAAAATGAATTGTTTTGAAATATTATGGCAGTGGTTTGGTACACATAGGTTGCACATCATTGATATTGTTGGGATTTTTCAATGACGTGTTTCCAAATGGACATTTACATATTTTTTGATATTTTATGGGTCTCAAATAATTGATCCGACATTATATCGGTATAAGAAAATATGTAAACAAAATTTCCGTCGGCAATAATTCTTCCTCTACTGTTGTCATCTAATTTGTTTATATTTTAGAAAAGTAGGGATTGGTTTCGAATTAAATCGAAGTTCACATGATGACGCGATTTATTTCAATGATCCTAATATCAAATTTATTCTATCTATTTGGCAAATGATTTTACAAGACATCAAGAAATATCGTGCAATCATGTGAATAGTTCAGCGGTAATTCATTCTGTTTCATTTCAATAAATATCTTATACTTATCTCATATTGTTTATTTGACTTGTTTTACTTGTAATGTGGTGATCGAAGTGAAGTCTGAAGAGAGGAGTATTGTTTTGATTGCATCACATATCAAAGAAGCATCAAGTGGGTCAAAATAGTTTCTAATATTTGGTAAGTGTTCTTGTCAACGAATTTCGATTTTTCTTTAATTGGATCGATGTGCATGGGCGTTAAATATTTTATATTGAAGTAACCACGTAACGAGATATTATTTTGAAATTGTTCGTGGCTACAGATTTCATAATGCTTCATAATTCTTTGTACCTAATCTTACATTTCTCACAGCTCATTCAAGATGTCGGGTTCGTCGAATCGGTTAATTGGTAATAGTGATAGGCTCGCGAGGCACTTGAAGATGTTCAGTGTAATTGTCGAAGGTTTGGTGCATCAGGGGTACTCTTGTCTGGCCAACTCTTTGTGAACTTGTTTTCCATTTCATTCACAGTAGTATTTCAGTATTTTTAGTCCTTGGTTTTCATTTTTTCTGCATTAATATTAAGTGTACGTAAGGTAATATCAAAAAGTTGTTTGCAGATGAAATGGTAAATCCATTGGAATTACGATATTTCTCTTACAATGTGGTGGAGGAACGAAGTGGACAAATGTGGAGGTAAACATTTTAATTAATGTAAGAGATCATCATCATCATCACAACCCATAACTCCTCCACTGCTGGGCTCGGGTCTCCTTTCACAGTGTGAGGAGTACAGGCCACAGTTAATCATGCTGGCCTAGTGTGGATTGGCAGACTACACACCTTTGAGAACTTTATGGAGAACTCTCAGGTGTGCAGGTTTCCTCACTATATTTACGTCACTGAAGCAAGTGAATAGCGCGTGCAATATTTAGTACAAGTATATTTTTAATATGAAGTAATTTCCAAGGCATAAAATAAGGACAATTTTTTTATTATCCACAGTGTAATTGAATTTTTTTTAATTGGAACTTCATTTTATAATTTTTCTTTTAAGGAGGTAATGGAGCTGACAGCTTGGTTAAGCGTTGTTGATGAGAACGACACATTTTGTACCGTATCCGTTTTCATGTAGACGTATATTGAACGGAAGCATCGAAGCTAACTTTTCAGGTAATTTATTATTGTTTGCTATTGCTTTTATATGGGTAAATATCATTATGTTGGGACTGACAGCGGCCGGAGGAACATAGCAGGCTGTTTAAAATTTTATTAAATTATAGAGATTCAAGTTTATTACTAATTTTATTACTTTTCTATTTTTTGACAGATTACGTGTTCGTTCGTATGAGGAGTCGACTGCAAAAAACTTAAAAGCTATACGTTTCTTGGGCTGTGACATCAAAGTAATATAAGTTTTGTAAACAATAAAGATATCGCAGGTATCCAAATATTTGTTTTATTGCTATTTTTTTAGTTTGTGGCGTAATTTTTATCATTTTCGTTGGCACACACACAATTTTTTTTTAATCGATACTTGATAATACTACTTTATGGTAGTAGAAAGGATAATATCAAATTCTAGCAAAAAATACAAAGCTGACTTTAGACTGCAAGGTAGATTATCTTAGGGTAAAGTAGTTCAAAGAATAAAGTGACCATTCGGATACTGTGGGCATCATAATAATATAATGATGGTTAGTTTTTCGTCTAAAAACATCAATCTCTGTTCACAATGTTAACTCCAAAGTATGCTAGATTACGATCAGAACGTAGACGTTATTGTTCGCTCTTTAATTGCCTAAATTAACAAATCATCACGACACTGGGAATACATGCCTTCGCACAACCTTTACGTAATAAATGAGGCTTTACACGTTGCTCTCTATTATGGAGGATCAGTATCTGATCAAATGGCAATTGCATTGGTGAGGGTATGAACTGTGAATATGCAGCTTTAATTAAACTAACCAACCTCTGCTATCTTTTATTTATCACTTACAAACACTATAGATGATATAGATTAATAACTTAGCTAAGACTACAATTAATTCGATGAATGATAAAATTGAAGTTCCTATAAACAGGTTAATTACTCCAGCACTCCTCACTGAAATACAAGATATAAGACAATTATTATTTCAACTTTATATAAAGCGCACCTGAGTCTACTTAACCTACCACCCTTTGCTTGACTCGTTTTCGGACTGGGGAACTTGATTGTCTAATTCTCAGATCAGTCTTCAGATGTAGCAATGCTTTATGACCAACTTCGAGTTTGACAAATCGGTACTAGTAAGTTAATAACGGAAATAATTACTGACACTAACTTCCATATTCCTATTCCCCTTCGTAATGAATTGGCAGCTAACTAATACTCTCATTACTCTTTATCACTTAACAATCCCTGCTACAGTAAGTAATACTTAGGTAGGTACTCCAGGTTTGTCAGATGTCCATGGGCGACAGGGAATTACATAATAAAAACTTGCTTACTACTTATGTACTACACCGGCACTTACGTAGTATGTCGGTGGTATGGAATATGATGTCCCGTACAACTCTTACTTTCGGGAATGTACTAATGCCAACCTGAAGTCTACTCAAGGTTTCTTCAAAAACGAACTTTTCGTTGTCTATGAGATATATATCGGTTTCACAGTTGTTAACCCT
>LGAG01000467.1:2449875-2479719 GCA_001278395.1 Lerema accius
ATGAAAAATTTTGCCAATTCATAGGCAACATATTGAATACTAATTGTTCCTTGACGCATATTGGGACAAATACGCCCCTTCAACTTCAAAACAAATATTACATACATTATATTAGTAAATCTTTAAAAACACTAATAAAATAAAGTAATTTACTTCTCATTGTGATAAAATTTTACATTTTATATATGATAAATTGATTGTACTGAATAAATTATTGGTCTTGAAAAAAAAACATGTAAGCTCGCGAAAACCCTAAACTTTGTGTCATCAAAGTTTTATTTTATTACATGCAAAGTGTCACCAATATAGCATCAAATTAAAAAGGTGTTTATAAACAATAATAAAGATTTATAATTAAATAAAAAATTAAGTTATTTTAGCCAATAAATCTAAATAAAATCTGGGGACAAGGGCGTCCCATTTACGTCAAAGGGTTAAGGCAACCACAATCCTTTGGCGATTTAGGAAGTTTCTTAGAATACCGAAATTTCTTTGAAATACTTTTAGGAATTTTTAATGTTATAATTTCTTTCTTAAACATCCGGGCGCATTTTAGTTCGTTGATTGTACACACACGTTCACCTGCTGTAAAATAAGTACAAGTTACAACGTTAAAACGCCCACGTGTTGTGTGTGCGAGTGATTATTATCATGTCTTATTTGTCTATATAGACCTATTTATTATAATCACTTACGCAAGGGTTTATAAAAGTGGGGAACACATCCGCACAGCTGCAGGATGATTCCAATTCTGCATTCTAAAATGCAGTGATTATAAGAGTAAACTGGATAGCGCTTGTTCAACGGTTCATTTATAAACCTGCAATAATTCAGTTATTCGGAGATATTAGTTTTAGGGATTTACCTACTAAGGATCCATTATAACTTTGATCACACATAACAAGGATTAGTCACAGAGTCATTCAAATTCATGTACTCATAACTAACACCGAAGGTGACACCTTATAACTTAACTACTAGCGCAGTATGATCGTAAAATAAAAAATCACTTATTCATCAGAAGCGTGGTCGCTAGCCACCCTAGCTGGGTAAGAAACCTTTCCACCATTTACTATCGTGGTTAAAACTAAGTGCGAAAGAGCATAGTGTCCTATAATCCAGGAGACCTGGCAAGTGAAAGGTGTAAAAGGGGTTTAGCAGCATCAATTTAAAATAACGATTGAATGTTGTTATTTTACCTTCCGATGGAGTTAACTCACCTACATTTTCGTGTTGATATTGATACCTGACGTATCGCATTTGATACTCGAGTGCTCCAAACTGCCAATCCAAATGTTAAATATCCCCCTACGTCAAAAGTGACCGAGGGACTAGTACTCAGAATCACTTCGTCTGGATGATGTATGTATATCTAATTTATAAGAAAAGATGAAAAATATTAGTAGGTATTAATTTTTACCAACTATGTCAATACTGGTAGCAAAATAAAGCGGTTTACATAATTATTTACTCACCTTTTAAACCTTTGTTATAGGTAGGTACCTACTTATGATTTATACAAATAATTAAAAACCAAAATTTGCTAGAACGGTCCAGCCATTCTCGAGTTTTAGCAAGACTAACGAACAGCAATATTTTTTTATATATAGACACATTTAAAATGATATTTAAAGAGAGAAGTAAAAAGGCAGGGCTGGTGCTGTATCGGAAGTTCGTCTATAGGTGCACATGATTCAGATTCAATTATATATCTGGTCAATAAACTAACACTAAATACACTGAGTAAGCCTGGTCCGCAAAAGGACTACATAATACAAAAAAAAAACCTTGTAATTTTGTGTGTAGTTAGTAATTTGCGCTACAAAACCACTTTCGTAGATAGATAAATCAATGTTGGTTCGAGTATATTCAGGATTCTCTCCATGCCAGTAGCTATAAATAAATTTAGAATTACTGGTTTTCTTATAGGTAAGTATATATAAATAAATACTATTAAAAGTAAGAATTCTAAAAGTAAGGACTCCAAGAAAGGCACTAAGCAACCAACTAAGTACATGGTTACAGCCTCTATAGTAGGGTTTCTTTTTAATCTCCGAGGAAGATAGGACACACGAACATTCCGAACAGTAGTTTAAACAAACCTGTTTACTAAGACCGTCGTAACAGAGGTGGTATTTACTAATAGCTACTAATAGAATAATTAGGACGACAAATGCTCAGTTACAAATACTTACATTGGGCTGTCGAAAATCGCAACGTTAGAATTAATGACGTGACACATTCCCACTTCTGTCATGGAAGTTTCGAGTGACATGTTCCAGTTAGTGTTAGTGGTAAGAGAATTGTCAGGGAATTGCATGAAAAACTGCGCCGCCAATTTCGAGTAGTCATTCGGATCCAAAAGCTGTAAGAAATTGCATTTGAATATTGTAGCTATTTTCGCATACGATTTGATATAAGTAAGGTATGTATCTAATTAAATTTATGCAATTTATAATAGTGCAAAAAATATTGTAGTTTACACAATGCTCACCGTTGATATATTTTTGGGTATTTCGTGATACGAGTATATAACATCTATATTGTCTAGATTACTGCTGACGATACTCCACATGAAGGCATTGGTGTCAAACCCAGTTTTCTGCAACGTTTCGCTGAAAAATACATAAGTTAATATGCTCTGCATATTAAGTAAAGTAGATAGATAAGTAGGTACGCAATAAGTATAATAGATTTACAACAGGTAGAAATATAGATAAAGCAGATATAGATAAAGATTTACTGAACATATACAAATAATATAATGTGTAGATACTAAAATGTCGGTAGGTGAGCATAATAATAACGGCAGCGTAGGTAGGTATAATAAGCAAATTATTATTATTACCATAGTACTTACTCTACAAATGCTTTATATGGATGCGTATTAATTTTATAAAGTGGACAGATTGTAATGGCTGGATAAGAAATATTCCAATCAAAGTAATCCATCTCTACGCTCATAACTGTCGGAGAATTCTATAAAATATATCACGTAAATTACAAAGTAGCTTACATTGTTGGTAAAAGTTATTATAAATTAACATTTTTATAATAAAAAATATTGACAGTTATGTACTCACAATAAATCTTGTAAATTGTGCTTCTAGTAAAAGCACTATAAAGATGATGGAACCCATAAAGCTGATCAGCCAAAATAGCCTGTCATTGTAAAGGAATACATTAATTTTAGATATTAATTAAAAAAAAACTAACTTATCTTTCGTACCTTCTAATTTAAAGCTATGGAAAGACATCGCAGTGTTTTAATCGTAGACATGTACCTATACCTTTAGAGCGGGACATGATATTTAAACATTTAATTATTTAAAACACGGGGCGCTATTGTTTTTTCACTTTAGATAGGTATATCTACCATGGCCTGCATTTTAGTAACACTTTGGTTCACTACTGAGCACTAGTCTTTGTGACTTCTGAAGCATTGAAATGTTTAAGAATTTTTCCTCTAAAGGTCACCCATTATAACGGTTGCGCCCAAAGTTTGTCCTGTAGGTATCTGTGCATACTACGAGTATTATGAAAATATACTTTTTTTAAATACTTGACCGTTCGACAAGATGAATCTTCGTATTTAGAATATAATACAGGCCATGAATTGTAGAGTTCTCTATGTCTTGTCGTATCAAATGCAAAGATGATTTTCTATTATATTTTTTCTTTTTCCAGCAGTTTAGCTTTTTGATCACCATTATTCTTTTTTGTAACATTATTCTGGAAAAACAAATGTTTCTTGTTAATTTTATACAGCGGCCATATATAAGTATAAAGTAAGTTGAAAGAGCGTTGTAGATTTGTTTATTTTGAATTTAAGGAATTACTCACTGTACTGTTGATGACTAGACCTAGTATAACTTAGTATTTTTAAATATTAAACTCCTGCTTAGGTACGTAATTCTTAATAGCTCCAGAGGCATCCTTTTATATTACTGCACAAAATGTAGGTATTAACAACCAGTTTCTACTTACGTGTATTACACTCAAACTCCGATACAAAGTGGTGTTACAGAGTAATCCGTATTGATTTACGTTCTTTTTTACACGCGAATAAACGTATTCCGAACGTGTGATTACAGTGGAGCTACCAAATAATTTCTTTAACATTCGTTTATTTTCCTGTTTGTATGTATGAGCCGGGTTCGACACAAACGTGTGTATTACCCCGAATTTGAAGAAAGATACTAAAAGGTTGGAAATATTATTCTGTTTTTGATATTCGTTGATGTTTTTTTTGGGGTTATATAGAGTAGATCTCAATTTTATTGTCTTCTGATAAAAAAGCGGAACTCGGGTAAATAAGTAATAATCACCTTTATGAAATTAATGCTTTAATAGTCTTTTTTTTTTCAACTTACCTTTAAACTATAGGATTCGAACCCAGACACTGTTTTTAGATAATTACTAAGTTTTTTCACATCATAAAGATATCAGAATCTGTATTATTATACTTCAAGACATCAGAAGTTATTTTCCGTACTTCCCTTTGATATTTTGATTTGATACAATTTTATTTAGGTTAAGCCCTGTTAGTCTAACGTAATGGAAGGTAAATATATCGTGTTCAATACTTAATGATGTCTCTGTTTCTTTTGAAAATAACGTTATTATTCAATACGTAGCTACTCGCTTTTAATGGTTACCATTTAACTGGTCTGTTATTATACTTATTGAAAACTATGGCTAAATTACGTAATTATGAGTTCATTGTTACAATAGCCATTATGTAGGAATAGGTAATGAGTAGGATAAGAAATGTTTTTAAATATTAATTTTCAAATCACTACTGTTCGTGTATGATTTACCTAATTTACTAGCTTGATTTTTGATGGGTCGCTATGGTACCTACCTACATAAAGATATGCGTAGCAACCACTTTAGACCTTTCATGTATACGTGTGATTTAGATACTATTGATGTAAGCCTATCGTCCGATACAAGGTATAAAATGTAAAGGTGAAACATTTTTCATACATCATACAATCATTTATGTTGCAATAATTGTTTGGAGAATTCGTAGTCCGTAGCGCTACGCATACTACGGCGCGCGATTTGCTACGCTTCGCGTAGCAATGTAAGGTAGGTGATTTGTTACGGTATTAGTCAAAGTACTAATCTATTGCAGATGGTCATAATAATTATAGAAATTGCGAGTAAGGAATTAGGATTATAAAGAAGCTTTGCTGCCATACTAACTTATTTACTTTGAGAAAGTCTCTTTCGATTACAGACAAAGGCTGGCTCGCTTGGCTGTCTGGCCTTAGTTAAAAGTTACTTTAAAATTGATACAAAAAAAGTTTTATCACGTCACGTGGCCCTCGAAGCTCTTGAAATACTTAGTAGTTTTAAGGACGTTGAATTTTTAGGGTTCTGTAATTTTTTCTTTGTGCACTGGAGGTCTAGCGTATCGTTGGAATAAGTTTTTAAAAAACGTTATGATATGCTAATGTATCATACCTTTATCAATAAATAAAATATAACTCAACGGGATCCTACATTGCACGCAGCCTTACACACACTGATATTTAATTAAATATAGATTATTCAAGTAAATTATTTTTTTCCAAATTTTACCTAGAAACTAATATGCATTTTTATCTACCTACAAATGATAATATTTTCATGAACGCATAAGTTGTATGAAAAGTGAACCAACAGCCTCTGAACTAACACTACTTCCGTGTAATTAAATCCTTATATGTTTAATTGCACTTGGGAATGATTTATTGAGAAAACGATCTGTTTGTTAACGTATAAAACCCTGGAGACTCGTTGCAAACAAACGCGAACTTTATCAGAACGCCCGTGTTGTATTCAAGAATGCCCTAATCGGCCATTTGCCAGCGTTAAGCCCCTATTTATTATCGTAACTAGTAGAGCACTATCGCTTTCGGGGCGAGGCGGAGATCGTTCTGTGTTTCTTACTACCCATTTGTCTCCACCCTCTTATTAATTCAACAAAACGCGGAAGCTACCGAGATAACAACT
This sequence comes from Lerema accius, assembly GCA_001278395.1. NCBI lineage: Eukaryota > Metazoa > Arthropoda > Insecta > Lepidoptera > Hesperiidae > Lerema > Lerema accius. The sequence goes on from LGAG01000467.1 coordinate 2,455,879, forward strand.
TCTTTTTGTAAAAGGCTTTGGTAGCGTCGCATTCTTACATGCAGTATTTACGAGTAGAATTGAGATGTATAGTTAATTATTTACTACGTACTATTATTCCATGATCGTAATTGAATTGGTAGGTTAAGAGAAAAATCTTCGTCAACCGTAACATGAAATAATCCAATCTGTAGTTATACTATCCATAGTTTATAATTCTCATTATTTTATCAGAAAGTGGAACTACATTCTTAACTAGTTTGGGACCGAGAATTCAAAACATGCAAACTTTAAGTAATTTAACTTTAAAATGGCTTCACCAGTTTTGCAAGAGTGTTGACAGGCGAATAGGTATCTCAAATTCTATTAAAATTGGACGAAAGTTTTACATTTTCTTTGTGATTCAATTTGGTCGATGGTGGTTACCCATGTTATTGCATAATACATAGTTCTGCCACAGATTAGAAAATAGTTACCTCCTTTTAAACATTATAAAACAAAGTTGTCGAAATATTTATATACTTACTTTTATAAGAAACTCAAACTCATTGATGATTTTGTACTTATCTCAATATTAGGCTGTTTTCATAATAAATTGATTCATCAGGAACTCTCATGTGACAATTAATTATATTAAAAAAATACTTTCTTTGTAATCAATAGAAAAATCTGTTCTTATATTTTTTGTCTGTGCCGCACAGAAGAACATTTGGAGAATGTAAGGTGAAATTAAGTAGAAATTAGAATTCGGCCAGAATAGTTAGTCTGGAGTCGTGTGACTCAGTTTGCTCATTCAATTTGCGGCGTGCGCAGTATGTGTTTACTGGAACACGAATTATTTGAAACAGGTTACAGATACATAGCATCTGCCTAGATTTTTTTTTGTAGGGCAATATGTCTGTAGTAGTAGATAAGGACATTAATAAACTATAATTTAACAATCACCTTACCGTTGTGTTAAAATAGTTAAAATCTATAATTTTGTGATATTTTTCAAGTGTGTTTGAGATTTGATTTTTAACGTTAAACACCTTGTTAATTTCGTTTATGTTTCGAAAAATAATTTGGCATGGCACTAGTTCAAATGGTTACCGGGCAATTGGCACTTTTTATCGGAAAAAGGCAAAAATTCAGTCAGTACCTACTGTAGATGGGTCACTTGAATATAAGCAGCGCATAAAGTACATCTTTAGACAGATACAACGACTCCTAGTAAATAAAACTTTTTTATTTTCCTTTTCAGATAGGTATTTCTAGCAAATGACTCGATACCAGTGAAGTTTTCCTTATTTAGTTTAGCCAAAGAAATAAGGCTGCGTAATGAGACAAGTTTGCGAAACTTCTGTAGTAGCCATGTTGTTTTTACTGCGCTTAGCGATAAGTGCTATTTAGTGCTTGTTTTGGTCTCCTGGTACAATGGTTTGCGTCGTTTTACTCGTTATTAGTCTGTGAGTTTCGTTTTAATAGCTTTGATAGTGCTTACTGTTGCAGTAAATACTTTAAGATTTGTTGAAAATCCTTTTATTTTTTAGGAGGTATTTTTTGTAGTTACAACCTACCTAAGTACCAGCTTGGTGAAGACCAATAAAATTTGTCAGGTAGTCTGTAATTTGTCAGCTTTAGAAATGAAATTATCTATTAGTTATATTATGTATTCAGCAAAAAGTAGCCAGTATTATGACCTTGAGTGCTATGTCACATAAGATTAGATCTCAAATCAAGTATGACTGTGCTTCTTAATTACATGCTACCAATCATTTTCATCTTGTTTTACATGCTATACAATCATTTTATAGTTTCGCATCCAGATGATTCATTGTACTTACCTCATTGTTCTTTATAAAAGTAGAAAATATTCAAAACCTCGTTTATCTAATGATGCAGTTATGGTAGTGAAACATTTGCCATATCTAGATTGAATTATTGATGTAATGAATTCTGTAAAAGCGAAGGCGTTCAACAACCTTATAATGTTGTAACATGCCAGTGTTTTGGAGTCTCGATAATAACCGTGTTATTTATTGTGAATTTAAAATTAGGTACACTAGATTATCTAGATTTAAAACTGTCCTTGTATATTTGAATGAGATCCTGTACGCAAACATTAAAATTTGTGGAAAGTTTCACGGTAAATTTAAAGAAACGTATTAAGGCTGTTAAATAAACATTAATATTTTTCTTTCGTTTCCATTTCCAGGCGGGCGGAGCTTTGCGCCCTAATGCCTTAATTGGATAATGCTGAGTACACATTCACGTGCGATTGCTGTTTGCGGTCTTTGTGTGAATGGATTTTTAATACGTTTGTCACATGGTTTTGTCGTTTGAATTAACACATAATATGCAACTAAGTGCTTTATAAATTTCTGTTGCAATATTATAGTGCCTAACTATCCCAGGTAGATGTACCTGCTTAGGTAGATCGGTAGTACCGAGGTCGTTGAACGAGCTTTACGCAAGACTCTCATTTGTCGGTACAAACGTAGAAATAATTTCATTATTAAGTGAGCTTAATATTATTATTTTCATTAAGTGAGCTTTTAGTTCCTAAGACGAAATAAATGATTTGAATTTGAATTTGAATTTATTTCACAGTAAGCAATCGTGAAGTAGGTATGTTATTCTACATTATGTATTATTCACCCACCTTCAAAAAACTATAGTCTTTTTTAAGTTTAGAAAAATTGTTAATTTTGGCTCGTTTTATTAATGTAAATTACACATAGGCACTTAGAGTCGTAGTGGAGTATGTTCTAGGCCTCCTCAGTTTTGAAGAGAGACTTGTGCTCAGTAGTGGATCATTAATGTGGTGAAGCCATTCAGCCTTTCACATAATACGAGTATGTCTTCGTCGCATCATGAATTGCCGTGAGACTATTTTTCATATTGAAGCGTTGAATGTCATTTCGTTCGCCAATCTCCGGAGTCTTGCGGGCCGCGGGCTGCACCACTATACCGCATACGAAACTTAAAAGGGAAATAAAATACTTATAATCAGGCGGGCTATCTATTATACGAATACTTATCTACCTACTGTTAACAAAAGTAAATTATACACAAGTTTGTAGTTGGTCTAGTCTCATTATTTCGTTGGCTTATTCCTACGTGTTGGTTACCTTTAATATTAACCGTAGGACAAATCTTTTCAACTTGTTTGGAGTCCTTGCAGCGTTCGCAGCAATTGCCCACTATACAACTTCCTTAGTTCATTGGCGAGTATCGCGGGGAAAGTTTTAATAAAGAGAACTTCCTGCAAACTCAAGTTCCTTCAACTTGTACCGTAATTTTGTTCTCATTAACTTTGGTCACTTTCTTCCATTCTAATTTGCTTTCTCTGTAAGCAATGCCTAACAACAATGAACAGGAATATTTTGCCTTTAATTAAAGTTTCTTTGTTAATGTCGCTGTAAATGATAATTTAAAGAACAACATCAAAATATACTGAATGAGAGTGAACAGGTTTACTGAAAGCGTTTAGAAAAAAATAGCCGTAGAAAGATAATTGTGGCTATATCTATTCTAATAATTAATTATTGTAACTAGGGATCCGTAACAAAGATGATTTAAATGTCATCATTATAAATGTCTAGGTTTATAAAAAATGAGAAGTCTGCATAAACTGCTTTATCTGATTAAACCATTTGCCAAAAGAATAGCTTTTAAAAGATAGTAAGTCTTTATCTTAGCGTAAAAGTTTTATCTCGGGAGAGAGGTTATGCCGGGTTTGTCGGAAAACAATTCTGGTACGTGATCCCCACGTTGTATCCATTGGGATCGACCCATTGATATATTGGTGTGGATGTGGGAAAATAGGCACTTTAAGAGGGTTTGCCCAGTAGTCCTCTAAGTCTGTAAATCTTACCTTTAACAGTTATCGTTCGTTAGCGGTGAGCTGTTGAAAAAATAATGTGCTTACCGAAGAGGATCGAGCGACTAATAGATGTAAGTACGTCTCAATTATTTATACTTATTAACTGCCCGTAGTAGTAATCACGAGACCTCTGAAAATGTAAATGTGTGGCGATGCCGTTGTTAGTGGACACACTGAGACTCGAAAGTTTTAAGCCGCCCGAAGGCCTTTCACGTAGCACTTATGACCGCTGCTTAATAAAACATACCGGAACATGAAAACACTACCTAATTAAATTATGCTTTCAGGTCGACAGGTTTAAATCGATTCAGTAACGGTATAGTGGATACCTATCCCCGCAAGCCCCTGACTCACTAAGTAGGTACGAATATAAACTTATTTTTAACTATTTTTGGTTCTGAACTACAAAGTTTTCTGAATTAGGTACCTACATTGTTTTCCAAACCAAAGCGAGGATGCTTGTAAATGAATAAATTATTTTCAGAAAATGTAGACACAACGTGGCAACTCTAATATAAATAACATGCTTTGTACCTCTGCCTAAAGATAAAAGGTTTTCCTGGATTCATTCCGGCTTCACATGTCACCTTGTCACAAACCTAATCCTTTGTTTGTTTATTACTGCTGTCGTGTTATCTCGTCACTTCCACGTCACTGTTAAGCTTAATAATCATCGTCAATATTTATGCTGAGAAATCATTGCTACAAATATAGCTAAAGGTAGGTATTTATCGTAGGTATTGATTTGTAGTACAAAGTTTCTACGTACTGATCTGGAACTTTCGCAATACACTGAGGAAAAATCTTTCACCCTGAAAAATATTTACCTCGAAGCAGTGAAGACCTAGATATTATAATAAGCTGTGTTATAAGATCTTGTGGATCATCACTTATGAAAATACATCCAGTTTTGCTGCTGAGTTGGGATCTGTCTTCACTATATAAGATGTAAGTAAATAGTTTTACAAATAAGAACATCAGGATATAAAGCCGCATCTGTCTGTTTGTCTATATGTTCTAACTAATTTATTTAAAAAAAGAACCCATATTTTCATCAATAATTAACCATTTTATTGTTGTTACGATACGATACTTATCAAAGATGAATGGCGGTGTAGGTCCTCAGAAAAGAGATATTAACTTCATTGTACCCGAATGTGAAATGAATATTAATGTACTTCCGACCTGTTTATCGTTAATTAACAGTTTCGATAATTAACCACAGACACGATAAGAATTACGTATAAAGAATTTATAAATTCGTGGTAATTAAACACCGTTGAAAGGCGATAATAATATCGTTTACAATATTTCGGCATAATAAACTATTACAATACTTGTTACCGATTCTTTTACTTCATAATTTTGCTGTGGCTACCTCAATTACCGTTTGAGTGTTATTAGTTATTAAATAATTTCAATTAAAGTTTCTAACTTCATAGTTTTGGACTTGTGAAACTAATTATTAGACATTTATAACGCTTTCCACATAAAGTTTTATATTCATTAGTGCGGAAGCTTTTGAAGTATTAAGTGAAAGTTAGCTCAACTTAGGCAGCAACAGTTTTATTATTTTCACAATACCTTCAGAATGCCGACAAGCACAAAGTATTTGCTTAGAAAATTCTGTAAATATGTGTACTATGCGGGGACTGGAAATTTCTGGTATGAGGATCTTTACAAAGAGACCGTGTGTTATAGATTTTACAATGTCTTATCTTTCTCTGTATACGTAACGATGATTTTTCTCGAGAATCTTGCGGCAATGTTCGGTTCGTTCCCTGAGGTGGAGAAAAATTCGGCTGTCATGTTTGCCGCCATCCACAATATTGTGCTGGCTAAAATGTTTCTTCTGTTGTATCATAAGCATTCCATAAGGAAATTGAACTACGAAATGGCTAGTGTAATGGAAAACATTGAAGAACCCCATGTCTTAAAAAAACAATATTGGAAAGTTAAATATGGAATTTTGTTTTATGTAGTGTCAGTGTATTTGTCGCTAAGTGCCTATGGAGTGGAAAGTCTCAGGAAATATATTTTTGAAGGTATTAGACACTTGGTATAAAATCTTTCAGATTGTTATAGTATTTTTTTACATAAAATTTAGTGAATAAATCTCTACTTTTGATTTTTCAATATCTTTCGCTTTTCACTGGGAAAAATGCAGGTTCCGTTGCCCTTTGTCTACGGGACTTTGAAAGGTGTTTTTATGTTGACATCGGTCTCTAGTAAAATTGCGATTTTTGTTGTTAAAGAAATATTTTACATTTCTCTAAAAGTAGGTATTACAGCATATCCCATTGGGTTACCATATTTAAAAAAGTGTTATTTTAATACATTTTTAATTATTGGTTAAACCATTATTGCAACATTTTGTAGCGTCCCTCAAAAAACTATGGTGTGGATAATGTAAATTTAATTTTCACATAATTTCAGAAATAAGTAGAGTACAATTCGAAAATACAACACATACCAGGAATAATAATGATATGGAAATAAATGAAGGCAATAAAGTTGTTTGAGCACAGTCCCGCCCGTTGGACAGTTGTACAGTTTTATTCATCGACTTTAAATTTACTGACCTTTATTTCAGATACGCCGTTTTATACAGTTGTTACATTTTTACCGTACTACAGCGACAATTCGACCGCTGCTAATGCTTTTCGCGTATTTTTTTACGTCACATGGTTATACATGATGCTGCCTATGATGTCAACGGACTGCATGCCTATTGTTCATTTAATAACCATGACGTACAAGTTTGTAGCTCTGGTTCAATATTACGGCAAGATACGAGGAACATTTGAAACAGATGTTGGAAATTTTGGCAAAACCGAAGCAGCCGTGAAACTTAAAGCTGCTTGTTTGGAAGGAATACTTATGCACAATAAGCTTATGTTGTAAGTCTATTTATTAATATTTTTAACTTTTATTTATTAAGTAACATTAAGTTAATCTTGTAGACTGGCGTCTTTGGTGTTAGGACTAATAGAAATATTATGCTTATAAAAATAATGCCAAAATATTTTCTGCAAGGTGTTAAGAATAGATTCTATTCGTAATAGAATAGATAATGCTGTAATAATACATAGGTTTACCATTCGATCGTATCGAGACTCTAATTCCAAATAATTTAATGAGGTTGAATAGATAAAATATACCTCTAAATACACATATTGGACAAGCTGTTCATTAGCGTGAAACATTGCGTAGTTGCTATTGCGGTACAAATAAACATTAGTCTAAAATCAATGTTATTCAAGCTCTAAGTGTATTTGCATTTGCTATAATATGAATTACTGGTGATCGGAATTGAATGACATGTAAAGCTGACTGATTTCGATTGTCAAATTTCCGTTATCGCTGATTAAATTAACATTACATTATTATTCGCGTAACAACAATAACTATCTAACTGTATAGGTGTTTAACGGCAATGCCCCTTAAGTTTATTTTTCATAATACCACCATGACATTTGATTGTAAATCGTTACTGTATACAGATACATTCCTTGCTCTGTGACTGCGACTCTCGGACGTGAGTAATGTCCTTTCGACGTTTGTTGACGTTTAAAACTTTAAAATTTCTTTTCAATGATAAGCTACACGTAAGCTACTACGTGTGATACTCTACCATCGTGATTTCCATATAAAAGAACTCAGCATCTTACAACAGAATTATGTATTCGATTATCTCTTGTTTACCATGGTGTGCTAGGACCACGAAACGATTTGGATTATATTTTAGGATGATTGGGGCCTATGGTGCCTATGACCTATGACCTTGGTTCTATATTTTTTTTTGTCCATATCTTATTTGGTCGATTACATACTGTTAAGGATATTAATTAAAACTATTCACGCAACATACTTATAACTTTAGTCGATACGATAGTACGAACTGCGAGGATCCGATATAATAGACCCATGACGGCTAGTTCATTATAATCGCATTCATTGGCAAAGTTCCTAATTGAAACAAGAAGTAATTGTTCGTTAATCTTTAATCAATTTATCTATGTATTATCCTGCCCCATAACATTACTAGGACAACCGACGCGATATTGTGTGGAGCAAATCGTTTTAAATGAATTCAATAGTTTATACCTACACAATATTTCAAGTCTAAAAGATAATGAAAGAGATTTATGTGTTTAATACTGAGCTTGCCTACATATTTAAGGTTATTTAACAGATCGTAAAATGTATCTGCGTCAAGATAATTAAAATGTCTGTGCAATTTTAGACATAAAAATAATTATGAGGGTAGAGCACAAGGGCAAATCGGTAAGATATAAACATTCAATTAAATTTACATTTAACGCCTTATATAGCTAGGTCCCAATAGTAGGTATCGATAAGATATGAATATCGACGAAGAGATAATGAATATCGACACCTGTTCAACCAAAACTTTGAAAAAATATCCTGAACTTAATGTAGATTTTTTTTTAAATTGTAAATTGCATCTAGTGTGTACCTTATTAAATGCGAAGATTTTTTCAGTTTAGCTGATGAAATACATCGTGTATTTGGCATAATAATGTCATTGCAAGTTTGTGAAAGTTCAGCGGTAGCAGTGTTGCTTTTACTGCGCTTAGCGGTAAGTGCTATTTAGTGCATGTTTCGGTCTCTTTGTACAATAGTTTGCGTCGTTTTAACCGTTATTTTGGACCATTCCTTTCGTGTTAACAACTCTATTACTACCATTCACTGCTATTGGATTTTATTATAAAACATGTTAGCTTCTAGAACGGTTGTACCGCAATGTGTGTTCCATTTTCTGAACACATATTAGACTAATATTTTAGAGGCTTTTTAACAGATTTCGGCAACGCTTTCGAGCATAAACTAAGCTTTCTCGTGAAAATTGGGGAAAGCTAGTTATGAAACAAAATCGTGTTAAGTATATTCTAAGTGCTTACAGAAGCTTGTGAGAAACTCCACCAAGCTTATTTTAATTTCCTTTGAAATATCACGCTTTATTACGATTTTATAGCGGAGCGTAACAGGGCGTTGAATATGAGTTCTCCTTTGATAGTTAACGAAGTGTTTTAATACATAACATAAAACGTCGAATATATACTTAATTTTACCTAGTAAAATTTTGCATAATTTAAAATATTTTTTTTAGCTTGCGCCACATATGAACGTGACAAACGCTTTAATGACTTATACATTCGTTGGGTCTTTGTTCTTTTTGCTTGCGTTAAATTTATGGAATGCTGGAGAGATCACGTATCAGGTAAGCTTAAATAAATATATGAAAGTGTATATATGAAGTACACGAGTCGAGTACCTACAGTACTTGGCAAGCAAGAAGCCAGGGTCCCTTAAGACGTGCTCCATTACAATGGCCGATTGATCATGAAGAATTAGTATTGTAAGTAGTTGAAAAGTTGTGTTGAGATTAAAATGGGTAGCAGACACAGACCTCAGCGACCTTCTACAGTAGAGACTTGGGGCGAATTTTTTTTATATTAATATTAATTTATTTCAAACCATTAGTTAAAATAAATAAATTAAACTAGTTGAATAGTTAATATTACGGCCACTGAGGATCTTTCTGTGGCATGTAATTAATTGATGCTACTCGCAATCAAACGTTCTAAGTTTAGTATTACTAAAACGAGAAGTGGGGAGAATGAATTTCGAGGGAATGTTCATAAACGGAAATTGTATTCAAACGATATTTTATGCAAATCGTTCTATTGAGTGAGGCTTTTGATGAGTTTGAACTGCGTTTGTGGGTAGATTTAAAAGATTACAAGCACCATTTGTTATTATGAATTTAGTATAAATTAAATAAATTTAATAATCGGAGATGCTCTCTTGCATTACATAATTTTGATTATAAGGATAGCATAAACGATTGGATAAGTCATGCGATAGGAACTGGTCATCATTGCGTAATAACGATGTCGCAGGTTCGAGGAAATCTAGCTCTACACCTAAATGGTTTACGCTCACACGTACAGTAACTAAATTCGTCTGATTTTCAGGCTTCTCTGCTATCTGATGCCATATTTTATTGTGGGTGGCACTTATGTGAGTTAGAGAAAGAACCTCACAAAGATATTCGACGACTCATTCTGATGGGCTGTGCACAAGCGCAAAAGCCCCTTGTACTCAAAGCTTTCGGCATACAAGACTTGTCATACAATACTTTTGTATCTGTAAGTAATATACATAACATGTGTGTAAATGGTTAAGAATGTGGTTAATTTTTTTATTGTTAACTTTAGTTTATTTTGAAACCATATCGTTACTTAGGAATTATTATGTCGGGCGTTGCATCGGAGGCCAAGTGCTATAGGTCCTACATTGACTATGTAGCTGTATCTCATAAAGTTATTGTTACATGAAGATCTTGTTATGTCATAGAATTTTAGAAAAGTATTAGGAGATGTTTATATAGATAATGCGGCTTCCCTTATTAAACGTGCGCAAGCCGCAACGAAGATCCATTTATCCTCATATGTCACAATGACAGAATCCGCGAGTAACGGTGGATAAAGTGTGTACGTTATATTTTGTTTTTCCATTAGGTGGCGAGGATGACTTACTCAGTTTTCGCCGTTTTCTACCAGATGCGAGGGTAATATGGATTACAGAAACAAAAGAAGAGAAATATCTGTAGGTACGTATCTGTTATGTTAGGTATATATTTGTAGTAATCACCACTGAGTTCGTAGCATGTCTTAATCATTGTGATATTTGTAAATTAATATGATTGCGATATAATAATTGTTATATTCAGTACTTTTGGGATTTTTATTTCTTTACCCAACTTTCTTTTCGTATCAAAATTCGAGTTTGCAAATTTTTCCTACTTTGTCTTTTGTATTTCATAATAAAGGCGAAGGTGTTTGATTTGTAAGGCTTCTCTCAGTAGGTATTCCAAGCACACATGAGTATACAAAAACATATCTCTAAGGGGTTTTATATTGAAATTAAATAATGAAATTGATATTGAATGATTGAAAATATTTTCTCCACAAAAGAGTCTAAACATTGAAATAAAAGAAGTGAGGTTTTCCTGCCAGACTCACAACTTATCATGTCACTGTGTGCAAACCAGGGAATCTACCCTTATAACAAACCCAATTAATTTTCCTACTGACTTCAGGTCTTCCGTGAACATAACAATCTAATAAAATACGAGTATAATAATATGCATGAGCCAAAGCTAAATTAATGAATAGATTGTAGAATAATACGAGATGAAGCCATAAATCAATAGGTTAGTCACAAAGGCCGATTGTTAATAGGTTTCTGAGAATGTAATAAATTTTCAAAGACAACAGAAATTTAATATCGGCGGGAAAGATGTAATTTCGCGTGAAAGTTTTGAAATAGATAGGTAAGTTGTTCGTTGAACTCTCCTTTTAGATTGAAACGATATTAAGTGCTACATGATGCCTAAATTAAAATAAGAGAAGATTAAATTTGACACCTTTCTATTCTATACTTATGTTAGGTGAGGTTTGTATAGTAAACTAGGTCCTATTGTATAAATTATGTTATTTTTAAAATGATTTTCTCTTTGACAATGGATACCAGTGAAATCAGATCATATAGTTAAGTTTCAGGAAATATTAATTAAAAAGTAAAGCAATAAGACTTTTTACAATGCACTTCATGGAACTAAAATCAAACTTGATGTAATAAAAACTACTGCATAAATTATTGCAAAACAATTTTCTTATCATAATTATCAGTAGTGCCTATACTAATCTGTAAAGTTAGGAATTTGTAATAAAAACTGTGTAAACCAGGGAACACAAATATGAGAGAGCAGAAAGCGAACTGAGTTGTGACGTGAAATTGTAAGCTTTCCAAAATCGCTTTGGTGAAATCACCGAATGCGGCCAGTGGTAATTTATTAGAAGCGGCAGGTTGGAGTTCGCCAGGGTACATTTATTTAAGCGTGCTAAGACTATTCATATGACTGGTCTTGTTCAAGGAAAGATCTTTTGGTCTGATAACCTGCCAATTTTGCCACAGTGTAGTTTGTGTTCTACAATATGCTTGTGTAATACATTGGATACATAATATACAGAGCTATCCTTGAGCTCTTGAAAAGCAAAACTCGGATATATAATATTTCTGAGACTGCTTTTCGTACACGGCCTGTGGTCCGTGTAGGTACTTACCATTACACACATCACATTAAATTACCTACTTTATTTAAAAGCCATGTTTATTTTATTATGATTATTGACTTCCTGTGCCACCAAATACGAGATTAAATAACTTACAATGATAAATGAAGTAAACCGTGTTGATAAAAGTTGATCGTAGAATCTGAGGTGTCAGAAAGTTCTACAATTTTTCAATTATCTGCGATAACAAGTTAGCAGCTCAAATTGATGGATGGTTCATCGCCGAAGACAGCAGATTGATGGATCTGCTCAATGATGTACCTAATAAAGAAATATCGTTCTTGTTTGCAACCTTTGTAGAAATTACACCTTTACGACAGTGTTTTTTCTTTTTTATTGTTATTAAACTTGTGTTAGCTGAGTCTACAATCTTGAACTTTAAGCATTGGTAGATATAGGTATTTTACACCCAATGGCTGGATGGTGGAGGTAGTAAAAACATCTCTGTGGTAACGTATGTATTTATGAGTTTGTTACAAAATTTCATAGTTATTAAGTAAGTTATTGTATTATTCAAATATTTTTACTGAAAAATCAGAAATGGTCTTGTAGTTTAGTTTTGAAAATTATACAAAAATCCCTGATGACCACTGGATTTATAGCGACTTGGGTGTTGTAACGCCGTAAAACGTTAATTTTATTAATTAATCATTTCATTTGTGAGATTCATTACATTTCTATTTGATTGTTATGCTTAATTGTGTTTAGAGTAGGTACTTGAAGTTCATTAAAATGCATTTTAAAGCGAGTGAGGAAACCAGTGTAATAGAATATTACTAACTACTTCTAGTACTATTAATCTAATTTATCTAACTTATTCGAACAAATCATGATCATTTAGGTATAATAAGGATTTGTTTTTGACAAAAAAGTAGGCAATCTATATGACAAATACGAAGGACTATAGCCAGTGACGGAGAAATATGGGCGTCATTTATTTTTTTAAAGTGTACGACCGAATAGCATTCTCGAATGAAACTTAGAATACGAGTTACGAGTACCTATGCTCGTTTGTTTATTTAAGGGACCGATTAATAACTTTTCTATAATAAACAATGCAGTGATGTTATGTGCGTATAATAAAGGAAAAAAAATGTGGTGTTGATGAGACTTAATGTCATAAGATATTAAAAGTAAGTTGTAGAAGTGGTACCGAACTATCGTTTTCACTTCTGAATCAAATGTGAAATGATTAAAAAATCTATTCACTTGTCAGTTTTTAAGTACGTCAAAGTTTCCATAAAAATCATAAGAACACCTATTAAAACTTGTTCAGATCTCTAAGAAAAGATCTGTAATTTATATTATGTAGGTATCTAATCTTTAGTTCGCTTTTCGAGAGCTATAAATTATAATGGACTTTTGAACTCGTCAAATACTTTTTATCTATAACTTCGATTTTCCACATAGACGATGTTACCCTACATAAGTTCGTCCAATATCCGTTTCTAAATTATATTTATAAAACTCCTACCATCTTATTAATAAACAATGATTAACTTTTATCAATGTCTTAGGTACAGTGTTTAAATTAGATTCAGTGCTTATTAGTAAACTCCATTTTATTATTTGAAATGTGTCTACCCAAGTAAATAAATTTGTAGTTTTATCTAACGAGATTTGACACAGTTTTGTTATAGTAACTTATTGATTTCTTTCTTTTTAATATAATATTGATTATTCTGTATACTTTCAGTTATTCAGTATGTTTAATTTAAACCTTCTTAATTATGTTTTAAAACTCTTTTTTAGCTGTAAGTCATTAATGAAATTTATTTATAGCAATAGGTATTAGAAGCCTTGTTTTCTTTAAGAAAGAAAATAAAAGACCATTAATTAAAAGCGTTCATTAGTAGCTGAGCCCTATGGGTGTTCAAACAACATAAAAGTAGGTAGGTATCTACTATTACTACTAAATAAATAGTATTGTATGTACTTAACTTTGTGACATATTTTTTGTCTGCAATAAAATCAATTTTCAGAGGCGATTTAAAACATTATATTAATCATATAAGATAACTCGTAATGTATACATAGGTATATAGGTATCTACGCCTTTTATATTCGATGTTCGAAATATACGTTATCGCTAAAATCAACGTGATTTTATTTTGTACCAATATTCAGAGGAGGTTATTGCAGCATTACACATTTCCACGCGAACATGTTAATCCTTGTTTAGCAATAAATCTTTTAAAAGTTCTCGCCAGCAATTTATTTTGTGCAGTGTGTGGAGTACTGTAACAAAGGAAATTCTAATGGAACAACACTTGCTTTTGTTCTTAATGTTATTCTAAAACATAAACTGAATACAACAACCTACGTGTATAGCAGTAATATTTCTCTACATGTGTCTTAATTTCTCCTTAGTGCGCTAAGTAATTTAAGAATATTAAAATCGTCGTACTAATCCATATCTTATCGTTCCCCTCAATATTCGGGATTTCTCTATCATTAAGTTTATTTAGATAAGATTAACTTTACGCTATCTCACGCAAGTACGTGTTGACAAAAAAAATGTAAAATTTTACGAAGCTCGTAAGAAATTCAAATTTAAAGCTATGATAAGCATAGGTTCCAACTACTTTAGCGCCCCCTAGATCATTAGTGCTTGAAGTAGCGCTTGCAATTCTTTAGTGCCCCTACTTGCAATTAGGGATAGTAAAACATTGCAGAACCGTAGTACTTTTTCGACCAAAATATGAAATTGCTTTAACTCTAAACCTTATGTAACATGCCCTGAAATAAATCTGTCAATAAAATTGAATTTGCATGTTTTTTTTTATTACAGCGATTTTATCCCTTGTTATCCAAATTTGTCGGTTACTTGTTAAGCATTTACGAAGAATATAGAAGAAGAAGCTTTTATTTTTCAAAATGACCCGTCGAAGCCGTCGAACTAACTTTGGGCTGTAGTTTTTCCTTTTTCGATTTCGAAACGTGAGCAAGTAAACTTAGTTGACAGGTGCAAGCTACTTGTCGTACGTACACAGACTAACATTGACAGGGATAGTTCTGTTGGTAGCAGTCTCTGTGTGTTAAGGCTCAGATTGGCTGAGGTCCAATTGGAAAATATACTGAAACTGAAATCTTCCTCGCGGTGTAATCGATGAAGATATTTACGTACTTACTAAGTATTGGAGAATATTTTTTCATCATTTTAATGTTTTTCACAATTTTCTCTTACATCTAAAACCATAGCACTTACGTGAGTTTGAGTTAATGATTTATGTATTTCCACTTAAATAAAACTTTCTATACCTATAAGTTAATTATATAAGTGTCTGTTCACACGTGCTTGCAGCAGAGGCGCGATAATTATATGACATACTGTAGCACGAGTATCCTGATGACATTTTGACGCTGCGTAATCAAAAACAAAAGCATGTTAATAGTGATGCTGTCGCTTCGACATCCTGTTGTGTATAATTTGTATCTTATAATGGTACTATACATGCATATACATTATGTCTTGATCAGAGAACTAGTTACAATTGCACATCGCTTCGGTTCTTTGAGAGTCTTTAATAAAGACCAATAAACATAGGTTGGACACTTGCCAAGCGACCAATAATTTAGTGTTGTACGTAAATTTCAAGCCTTAGCTATCCCTATTTGGCATCGGCATCGGATTTCCTGGTAGGTACAGCTTGGAATGAACCTTGCGTAAGTGTACCTCAGAAGTGGCACAGAGGATGTCGCTCTATAATTTCGTTACTCCTAAACCGTTACACCAAAGTATCTAACGTCAAGCTGCATCAAAATTTTAGACCAATGTATGCAATGTGACATTTACGTGCACATATTAATTCTAAGTGGTGCTGAGAGGTAAACTTTGCACGCTGTCGATGAGGTAATTGGTAGTAGTGAAATTGTTAATGTCAAATAAGGTTAATATCAATAATAGAAACGCTATCCCGACAGTTTTCGTCGATCCTAAGTTATCGGCAAAGTTATACTAAGTGTGGCATAAAAGCTTCTGACATTTGAATTGGTCACTTACTTAAGCCTCCTTAGTTATGAGATATTTGTGTTTTTTAGTTATATTCGTAGTATTCCTTTAATGAGTTTAGTGAGGGGTAGCTTGTTGTGCGGTCTTCAAGCGGCACAGGAACTTTTGAAGTTTGTGTTGGTCATTTAACTTCAATCAGTGCGCACTGTAACGCGGTTAGGGTTCAGTCTTCTCAATTATGAGGAAAGACCGGGCATTGCAGTGGCCTACTACTTAATGGATAGAATTCGCCGCTCATAGTGTTAGAGGTGCTACGGTTGCGGTTCGTTGGCAAATTAGTTCGCAGTCTTCACTAATTACAAACAATGTTCGTGGTTTAACTACAACAAGTATTTAGACTACTATGTTTATGATTGACAAAATAATTAAAGGAATAATTTTGAATCGGATTTTGCGAATTTACGCTACAAGTAAGTAGTAGAGGCAGCTACTTTAGCAATGCTGGATGTTAAATTGTACACGAGCAGATTGGGGTCCGTGAACCTCACACAATGAATCATTTTTCATTACATGAGATTGCTATGACGTAATTATGCAAATAAAAGAATCCTCACCAGAGTGACAGCGAGGCAGCACTAATTAGGTCAAGCGCGAGCAGCTCGTTCGCCTTCCGCGTGCTGCTCTTAATGAACTTCTCTTACGAAAAGGTTTTACAGCATTTGCAAAGGCGCCGAAAACTGCAATCTGAGTACTTGAAAATATTAAACACAGTTCACATTTGCAGATTAAAAGTCATTACTGTTGCTTTAAGAATTACAGATCCGAAACGATTTTGAATATCTCTTTACAAAACTCACATACTCATTTTACCTCTCATCCGGTAACAGATCTCTTTCCCGTGATAAAATGTTGCTTAGTTCTTTGCAAATATTGAATCTCAACAAACAATTGAACTTTACAAAAATATGTATGTAGTGTTTTAACTAGTTCAGAGGTTTTCGTAAACAGAGACCCAGCTTCAAGATACCTAATACATTTTACCCTCTAGATTATATCGATAACAACATGTAGGTACATTAAATTTTTCAAAAAATATAAAGTTAATTAAAAATTATTAAGTTAATAAGTAACTATTAAGTTAATTTAGTTAATTTGCCTTTTACGGTTAAAACCTAGATTTTGATACTCAACAGTTTTACTTATTTGCATAAATAAAAAATGTACATCGAATACGCATTTTGTGTCCAGAGTACCTACCTAAAATGTGTCTTAAAATGTTCGATTACTTGGAATGCTTAAAAAAACGGCAACGTCTCAGATACAAGAATATTATTTGTATCATCAGATTCCAAGGTAAGCTAGATAATACCACCCTTTTAAATGAAATAACATTGCTCTTTTATTGTTACCGTATCCCAAATGATTTGTCATTGTCGTTTTCTGAGGAGCTCAAAATGTTTCACTTTCTTTGTTCCTTAAAACCGACCACAATAGCGGCGTAGCACAAATCAGATAAACGCGGAAAATGCTATCAATTCTAAGCGGTGATTTCTCCTGGATCTTTCTTATAAAAGCGAATAAATAGGATTTATCATATTAAAAACGAAATTTTTGATTTATGGTAGCAACCTAACTTAGCCTAGCGCAGTTAGCAAGTTATTTTGTCGTAGTTATAAATCGTTTTGTTATTTGATTTTTTTTTGTGTGATACAGAAATGACATAACAGCAACATTACTTGTAGTCATTGTGTTATTCATCGCGTAAGTTACATACATACTTATAAATATGTTATATTATTAGATATATTTCGAAGTTATTGATTAAACGTGGGAATTGCTAACATTTAAAACAGTCATCTTAGATCGTTTGGTCTGGAACAGACTGTACAAGTTTAGATCCGTGAGGGCCTCAGACATTAATGTGACTAACAGGGCTGTGGTTAACCTAGATAATTTTTAAACAAAATTAATATACAAAGGCAAAAGCCCTTATAAGTATTAGCGGGGATGAGCTAACTGACAAAAATCTGAAAAAGTTTGTTTCGTCACTGATTCATGTATCAATGTAATTACGGTTCCAAAATACTGTTTATTTTCCGGCCGCGACGGATATTTATGTGACAGATAAATGTTTGTTCTCGGATCGTGGATGGTAGTGACGTCTTATTTGTACCGTCTATGCCTTCTGCGAAATAGAATTCTAATGCAGGGAGAGTGTCCATATTTTTTAAATTAGCAATCGAAATGTCTAGAGGTTATGTTACGTAAAAATCTACGTAAAAAAAATATGGGTTAAAGTGGGATTTTATTCGTAACCAATTACAAATTTTGACAGCCCTGAACTGGGGATGGAGGTACTGCCATCAATCTCTGGTAATTAGCGAGTGACACCCGCCGGTAACACTAACGACGACGAGGGTATCTGCTGCCCACTACTACGCTTAATTACTGACGTAGACACTTGTCCGAACTTCTGTTCCTAGGTCATATAACTCTTTATAATATTAGTCATTTTCTAAGCTACAGAGTCGTAGATATTACGCCGTGCCTTACTTATTTTAACAATGCAAAACATTCAGAGTTATGAATCAAGCAATTCCCCAACCACAGACATTTTTTTGCCTTCTAAATACGTAGAAATAAAAGACCAAGAGGTACCAAACCACGTTGAAAATAATGAAGTACGAGCAGCAGTTGGATCAGGAGCAATTAATCTTCATTAATCAGAAAGATCGTCGTTAACGTCTAATGACTTGTTATTAGGTCGAAACTGGAGAGGTTGATCTAATTCGAGGTGGCCAACCTACGCTTTAATAAACTGATGCATTATGAAAAGATTTTATTCATTTTACGAATCATGCAAAAATGTTTTTCTAAATAAATTTCACCTAATTAGAAGCTAATTGCTGGGTCTTTTGAGTCATAGCATACCTAATTGAAAAATAAAATGCGTGAATAAATATACGGATAATGGTTGGGTGGGTGTCTATCTGCCATAGAATTCGTTGTGTGGGTGGCATAGGCATTAGATATTCACGAATTCTACTTTAAGACCTAAACCAATTAATTTTTTTAAATATCTCCCAAAACGAGATTGAACCCACAGTGTAGTCAATGTGAAACGGGACATGATAACGATATAAATTGTTTTAAGATTTTTATCTTAAGCTCATGAAAATTGTTATAATTAGAGCATATTATTTTAATGAGGTCGCTTTGTTAAATCATTTGAGTCACGGTTTGTACTATGTAGGTTATTAAAACGGCAATACAGTAAGACGAATGAGAAAATAATGAGCTATTAGAGCTACCTATTACTCATTTTTATGTATGCTCAACATAGGGTCCTTTAAATAATAACAGTTATTTAAGTACAATTACTTGTTAATTGAGCAGGATACGTAGGTACTCGTATAGCCAAATGTAATTATTTACGTTTTGATAAAATCTTTGATTTTATAATTTTGTGCCATAAAAGTACTTGAGTGACGAATATAATTATGACTGTTGAATATAATTATATTGTTTAAGTTCTATGCTAAAGTGAATCAATTTTTGTTTAAATATTACTTTCTTGATTAAATTCCGTGCTTGAATAGCAAATCACCAAGAAACCAAGTTGGTTATAGAAAAACCTATAATCTATACCGTTGTGAAAAGTATCTTTGTTACTGGTGGAATACAAATTCTTGTTTAGTTTCTCCGTCTTTACGGAAAAGCATTGTGTTCAGCTGCTGTATTTTCTAACCAAGCTGTTCTAAAAATATATGAAAGTGGCACTACAGAGTACCTTAACTATCTAAAGCTAAAGGCTAAGGATCCCCGGTGCACTCATTTTTATTTGCAAAAACTGCATCTGTTTTCTAGAGGCTTCTAAACTTTATTATGAAATAAATTTACTTATGTCAGAATGCGAAAAAGGTTTCTTGCTTACCAACTATCAAACAGGAAGTAAAGTTAAAGTTTTTGATTCGAAAATTAAGAATTACCTATTGCTACATTCATATTTTATTCGTATATTACGAGTAATAATAAATGGTAGCGTAACAAACTACATAGTTTCTATAAACGCGTAGCATTCTTATACCTACCTATATACTCTCCTTTTAAATTTCGTAATCACCAAAACTAATTTAGAAAAATCAAAATAGTCTTTAACGATAAGATCAACTTATGAGTATATGTAGGTAAACTCTTATATTTTCTTATGTTTACGATTAGCATTACTTAGGCGTGTATATTACATTTTAACACGAAGCGTTCATCTTTGGATCCATTTAATAATAATGCAGGCAATTTTTTTATTTATAACATAACTGAAAATAATTGTGTGTATTTAGGAAATAAAACAAAACGCACACTTCCACACTGTGTTTGATGCACTGCCGGATACGTCAGATACACATATCAGACAGTTGACAGTTTACGTTAACATGTCAGCCCGTTACACTACAGAAATCAGTAGTCTATTGTTTAATATAATGAGTGATAGTCGCATTTCCAACTCAGAACGTGCCCTCTTCTTGTTATTAACAGTTTTTAAGTAAGGAAATACTTGCCGTAGCCACGCTCTATTAGTTCCTTAATCCGTGCCAAGTGTGGAACATGTTCTCGCGTGTTCGCTGACAGATAGCAATCAGAGGGCAGCACCAGTTTGCTAATTAATGGCGGCGTATCGCGTGGAAATAAGCCATTTGTCTCCTCGGCCGTCGGATGTGCACAGAAGAATCGTAAGCGATACAAATACCATAAATGTTTCCAAACACTTACCGCACCGTTTGCGCTGAAATTTCAAATGCGATAAGCAATTTTACTGTGATTGATGATATCTTGATTGCATATGTTGCATAATGGCCGCTTTGAGATGTTGAACCGAACTACTCGTAGCTCCGGGAAATAATTTGTTTTATTTACGACTTTATTTAAAGCCTTCCATACAACGGAATCATAAATATAAATTTATAGTTATATTGCAATTTCCTAGTTGTAGGTAGACTTATGCTGTCGTTGCTCTAAATCCTCTTAGTTTACTTTTTTTTCTAATCAAATTAATACCCTATAGTTCGTCTATTTCGATCCATTTTAGGACCTTTCAATAAAAATTAAATAACATTCAGTCAGTTCACTGTAATGATGTTTAATTTAAGTAGGTGAGAAGTCGACTGGGTTTTAGGAATTCTAAGAATGTGCACCAATTTAACCCGTTCGGGCTACCGTAAATCCCGTGAGGATATCCGTTTCTATAAGGTTTTCGCTATATGCTTTACTTGCTTTTCTTATTTTTTCCTTAGGTTAGTTGAAATCACAACTTGAAATCGAAAATAACGTTTTTATTATTAGTAACGTGAATGTATATGATCCGAGAAATACCTAACAATTGCGTACCTAATGTTACAGTTAAGAGTCACGATTAGGTTTCATAACATCTAAGGTGTAATATTTTATTTAAATGAAAAGAAGACTTTCGTGAAATATGTACACTTGTTTAATTTCAACTTAACATGTATCCCCTAATAGTTCTATGTGACAACGACATAACCCTAAGTTGTCGTTGGTTCTATGATATAATATTCCCCGAACGATAACGTTTTTCTGTGTCACTGATTGACAACAAAAACATATTTATGATTTCGAAGGATAATGTTTTCCTTATGGATTATCTTTTCTGTTATCACAATAACTCAGGAATATTGTTATAAGCTTCAATACTCGAATATTTTTGTACATCCTAACTGTGCACTAGGTTTATTGTAGTCGGAAAAAGGTACAAAACGTATGATTTAAACAGTTATGCTAAACTACGTCTACAAGTTCGTACGGAAATTGAAAAAACTGAAAATTTATTTCATGAACTTGTAACACGGCATTGCGCCGTTCACTTGTTCTGAATGGCTTACAAATAGGTACATCGTCATAATTCTGATTAAAACTTTTATTAACTTTTTATTACGACATTAGAAATATACATTTGTATACAATTAAATAAGGAATGACAATGACGTTACGATAATCTGCTCGTGTTTGATATTATTTATTACAAGCTTTTATTTAGTTTCACCTGTCCCGGTGTTTGTAATGAAATCTTGCAAGCTAAATTTTATCCACTTCCCGGTGTCCGATTGAGCTAAAATTTTACACACTGGTCCAGTTCTGATGACAATGCATGTTTATAATAACTATGATGTGCTAATACTCAGGATTGGCTCCAGACGATTGAACTCCTCAACGGTTAACAGTAGGGACTTGAAATTTTGCATTTTAACTTTTTAGTTCTTTTTCTTATTAACAAGTAATAAAAGGTTGTTTAAAAAAGTATTTTTTAATTTTACCTGTTGTAAAACTACGCACAATGTGAAATAAAATATATAATAATATTGTATAAGTAATTGTACTCCCTTAATTTTTAAGTTACTACGATAATACAAGCAAAGAAAATCAAATAATAATACCTATTATAATTTTGAAAGAACAATTTTGCTTTCAAAATTTTAAAACAAAGCTGGTGTCGTCTGTGCTGTGAGAAATACGTGTTCCCATTATTTACGAAATTCCCTGTATCTGGCTCGGTATAAAGCTTCACAATTCACATGTTGCGAATTTGGAGATGACGTGAAGCGGTGCGGCGCGACATGACACCTCAGCGAAAGGATCTTAAAAAGAGTCTAAACTGCAAGTGGGCCTGGAAATTTTGTATATTACGCCTTTACAGATAGAGCTTACTAGATACTATATTAATAGGAACGTAATACGTGTTGTGCCTACGTCATAATTTAACTCACTAGTAGATTGACCAACTTAGGGCACGGCTTCCTCGTCGTTAAGAGAACCTAATGAATTCAAAAATAACACTGCGACAATTATTTTTTCTTCTATCCCATGATTTGGGGAACTGTTTATTATGTTTCACAAAAATATGGTTGGCGGTGGCACAAATGGTGATTTTAAATACTTTAAAGTGATAATATGTAGAGTTATTAAAAGTCTTCCCACGATGTGTTGGTTTTCGAAATGTGAAAGATATAGGTACAACCGTAGTAAGTAGGCAGGTAATAAAGATGTTGTAAGGAAAACTATAACAAAAGCACAGTTAGTAGGTACTATCACAGGCAACAAAGGAATTCTAACTAGCTACAAGTGCCCTTAGGTTTTTATTAAATTTTTTAATTTAGCCCGTTTGTATAGACTTAGAAGCCATTTCGTGTTTTTGTCGTTTGTTTTTAGAATAATAATTCTCATAAAGAATCCGACACGTAACATGTCACGCAAGTGCCGTAAAAAATATGCAAATTTTCTGTGACAAGTACCTTACGTAATTTTTGAAATTATTTGAATTTAATAACACGACAGTCTTATAAATATCTTCATAGCCAACAATGATCTATTTAAATAAGACGATTAAGAACGCATTGCAGGATTGCTATCTAATCGCGGGTCATATGCCAATAATAACGTCATATTATCTAGATATGTTTTTATGATTAATCTTTAACAAGGTATTTAAATAATTGATGCAGCTTAAAATAATAATTTTGTATTTAGCAACAACAAAATGTAACTTCTGCGAGGGATATCTAACGAAATTTATTTTTATTTGAACTAGTTTCTGTAGAATGTATTGCAAGCGGAATTTGTATTGCACATAAAATTTAGCACTCAACGAAACAAAATAATTACAAGTTTTGGCATTAAATGCCGGAGCAGGATATTAATTTTAGCACGAAATGGGTTTCCTTTAGCAAAGAACAAGCGTTTTAAGTGTCGACTTCTCATAATGTTTGCCAAAGTATCGGTTTGTTTAGCTCGAAAATTATGAATATCTAAGGAGCTCTTTGAAAACACAATTACTTGTAATTAAGAGAGCGCTCCGTTTCTTGTGG
>LGAG01000467.1:2479725-2514605 GCA_001278395.1 Lerema accius
TGCCGCCGTAATTATTATAATTGTTTTTGTCGACATATTAAATTAACTCCTTTAAGGGGTATATCTTCACAAATAATCTACTTTTGGCCCTGATTTAATTCATCATACATAGTTTTTTTTTACATGTCCACTAGTAGATTACCTTAGTACCTAATGATTACCTACTCGTGCTTTTATTATATTATCTGTAAGAGATAGTCATGAGAAGAATCTGTCGATACAGATTTGTTTTCATTCGCGGCAGTCTGCTTACTGAAAATTAGGCTAAAGAAGATATAAAAGGAACGTATTCAGAGAACAAAGTATTTTCCTTTTTATTTCCAATAATTTATCTACTAATTCTGTTGTTTAAAATCTAAATAGTTATTGCGTAGGTACCTACTAATGTTGAAGGTAGAGATACATATACCTATGTAAATTTCTTTTGGTGGTTTTAGTGAAAATAATGAGAACAGAAGATATAACGACAACATCATAAACAAGAAATAACGAAGTAAAAAGGTAATGTGCCGTATCTCAACAAACGCACTTACTCTTAACAATGTCGTTCTAAGAATAATGTATAATACCCATTTAATATCGTTTTCCCCTCGACTTTATACAAAGCAGCGTACGACAATAATAACTTAAAACAGACATTCGTACATTTCACTTCAAAGCTTTTTATACTCCCAATACATTTCAATAAAGAGCTCCCAATATATTTCGAAATATTTTCCTAAAGAACAATGAGAATACTGAGTGACAATTTAAAAGATTATATTTTGATCTTTAAGCCGTATCTTCCTTACGGCGTATTGGAGTCATGGGATGATTTAGATCCAAAACTTTACCACTCCATACATATTTATTGGCTTAAGTTTTATGGCATGTGGTACAACAACCATTCCCCGAAATCTATATATTTTTGGATGCACATAGCGTACACCATAATCGTGTTATGGCTTGTGTGTTTCCTGCCTTGCATTGGAGAAGTTGTGTACTTGTTGAGACGGAAAGAAAATATTGGTGACATTGCTGAAGGGTAGGTATATTTATTTTGGAACAACAAATACATTTATTCTCTTTGACAATACCCTCATTATTTACGAGAAGTTTGACTTATAAATATATTTTTCAGGTTATACTTATTTCTTAGTGAAATGTACACGTACTTCAAGGTAGCGGTGTTTTGGTTGAACAAGGAGAAAATACAGATGCTACTACAATACTTGTATTGTGATGAGTTCAAAGCGGAAGAAAAGGAACACAGAGATATCCTGAATAGGAGCATTAAAACCGCTCGATTTGTCATGACGTACTACGCTATTATATGTGTAGGAGCTGTTTCCGGTAAGCGATACAATGTATAACCAGGATATCTATTCCACTATATCCTCAATAGGTACCTAAATGCTATTTCTTTACAAAATGGGCAATTTCAGTTGGAATTATAATGCCATTGACGGAAAACTTGGAAGTATTACCAACGAACGTGGAATATCCTTTCTTTGATGTATACAAATCGCCGGCGTATAACATTATTTACTTGCATCATGTAAGTACTTGCCTATCTAATAAATATTATACACACATACCCCGCATTTGGGTTCCCGTATATTTCTTCCTTGGCTGGGCTTCAAACTTGCCTCTCTCTTCCCAGTACAGAGTTGCTAAAAATAGATATCAATCAATCAATCAATATCATTATAAGAAAAATAAGTATCATTATAGAACATAATTTAAATCTTATTTAAATTTAATTTAGAATTGTTCTTGGTTGCACATCAGAATATGTAAGTAATACTTGTTAAAAAATCCTTTGAGGTAGATACTTACATGTGTATTTAAAAATATAATATTACACTATTTATTATTTTTGTAACTATTTAATGTCATTGCAATACATTTTTTCGTTGCATCACTCCATCACCAACCTTCTTGTTTCAGTTATTACTCATTTTTTACGACTCCTCCCAATACGTAATGGAAACATTAATTTATTTTGATTCGAATGTGTCATTTTAAACTGTAAAATCGTCATTCAGGTGAAAACTTTATTTGTTCTGTTTCGCTCGGACGTTTATTAACCTGCCATTACGAGCTGGATAGACAAGAGCCTTATGTATTTCGAATGCAGCTCATTCGGCTATTTAAATGAAAATGGAATGTTTGCCATGTAGCACTTAAAGAGTTTTCACTGTTATTTCAATCGTTAATTGGTATGGTTTTATTTAATTGAAAAAGCTTTACTTCCATTATGCTTAAAACAAAAACGGCTAATTCATACTCGCAGTTCAGGAAATATAGGTACAGGTACAGATATAATATGAATCATATTATGAATCTGATAAGAGCAGCGTCAAAAAATATTAAATATTCCTGAAAGAATGTGGAATTATTTAAAAAGCGTGTAAAAGCTCAACTTATTGGCAAGGGTTACTATAGTTACTATAGTATCTATAGATGAATATTATGTTAATGACATACTTTAAACAGTCCTGCAACCGGTACTTCTTAGGTTAGAAGATCAATTTTGTATTCTAAATATTTGTATTGTATTATTTTTTTTAAAGATGTGTGGAAGAATTTCTTTCCCCTTTTCTTCCTCCATATTAAAGCACATTTACGAAACGGGGGTAGATAAAAAAAACGTGCTTAAGTGTATCATGATTTTGATTTTGAATTGGAAAAAAACTCTTAGGTTATTATCTCGAGATCTGTCTTCTATCTAAATGAATTTCTGATTTTTTACTGCGCTAGAAGGAAAGTGGTGTTGTCATTTTTTAATACTATTTTCAGATATATTATAAACCAGCGACATGTATTATAGATGGGGTCATGGACACTATACTTGCGGCGTTTGTCGCATCAGCTAGTAAGTATTATCTACTTAATACTATTAGTTATCACATTATACTTTTTGTCAACTTACGATGGTTATATTTAAGTGCGATTGGCGAGAAAAAATATAGTATTACTGGGATACAAAACCGTACATCAGTTTTCTGCTGTATATACGTGATATAATGTATAGATTTTAATTTAGTACCTAAAGTGTTAATGAAAATATTTTTCATTACAGTTGGACAAATAAATATACTGGCGTATAATTTACGAAATTTTGACCGAATCGCAGAAAAATTTTATCAACGAGATCCGCGGTGTAAATTGCTAACCAAAGAAAAATGTTCAAGTGTAGTACTCAAGAAGTGTATAATTCATCATAATGCTATAATTCGGTATTATAATGTTTCATGTTTACCTATGCATGTTTGTTACCTATAATTTATACAAGAATAGACGTCGCCCGCGGCTTCGCCTGCAGAAGAGTAGTTTTAAAAAAATGGGATAAAATGTATCCTATGTCCTATTCCTGGATGCAACCTATCTGTGTACCAAGTTTCAGCCTAATCCGTTCAACGGTTAAAGCGTGAAGTATCCACAAAAATCCAAACATCCAAACATCTTTACAAACTTTCACATTTATAATATTAGTAGGATGACCGCTCCTGCGCTCAAAATTCGACCATGACTCATTAGGATCGATAGGATCAATATTACGAAATAAGTTACAGCGCCATCTATTATTCTAATAAAGGTAGCTATTTTTAGCACCATCTAGAGAACATGTAGGACAACACGATAATGAGAAAAAATTGTCGATGTTGATTTGAACGTTGATTTATTTTCTAAATGAAAAGTATATACACCTTTAATCAAATTCAGTATGCCAAATCCGAATGGCAAATCTCAAACCCTTTCTTGCCTGTATTATTCTTAAAACGGTATGAAAAGTAGAATTCTTGGCGTATTATTAAACTGAAAAACAACCACAAAGAAAGGTCTCAAATTAATTTGCACTCTAGAGTGGATCGTTCTTAAAAGCAACTTTGTTACAGATACGTGTCGATGATCGAGGATGCATTCAGTCTCGCTTCCGTGCTGCAGTTTATGCTGAGTGTTATGGTCCTATGCTTAATTGGAGTTCAGTTCTTATCGGTACACGTCGACATTGCCATTTAAAAACCATTAATTTATATTGTATCTAAAGTTGTAAAGACATGGTCGTATTTACGTCTAACTAAAAGCAACAAAATAGTAATGATAATTGATGATAACGTATATTTGAACGTCGTGCGAATCCTGCAGACACCTCGAATTATTGAAGATGCTTTCAAGCTATTGTTAGCTCACTTTAGAGCTAAGGTTTCTTCTGATTACTGAACAATAGAGCATCCTGCCACGCTGCTCTAGTCAAGCTTCTGAGGGTTCTATACGCCATGATCCAAATTACGCAACTAACATTGGAATAACGAAGCAACATTTTTTTTTAAATTACAGATAGAAAATCCAAAGAGTCACCCAATGCAAATAACTTGGATGGCGATTTACATGACTTGTATGTTGCTAGAGGTCTTCATTCTATGCTGGTTTGGCAATGAACTGATAATGAAGGTATGCTTTTGTAGATAATCTTCTAAATAAAGTAAAACAATATACTTACTTTTCGATAATGTCGATATTTAAAAGATAGTTAAAGAAAGAAGTAAAAACGTAAGTTTTATAGGTACAAATAAATCGAATAAACGCCATCAGATGACTGAGTAATATCTGTTTTAAATTTAAAATACATTTTTCGTTTCAGAGCGTAGAATTACGTCAAGCAGCTTTCGAAAGTCCTTGGCTGAAGGCGGACCCTAAAACAGCGATGTTCCTGATTATATTCCAAGAGAGATGCAAGCGTCCTTTGAAAGTTACGGCTGGAAAAATATTTACTTTGTCTCTCGACACATATACCATCGTAAGTTCAAATTAATTAAATAATGCTGTAGTATCCACGCAAAGGAAAACGAAAACCATCTTTTTCCATATATTACGTAACTATAATTGAAATAGGTACTATTATATAGCATAACTATCAGATATTTTACAATGTTGTTTATGTTAGATTTCTCCGTCAGTTAAGTTTATATTTTCTCAAGCGAATTGAGGAGGGTAATACCCATGTAGATGTATCTCAGTAGCAAGTAGGAACGTATTACTTTGAATACGAATATGTTTCAACAGGATCCACATAGGTATATTATCAAAGGCAGCAGTGGAACGTTATATCCGTAATGCTGGCAGAGGTTCTATGCGAGCGAGACACCTCCGCCGGTGCAGGCGTGCAGGGTGTAATGCAGCTAACCGTAGTGCCAAATTTATTACTTAGCTAACACTGATCCTGGGCTTGTGCCATCTATGAGTGTATCTTCGCATTTTATTGTAATCCAATTGGCGTATCTCTATTTTAATGACATAATATATTGGGTTTTAATCGATGCTTACTAACAGACAGATGGCACAAAAGATGTTGCTGTAGTGGGTACTTTTTTACATTTTAAATAATGGATCTACTGTTTAATTTTGCTGTGATGAATTTTTAATATAGAGTAGATTTCGACTGAAAACATTTATGTTATTAATATTTTAATTGTTTACAGCTTATCAACTGGTCGTACAAAGCTTTTGCTGTTATGAGCAACATGAAGAAATAACTTGTTAAGACCAACAAAAACCAAATTTTGCAATTTGGTTTAGAAATATCGATTGTTACTCTTTCACTTTCTTTCTATTAACATGCACGCATAACATACTCGTTTTAAGTAGATTTGCTTGTATTCAATAAATAAATTGTTTGATGAAATTATGTATTAATTGTATCACTTCCTGAAATAATTTAAAAATTCCACAGCTGAAGCATATCTACCATAATACAGACATAAGCTCATGAATGTAAAATGCGATGCGGCCCAAAAAAATTACTGAGATTTGGGTAACAAAAGAACCCCGATTGATTACATTCCTATGCAAATTGGTGAGACGGTGGGTAAAATGTATTATGCTTCTCGACCTCCCAATAAATTTCATCAGCATCTTTAATAGAAATTCTCTTCGATTCAATGCATCCTGCTGGTAAAATAATGGGTTTGCGCATGTATAGGACCTTTTCATTGCGTATAGATCGTTGATAGATTGCACGGAGGCACGACACGCACCAAGGCGGGGCCGTTAACACCTTGAATTATGTTACAAGTTAACGAGTTTACTCTATCTTGGGAATGCATGGAAACTGAACGTAGAAATACCAGAATAAGGTGCTTCCATCTGAAAACGAAGCTGTAACTAAGCAGTGCTTTAGATTTTTAGTAACCATGCTGTGCTGATAGTTGCTCTTTAAATTTGGACCTATTTTTAACGTTTGCCATTAAATTATCCAATTTAATCGTTGAGCTACAATAATTTGCGTAAAACATTCAAGTATTTAGTAGCCAACTTAGCCCACCTCTTGAATGTTTGAATGAAGTCTTTGCGAACTAATTTGCCACCGAACCGCAACGACAGCACGCCTTAAACTATTAGTCCCGTTTCAATCCTGCAACTGTTGCCAACCAATACACTGAAATTGAACCAAGTTTGGTGCAACACAACTTTTCTAATAGACGTCTTTTACGTTCAGTAAAAGATTTTGTCTTTGTTGCACAATTGCAACTTTGAATGTTGGGAAAAGAAAATACGGCTGTCTAACTGTCCGCGCACTTTCGTAGATTTATAGGATTTATCTGTACCGTGAAACTCAAAGTTGGGAAAGTGTAAAGAAATTCGAGAACAGAATCGTTTTGCTTAAATGTAGTAGATTTATATAATTTGATTTTCTTTGTAGAGTTTGTTGCACATTGAAAGAGACTGTGTTAGACTTGCGCTTTTGAAGATAACTCAACTTAAAAGTTATTCATCGTGGATGAGATTTCGAGCGCTTTCGTTTCATTGTCATTGTTAGCGAAAATGTGAAGTATTCGAGTAAAAGTCTGTGTCGACCGGATATCAAAGGGTAACTAAATACGCTGGAGGTAGTCTGCTCTCGGATTACACATAACTTTGCACTAATGAATGAGAACTTCACGCTTGTCACTGCGCTATAGAGCTCTTTGGGACTAATGAAATTGCGCAGCTTCGCGTCGTCCGGAGACGCCGAGTGGATTACGCGCCACTTTTAAGGTGCTTTCACGCAAGGAAACTGCATTCTTCAGCCACTCCGGAAATTCAACCCACAAGCCAAATAGGGAGAACAGTATTAAATTTACGTGCACTACGTCCATACTAAATTATGGGTTGGCGACTGGCCAATCGACATTAGGCGCGTACTGACTACCTACGCGCCTATTAACTTACGTATAAAGAGTACAAGTATATTGGCTTCCAAGGTATTTTAAATTAAAATGTAATTCTTGTAATTATTGTTGTATTATTTGTCGCCTAGTGAGCCAAAATGGACATTATTATACTAGCAGGCCACCATCGCTTAGTTTTGGGAAACGTAATATACTCGTACATACACCAGAATAGATTAGGAAAGCTGTCACCCATCCACTTTCCAATTGTGCCTGCAGTTGCTTAATTTCGTTGATCACTTGGGATCGACGCAAGCCTCCGGGCTCTGAGCGCTACAATGGTTATAATTGGTTAGTTATATAAAAAAGTAATGAATTAATAATTCCGTTTAAAGCATGCCGATGTGCATATTATTAAGTTAAGCAATCATTCTAATAATTCATAAAATAAACCAATATTCTAATAGAACATTGCAAGATGTACCTCTTTACGTAAAACATGCCAGAGTTCAATTATCTAAAGCAAACCATCTAAAGGATGAATCATAAGGAAACGTGCATGTCGCATAAAAGGGTCATAAAAATAAATGTGACGTTTTCGTAAAATAAATGTCATACTTTGTGAACCCTTTCTTGGATTCAGGGCGATCTGCATACTAACTCAATTTTATTTTAAGTAAGTTTTTAGTAGCAAGCGGGCAATGATCAATGGGGCTTCACATAAAGATTATGAATGCACGTAACAATAAATAAACAATAATAATATTGATAATAAAAACCTTAGCGGGCCTTACCATGCATATCACCTGCCTTATTAAAATTTTTAACTTTATTCCCCAAACCAAAACCTATTGTGTCAATTTTGCTGATTCATTTTACTACTACCTTTATCGGCATAATAAATAAAACTTACCTAATGGTACCTTCCCGTTGCTACGTTCATTAGCTTATTATTCATGCCACTTTGTCGAGCGCCGCCACTTCAGGGTAGCCGCGCCCCTAGATACGGTAGCCATTAGCAAGTTTATTTTCAAGTAGTCTCAAAAGTCTATCCAATCACCATAATTACCCTTCACTGTTACGCCTCAGAAGCATAATTTCCATTTTGAACTTATCGATTTCTGCAAGTTGAACTACGTACACTGAAATGAGGGTAACGTAAACTACGTAACTAAAGAGATTTAAAGTGCAGAATAAGAATTGTGAAATTACTAGTTAATAAAATCCAGGCTTGTAATAACGGGTTCCGTAACGAACGAATAGGTACTACTCCGTAAAATTTACGGTAAAAATCTTTTTTCTTGTAAAGCGGACCTTTTAATTTTACACTATAATACTCGTACCTTTATTATTTGTTGGTTGTAGAGCTACATTTTGTGTAGGTAAATTTAGGAAGGTCCACCTGATATATTTCGATGACCTGTATGACGCAGTGGTTAGTGTACTGGACTGGACCGCAGTTTAATAGCGCAGTGGTTAGCATGTTGGACCACTATTCAATAGGAACTGGGTTTGATTCCCAACGAGGCAGTAATTTGAATGATCAATTTAATATTTCTTTTGATGTAGGCGTGCGTTCTTTGTCTACTTGTGTGTTCATGGCGCAAACGAAACAATAAATCCTAGTGTATGGTTAGGAATGTGAAGAGTTATGTTTACAGTGAGCTGTACAGTTCAGTGAAGTCGTAATATAAGGTGCCGTCCGCACTTTTTTGGTATGAAAGTAAATATAAATGCGTGTAAGACCACAGAGCAATGAATGTATCCTTAGATCTCATGCGTAATCAAAAGCTAAATAATGGCCTATTAAGAGCTTACAATCGTAAATGTTGGCTTGGGTGAGGGTTTATTGGATTGTGGTACTTATATTCTCAACCATAATGCCACGATGATGTCGTCTCAATATTGCGACCGGTTTCCCTACACTCCCGAGTTGGATCTCGGCCAAGTGTCATTACTTATCCCGACAAATTCCCGGTTAAGTATGACTTGGCTAGCACCTGTCGCTAAAATTGCCTTACGTTACAATTACATTAAAAATAGTGTACGTTTTGGCTCTTAGCAACTTCGAGCTTACGCTTGGATTAGATGAACGAAAATCTTTATAGCCTCTCTTTTTAGAACCATTTTAAATATATTGCAATTTTAAAGTATTATTATACATCTTAGCAAGTTATTTCATTCAGTCAATCTGATAATATTGCTTATGAAAAATTAACAAAAACATAAATCCTTCTTAATTGTGTGCATCTACAACCAATCAGCTTAATTATTTTGCCGTTACCATTATCATTAGAGTCACTATAAAACATGGATTTAAATAAAAACCGAATGCATTTAATTTATGCAATTTATCCAACCGATTTTAATTATGTCAACAATTTTTAATTAAAAATTTCAATAAACTTTTAGATCTCGTTTTAGTGTTTTTGGGTATGCTTGCAAAAATCATTGTGAAAATGTGTTATAGCACCCATATTTGTGCTTTTTGTTCCTTCTCTGTGATCGGACAGGTGTTCAAAAGCTCCTTAACCTTTTTTAACTTCGTTCAGTTTCCTTTCCCTGGCAAATCGTTTGAGGTTATTGCGCACTGAAACACAGAAGTATTAAATTTACTTATCTGTTTGTGGAAGGAAATCGTGTGAATTTTCGAAGGAACAATCTTTTGTATTACATTATGTGTGAATATAAACGTACCTATATATACGACATAAATACTTAGGAGGTCCTAAACCTCTGTTATCTATGAGAATTTCCTAACAAAGGGAAACAACTTATACATACAATAGGTATAGTAATAATACCTACATAGTAATTTTAAAAATCAGTATGAAAGTACGAATTCTATACGAGTGTGAGTTTTTTCGGATTTTATGTGGCGGTATTATTTTTTATCTAAAACTAATATCATACATAACCGATAGGTAAGCCTTGTTTGAGGCCATTATACGGCAAGATCAGGAGAGGTTGTACTTACAAGTAGTTGGAGCACAATACCTCTATTGAGATAATGGCCAATTTACAACCGGTGTCTTGTAAGCAAGAGAATGCCGTGGCTATACAACATGGAATCATACTCTGTTGATCTATGTCTCGGCCTTTCGATGTCACTTTCAGCATGAGTACGATCGTCCTTCATGTTTGTAATTGGTAAATGCTGGTAGATAGGCGGAGATACGAAATACCTGTTTACGATATATTATCATTAGCTAATTGGTTTCTTTGAGTATTATGCTTTGATTTTATTAACCTCGTATGTTTGGTTGTTAATTATAGCATTACATTTACGTGCTTAAAACTAATTATAATTATCAATCTTTATTCCACGATGCGAACGTAACATAAATATGCTGGACTTAAGCTAGTTTAGTATTAGTTCCT
Source organism: Lerema accius (assembly GCA_001278395.1). NCBI lineage: Eukaryota > Metazoa > Arthropoda > Insecta > Lepidoptera > Hesperiidae > Lerema > Lerema accius. Next base: position 2,490,240 of record LGAG01000467.1, read on the forward strand.
GTAAGGGCGTTCCAATATAACTTAATTTAAAATGAAAATAAATGTTTTTAAAATATCTCTCTGCAGTAACAAAGAATTAAAAATACGAAAAAAGCTACACTATTATTAAATACGAATTTGAAGATTGCGTAGATATTTATACAGTGAAGTGGCCGGCACTCACTACTAGGTAAAATAAAATTTGTATTTACATATACCTTTCAAGTTGACTGATTGCTGGTTTGCAGAAATATTTCGGGGAAAGGTCATAAAATATGTAGGGATTTACGTGAATCGCACAAGAGGCGATGAATTTACATAATGACCGTTCGAGCTGGCAACCGTAATGAAATACGTGATGTCACAAATATCAGCAAACAGTAGCAAGCTGGTTGTAACTTTATAGTATTTATACGTCACTCACGCTTAACTTTAATTCTATAAAATCACTAAATATTGTTTATAAAATTTAACGTTTTTCATTACGACTTAATTATATCAAAACATTCATGTCCTAACATTAGGCTAAAAGTTTTACTACATTTTTTTTATCAAGAACTATGGAACGATATCCTTACTTAGTGTTTGGTGTTTTTATCAAGAGTTTTCTCTGTCAGATGTTCCAAGCAGAGCCTTGTTCCTCGACGTCATCTTCAAAGCCGAGCGAAGGATTCTTTATGTTCGTAAAGTTTACGTTACACGTGTAGGTACGTTTGCTGCAGACGGTGATAACGTCAGTCTTGTTTGATTTCATCTGTTTGCATTAACCATGTATTAAGGACGTAAGTTATACCATCTACGAGTATGATTAGAGAATATTTAAGTGTAAAGTTAGCTGTTATATGCTTAGTAATTTACCGTTTCCGAATGGTCCCTTTTGACCAACGACTCAACATAAAAAAGGTCAAAGATGTGTTGGATAACTGTTTTATAAGCATTTGCTGAGCACTGTGTGAATTATATTTATTTATTGCCTTTTTTCAAAACTCTAGGACCGCTATATTCAGAGTTTCAATAAACGTGTATTTTTTAAATATTCCTAATACTCCAAACATTTGATAAAAAAATGTTTGTCTTTTTCAAAATCAGATATCAGAATTATAATCTGAAAACTTCTCATGTCTGACACATAAATGTGTCATATGCGAAGAATCGAAGCGACTAAAAAAGAATCGTTAAAATTAGGATTTCTAAATAATAAAAATGTAAAAACAAGGACTGAGAAAACGTTACAAAGACCGCTTCATTAATCTTCATTAAAGAACCGGCGACAAAACCGTACTCCAGACATTTACTTGTATCTGGTAAATGCACAGTGAGAAAATCTTACGTCAGTCGAATATTTTTTTATCAGATTACGTTGACCAAATATTTGGAAATAAGTAAGTTTATTATTTTTATGTTACTGATAATTATTATAACATGTAAGAAATAAAAAGCTGGAATAATATTTGGTGAACTGTTGCAGGTAGGTATAACTCTCAGACCAAAAAAATATAATAGACTCAGTGTTTACAACAAAAAAGTAAGGTAAATTTTTTATGGTCCTAAATTATGTCACAGAGCACGGTCTACCAAGAAATGAACCAGGAACCGTTATCATTTGTTATTAACGTTATGTTTTCCCTACTACGCTTCTTTGTACCGAAGATTGCGTCTATATATTTTTTGGTTTGTGGTATAACTATAAAAGAAATACTTGCCAATTATTTCATCACTGCTCAGAATAAATACTAATTGAAAGATGCAGTTCAAGTTAATAATTGCGGTTATGATTGTTAAACTAAAAGAAGTTTACTTTACGGACTTCTATTGAAGTTACGTAATAAATATTGCTCCAGATGTTCTAATTGTAGCACCTCAATCAAATCGCTTGATATTTGTTATGTTTTGGTCTGGGCATCACAATATAAGCAATCATAATATTTTCTCCACACTTCAGTAGTATGGAGCAAATTATTCTATTATGGAAACGGTTAAACTGTGTGGACCGTTCTAAATAATAATACTAACCTACAATTGCATATACAAGTAAAAATAGCAGAAACTGCGGCAGCGTCCCAACTGTGTTGATTGTGGTTGACTCTTGACACAGATGTGTAAATGTGGCGGGCATGCCAATTTCGCGAATGTCGCTTTCGCTGAAAATAAAATTCCAACTCTTATTTTAAATAATTGTTAATTTCGTGAATTAACCACTTAAACTATGTAATGACACCACTTGAATTGTAGTTGCAATCGTCACAACCTGTAAGTGTTCAGCGCTGAGAATGAATGTCCTTTCAGAATGATCGATGTAATTTTCCATATTTAAAAGAGAAATCATTATATTGTAAATTATGTCAGCATGTTTTAGTTTAAGTACTACTCACTAGTTAAATGATGATTTTTAATACATTGTAACTAATACAGTTTGAAGTCAGGTTTCGAAGCTTTCTGCTAAAACATTCTGTTTTGATATAAGGCGTGAGAGGTTTGATAGTCATCGTTTCAGAACTAGAAATGTATGCCAAATGTATTGTGATGGTGCGATCTCGAGACTACAAGCACGTGAATAATATTGTTCGGTGGCGCTCGTAAAAGCCAGTACAGTTGTTCTCGACATCGGCTGTAAACTTTCCCGTTGAAGCGTAGGCAGTGATAAATTTCCCACCGCACCATTTCTTTGTTCAGGTTTGTGTTGAAAAAAATTACTGTCGCCGTTGCTATTGTTAGCGGTTCGCTTGACGAATTGTCGGGCCGAAGCGTTTATCTCGATAAATCATAAAAACCAGTCGAGTTCAGCTGATTTCGTTCTACACTGAATTGATTTTTTATTCGAGTGGTAAAAATGACTCTCGAATGAACAACACGATGTCGCGTTTACGATGAGTATATAAAATTGTGGTGCTTGTTACTGTAGTGTAGCTTCATTGTTTTCGAGTGTCGATTTTAGTTCGTGGATTTTTAGAGTTTCTATTTGAAATGATATTTATCTGAATGAATTATTAAGGTGTTGAAATACGTAAACCATTTTGTTTCAACTACCTAACGTTTAAATACTTATGAAAGGCTATTATTACCCGACTACACCAGACGGAGGGTAACGTTTTTGGAGATTAGGTATGTTTGTATGTCCATTTTTTAGCATTATCCGCAGCCTAAACAGCTTGACAGATTTTAATGTGTGAGATGTCATTAGATTCGTCCACACAGCAAGGAATGTATCTGTATACATACAGATTCGTCTACATTATGGTAGGCTATAGTTTTTTTATTATTTTCCCCAAATAAGTAGGACATCGGGTTTTGTTCTCTTTATGATTACTAGTTTAGGGTTTAAATATTACTTAATATTTAATAGTGTTTTACGTCCTCTCATTATTTTAAAAAGAATGGATGTCAGAAACAAAGAGCATGTCAACTTTCTTATTCTTATTATTATGGTTTGCTTTCAATGTCTATTACGTTAATCATGCAATGTTATGTTCATAGTTGGAGAATATAGAAATATCTTTCTCGATTCAAATTATTAAAACAAAGTTTTGTCAGGTAGAGAATTATATTTCCATTCTGAGTTATTTTAGATTTTGTATTTTTGTTTACTATAAACGAGTAAATAACGTCGTATATTTATACTCCTCCACGGGGTTCTGTCATATGACCTTGAAATACACAATTAACATTAACAAACAACTGCCCCCTAGGACAAACATTTATTTACCACATAAATGTTTTCCTTCACCAGAAATTGAATCTGAAGGCCCTTCACTCGGAATGTAAAGTTAGATATAGCGAGAAACGATTGAAACACTGTTTCGTTTTTGGCCAACATTGAGACCTTATTAATGTTATAGAAAAGCTCCATATGGGACTACGTGTGTACGAGTCATGTGTCTTAATTGCTTGTTTGTCGCCAGCTTATTAATTTTCATTATAAATTTTGTCATATCTCTTTGGTTACAGGGTCAAACATTTTAAAACTTAATTTATATTTTCAAAGTCCTTTCCACTTTATTAGTGCCAGCTTTTGCGATATTAATAATCCAATTTTTGTTCTTCTTTTCTGAAGCGTGGAATGCGTGTGTTAGAAATATAAACAGGCTTTATTGACAGAATTGGGTAATAAAGTTAATTGAAAATGTTTCCAAGAAAAAATCCTTCAAGTTAACCTAATACAAAGGTAAAATGCCTAGAAGCAAATCAAGTAAGAACTCCGAACAGAGTTCAAAGGCGGCGCGATTGGGAATACGAAGAAAAAATAGTAAAGAGGTTTGAATTTCGGAAAGGAAGGTCGTCGGAACCCGGCGTATGCTCAGTTTCATGTTTATTCACTTGCCCTGTGTTTGTGCTTATTTGAAATGTTATTGAATCATGTTACTTTGCTCGATCAGAGAACTTTATAAATACCAGATCCGTAATTCGTACAGTAGGTAGTATTTGTTAACGCTAATTTCAATCCTTCTTACTAAACTCCCACGAATCCTTTTACAATTACTAGATTTAAAAGAAAAATTTCGCTCCGCTTTCTTTAGGAATATAGAGATGCCTTTTTGTTTTTAAACAATATTTTAGTTATGGATTAATACTACGCTGATCTTTCGAAATCCGTTAACTTAAAAGACCTTACATTCTTAATACAAAGCGTTTAATCCGGGATTCTTGCGAACGACGCCGCCATAAGAATACCGGGACACAAATCAGCTAAATGCGGGAAATGTTACTAACTCCAGAGGGAAATTCCGGTGAGAAAATACGGGTCTTCGAAATAAATGTGAATAAATAGGGCTAGCGAGATTAACCGCTTACTAATATTAGTTTAGGTAAAACGTTTTCTTTTACCAGGTTTTTTTTTATCGAAACATTCGGCAAAAGAACTAACGGCTCCAGATGGTTGATGGAATGATTAGGTACACCGATCCATATCTATTATATTAGTTGCACTTTAGTAACAATAGTTATAAGAGTAGAGAAGTGGTATTCCCAAGGAGTTAAACGTTAATGGCTTTCTTAACTTAAATTAAACTTATGGAAACTACCTTGTAATTCGCATGTTTTGTCCACACAGAAGTCTTGAAAAACTGTTGTAAATTTTTCAAGCATCAATAACAGCTTTATTAATTAAACTTATTTCATTTTAGGTATCTTTCGTATCAATTATTAGTTATCATTGTATTATTTGTGTTGTTTATTTCATACGCATATCCAAAAGGCAATATCAGAGAATTTCTAAAGTACACTAGTGTTATACAACGTAATATCCTCTTGACCCGTCAGTGCATAAGAGTTCCGAGAATATAAGGCTAGTTTCCTTTATAGATAATATTGGTTGAGTCCTAGAATAGAATTACTTATAAATACATATTTTAAAATAACTTATGTTTTTATGGCTTATTAGATAGATTATAGATATTATCACTGCTCTAAAATATTAATATAAGTATGTACCTATTAGTAAAGCCTTACTTAATTTCAACTAAGTGTCAACCATCCAATAAATGGCAATACTGACTATTTATTAGCCTCAGATACCGCATGCTGTTCGTTTGCTAATTTACTAGAAAACTTGCATGATAAGGTCTTCATTTAACCTAAACTTAACTTATCTGTTTATAAAAATCTTATACTTATATAATTTCCTTCAGGAAGGTAGCACATATTACATTTTTTCATTTTTAGTAGAAGAGGTACATTTTCGACGGAATCAACAAAACGATAAGATTTAAGCGAAGGCTGTATAGTGTACATCTAGAAGTATCTAAAGCCGTAATGGGAAAGTTGAAACGAGCCGCTATTCGAAACGAGAATTGGCGAAGATTGTTGTGGCTCTGAAATTCAAACTGTGAAATAGCGAATAATTTTTATCTTACAAATTACTCGCTGTAATTTATGTCCGTAGATTCGCTTGTTTCTGCAAATACTGAGAAATCCACTGTAATAAATATTTCCTTTTTAAGTACCGAAATATGCTTTGGGTAATTTTGTTATATTTTACTTTGAAGACAATGGAAGGTATTATAGCAGTAGAGGGCAAAAAAATGTTATAGAAAACATATAAAATATTCTTGGCAATAAATCACTTTTACAAGGGGAATATTTATTTTGAAGATAATATGCGCTACATAGAGAGCTATTATTGTTGTTGTGGGATGAGTATGATTATTAGTTTATTTATGTGCATTATTTTTGGCCGTGAATGTTAAGGAGACAATTGTTTCAAATTACAATTATGTAATTATAATCAAACACTATACATCATCAGAATAAGTGTAAGTGTAGAATAACTATAAGAATAAGCAAAAATCATCACTGTATTTTAACTTCACAGTTTAAATTACGTAGTACGAGTCTTCGAACGGAAGCGGACCGGTTCAGATGAGAAGAGAGTTTCAGACATTTTGTTAACGTTACCCAATATCAAGTTAGCCGATTGAAGTATCTTAAGAGCTCTTAGCGCAGTTAAAACTTTCCGAATACAGAAAATTTAACATCGTCTGATTCGTGCTCTCAGACACACCGCATACAGGGAGTCGTATATGTATATTATACACTTTTAGATAATATAGTCATGTACAAACAACTACCAAGACATTATAAATTGTGTAAAATAGTACTAACTGCTTTCTAAATTCTGAATATAACAAATTAACTCTACATATTCATATCTCCACAGTAGGATGTCCTGTGTCGTGGGTGAGATAGACGTCACAGAAACACACTAGGACACACTGAGACCGAGAACAGGAATTTAACTTCGTCGTTTAAATTTCTGCCTCACTGGGAATTGAACCATTGCGCCATATGGTTCGTTATATATTAAGGTAAAATGGAGTTAAAAAATATTTGGTTTACCATAGAAATATCTTGATTCTTCGTAAATATTGCACGGGTTCAACTTTTGGTAAGCAAATTGGACTTACCTACTGTTTTTTTTTAAGTTAAGGTAATAATCGCAACTAAAAATAATACAGAGTAGATTTAACTGAAAAATTACCTGCAGCAACGAAGTGTGAATGTGGCGTTAGTAACTTATAAGCGCACACAATGGTGAAAAACTTGTTTCGTTAGAGAAGGTCATTAAGAGCAGCGCGGTCGGCGAACAGTCGGTGCAGTTGCGCTTGACCCAATTAGAGCTGCCCCGTTGTCACTCCGGCGAGGATTCAGTTTTGTTAAACCTTTACTTTCTGCCCGACCTCATGAGCTTTAAAGTGTTTAATAAACTTGTACTTGAAACTAACGCTACTTAAAGCGTACTGTAAAGTCTATGATTGTAACGGTGCTTTAATCCGTGGATATAAGACCTACTAATTAATCCGTGGATTATATTAGACCGGATAACCTACGAATCCCACATCTTTTTGATACATATCCATATTAAAAATAAACACAGGTCTATTTTAACATATCATAATAACATAACTTATATGAAATTATTTTTCTGCTCTAGGAGACAACTCAAACATTATATTCTAACCTTAGAGAACAATTGATCGCACAGAAGGATTTCTATTATCTATCTCGCGGGAAAAGATCCGTTTTCCTAAATAAATAAAAGTTAACCTTAGTCTAAGTTAAAGTTATGTCAAACAATGACCTCAGACACAAATCAAAAATGGTCTAAACTCTTAACGGAATAAACTAAAAATATATTTGAATTAATAGCAAAAACATGAATGGTATAGAATGCAGATTCGTTACACTCATATTATTAAATTGTTTCTATAGATAAGAAATACACGGTCGAATTGTAAATGTAGAATTATAAATCACGGAGAACATCTGCGAAATAAAAATCATCCTGTCGTTATCTGCTTCAGCGTTAAATCCGGGGCAATTTTTGTAATATTTTTTCTTTTTAGATTTATAGCGCCTGCTTTTAAGGCTTTAGAAACATCAAAAATCCTCTGTGATAAATATCTCAAATGAAATTGTAAATTCATAAATATTGTAATTCCTCTACATTTCGTAGTATAGGGCTCTTCGTTTGCGGAGATGTGTACTATATATCAAACGGTCCTCTCTTAATCTCGAAAACCCTATTTATTCACATTTATATAATTTATGTTTGCTCATGGAATAGGCTTTCAAGGGAAAACCTTTGGAAATGAGAGTATTTCCTCTTCGTGGTTCGTAATTTCGTACTATTATTTTAATTAATAAGAAATATGAAGTACTCAAGACTTGGTATATATTTTCTTTAAGAATGTGAGTTTATTATGAGTTAGCGAAGCGATGTTCTATTGCTCCTTGTTGAGAATAACATTGAAATATGTCCATTAAGTAGGTAATTACTAATTTTATAGAAAAAAATATAATTACATACAGAGACACAATAGATTGCATGCGCACGTTCATGTTTGTATGTAACACAAAAACACAAAGTTTCACTGAACTCAAGTCGAATAATAGTATACGAATTCCGATTTTTTCCTTATATACGGAATCCTAAAACCACTTCAATATTACATAGTACACTTCATCAGTCAGTAAATCATTAAAAGCGTACACCATATCACGCGGGGGTATGACACGACGCGACGCCACGAGGGGTGCCTACCAGACACCGAGCTACAACGAGCTCAATGCTCTATTGTCGTTATTTCTTTTTTTTTGTACGTTGATAAGCTCCCCAGACAGTCGTTTTTGAAAAAAATCCTAAATGCTACTACAGTTATTAGTAATAGGTAGGTAGGCAAAGAATTTTAAAGCTCCGGTTGCAGATATAAAAAATAAAATCAATAATTATTTTCCTATACAAAATTCACAAGACGGTATTCATTATAAACTGTTTGTTTTTGCTTATTACATTTCTAAGTAAATAAACATAACATTAAAAAGGTCCTAGCATATTATTGTGCGCAAAAATAAATCCCTAGTCTTAAACTATTATATTTTCCCATAAAACTTAGAGACGCTAGCAACTCAAATTAAAGTTACTGCAATTTTAAGTCCCAGTGATAATAAAATTATAGTTAACAATAAACGGTAATGGACTATTCTATAAAAGTGTGTGTAATAAATTACTTTTTACGTTTGAAGCAAATTTTTGTACGATGTAGCGAAGTAGTTTTAAAGCCGGTTTGAAATAGCTTAGTGTTTGCTGTATTACATTTAGTACTTGCTAAAATTTCGGCTTGTGGTTATTAAGTTGACAGCAACTTTAATATGTCATAAGAATATTATGATAACATCCAGATTGTAATTATTTAAGATGTGTTATTTGAACAGATATAGTGAACAAGAAATGAGCAATATAATCGGTCGTAAGGAATCCAATTAAAAGTAATTATGAGGATAATAACAAAAATCAGCCGGAAGGAAATTACCATGGATTATCTCGTGGATAATAATATCACTTACTCATCGCTGAGTTTACGCTTAATAAGCTTAATTAAGATAAGCTGTTTTTTTGTAATATTCTATCTCATTTTACCTACTCAACACACCGAGATATGATAAAGACTATCCTAATGAACACCTTCTTTTGCTATTTGCTTTTAAGAGAAAATAATTAAAATTTGAAAACCTACGCCATACATTTATATTTTGGATTGTTTTTTTAATGAAACTTCTAAGTTTTAATATATTTTTGCTGTGTAATATGTCAGTACTTATCCTATAATATACTCGTACTTGGCATACTACACGTTACGGTATGTCGTTAATTATCAGGTTTTATTTTTTCACACAGTCTTTGTTAATCAAAAAACCTAATCAAGTTGAAAGCAATGAACTGATACAAAACAACCAGTCTGATTGAGGTTGTTCGGTTTCATCAAAAGCTCTCATTGCCCCGATAGTAGGTACAAAAGCTATTTTATTTACTTACTAGCTGTATAAATGTTAGATAAAACATTAGGTTTTTCGTTAAGTTTTCACTACACATCTGCCTTTGATGATATAATTACTACCTACTTATTATTTCAATTGAATTAAGAAAGTAACATTGCAATTATATTACCAGTAATTTGTCAACACACGTGCGAGTCTTGATATCATCATTCCGTAGACAATATTTTTTACGTTAACCGACGTACCTAGTAGGTAGTACTACCTACCTAAATTCTACAGCAAAAGTAAATAAAAAAAGTAATGAAGTTAGCTACAAAGGCACACTATGAACAACGTGAAACACTTTTGTCATAAACTACATTAATATTTTTTCTATTGCCCTACTTTCTCAAAAGGAGCGGTTAAAACCTAATTTGCTTTGACGCAGGATCTAAAAAAGGGGGCCTTTAAGTCTCTTTCACCTTTGACATTGTGTATTTCAGAGTCTCTTCGGCATCGAGGGGTTATAGTGCGTAACAATTCCATGAAATCCACTACTAGTAGTCCATGGTCCATTTTACGGAAAATGTCCCATTAAAACGTCTCTTCAGCTTCGAAGCTTTTAACTAAAGAGGGTTGGTGATGGTTTCCCAAGAAGCAGTCTTTGCCATGCTGGTAAAATAAATATTTTGAGACTATATTTGATTTTGAGAAGACATTTTGTACAGCCAGACTGGAATTACCACTTTGTACATAAAATTGGAGTTAACATGGCACTCGGGTGTTGTTATATTGTTTTAAAACAAATAATGCACGCAGATAGCTGTTAGTTTAGATGTCGGCCGGCAGAGGGCAGGCCTGGCGGACGGCCAGACGTTATGCCCCACTTGGCCGCTTGTCCACTTTTATTTCAGCTAGATAAATTTTACCCTTCTTAAATATTAAGACGTTAAAATCACAAGCATATTAAATGCCGGAAAGCAAAAATTCTCTTTTTTAATTTATTATTAAAGTTCAAATATTACTAGATTTTATGTAGATGTGAAAGAAATATGTGATATTTTATCAATTCATTATATTAGAATACGAAAGAAAATCTTGACAACTGATTAAATTGTAATAGATATATAATGTTAAATTAAAAAAATAACAAATGTTTTGTCTAAGTAAGGCTATAAAGTAAATATTTTATATTTAAATGTAGAAACAATCAAATTCTTTAAGGTTCTAATCATTTACAAACAAGCACTCGCATCCTTAATATAGCCAGTAAATGTCAGTTGGCTATTTGCCAGCCAACGGATAATGTACCATCGACGCGGTGCACGTAAATTTTAAAGCCTATGCTATCCTTATTTGGCATTGGGATTCGGGTTAAATTTCCTGAATGGTCGTAGAAGGCAGCCTGGAATACAATTTACTTGCGTAATACTACCTTTAAAGGGGCGCGTAATGCATTTGGCAAAAGAACAGCCCAACCCTACATTGAATTAATGTCATTGAAATTTAACTGTAATAGCGTTTTTGGTACTTCTAATATACTGGGGTAGTGTACTCTGTTTATAGTGCCAATGATTTACCAGAACATAAATTTGGTTAAAGACTGAGTAAGGATGAAACCCCCTGTAGGGTGGGATGTACCCAAAATCTGTCAAAATTTAAAAGAAAAGTTACCGAATATCTCCACGTGGTTACACTCGCTCATTATTGACAGGAATTCGTGAGTTCAGTTTTTGAGAAACACATTATAGCTATTAAACTTGGGTTTGGCCTCAGTGGGGATTAATTCGAATTCTGCAAAAATCAGATAAAGTTAAAAAGTTATAAGTGGGCACCATAATAACTTGAAGAGCGTCAGGGCAAACGCAATTACAGATTTTATGTTTTGCTACTGAATATCGAATGTTGAGGTACTACATTTACATATTCTTTTCAAATTTTATTTAATTAGTTATACATTTTCATGGCGTTAAAAAAATATTTCGTGTAATTACAATACACTTTTTTGCTCTTAATCATATCGTATTGAAACCTAATTGTAAATGCTTCATAAATCATTATTATAATAGTTAAAATCCCTGGTGTAACATTATTCATTAAGAGGAAATCTATTATAACATATTCTTGATTAATCGTCAGTTCTCCAAAATGCGTATTTATTTTCGAACAGACTGGGGACTTCGTGCACTGTATGGCTTTTTATTCAATTCAACTAAATGAGCTTTTAAATAAGCCGTTCTGCACGCAATATCAATTAAAATTTATCATTTACGATTAGTTTGAAACCAACAATTAATAAGAATAATTGTAATAGTTAATTCATCAGACGATTTGATAGCCCATTGAATTTCATTAACAATAAAGTACGTAGCGCACCTATTATTTAAAAATAACAAACGGATACGTTTTATAAAGTAATTTATTAAGTCTTTATAGAAGCGACAATATTATACTATATTTACCATTATTATTAAATTTTTAACGTAAATAAAAAAATGTTTTTGTTTATTATCTACGTAAGCCTACCTAGTTTGGTAATTCCGTGCCACCAAGCTTGCAACGACCTATCTACATATGAGTCAAAGATACTCATTAAAACCTCTTTTCATCCATCGGCCAAACAATAGTGCTAAAAAACTTGTTTCGTTAGAAAAGTTCATTAAGAGTAGCGCACGGCCAGTTCTGTGCAGTTCATGCTTGACCTAATTACTGCTGCGCTGTCACTCCGCTAGGATACTTTTAGGCATAATAATGTGAAATTGCGGTATTAATGTTCGCGCATTATTTGTTAGCTAACTTTGGTTCTGTCACCATAATATGACTGACTACATACTCGTAATTACATTGTTATTATGAGTATTTAGTACTTTACATATTAATACTTGACATTATCGCGTTATTTGATACCTAATTTTCATTGTCACCATGTTATGTGTCTTTAAAATGTTAACTACTTGCTTACTTGATCACTCACATAAACTGCAACAATAATACTTAAATTCTTATGAACATTCTAGATAACGTTATGTTATAAGAAAATATTCATCAACAAAAGCAGTTGGGTATGTATACGTATCTATATAAAAAGGTGAGCATAATTTCATTGTTAGAAACTACTTACTGAAAAGAAACACAAAGCAAACTGACGTTTTTCTTTTGTGAAGAGCAAGCCGTGTCATAAATAAAATCCCTTCGCATGCTCGACATTCACAAGTTAGTAACCGCACAGAAATTCACTTCCGGCGAGGAACTGGCACCCCTTTTTATTTGTCTAGCGATAGAAGAAGAAACGCGAAAAGGAAAAAGTGACTTAAATTAGGCTTCTTCCTCGGCACGAGTACTTAGTTTATTCGAAATTTATTCACGAAAAATGTTGCAGCAGTTTATAAGACTATAACAGAGTGTTATTGGCTTTGCTTCCTGTTGAAACTCTTTACTGAAAAGTAAAACAGAACGAACCGTTTAACGACTTTTATAATGAGATAGCGCACTGTATACAAACGTTGCTATTTGTGATTTAAACTGCAATCATTCTAATAATAAAATCAGGTTTGATTTTGTTTTAATGTCGTTTATAACCAAACTGCGCTGTGTGACCATTCGTATACCGCGTGCAACATTTTGATGGTTAATTTTTGTACATAGACCAGTTGCGTGAAAAAGGAAGGGTTAATAATATACTTCATATGAAGCAAAAAGGAAGGTTATGATTTTAGTTCCATATATAATGATATTACTCTCAATGCAATTAAGCTCCCATTGTAATAAACTTAATACATTTTGAAAATTACACAATTATTGTCCTTTCCCTTTCTTATGCTTTCGGGATCTACTTTATGAAGTTATGCAACATAAAATGAAAAACTATTTCTTAAAATTTTAAACAACATTACATAACATATTTTTAATAAATAAATTGCAGTTATATGCAATCTCTTTGCGATGGTTATTAGCGGGGGCTCTTTTCATTATTAGCGACGGAACATGGTATGGCTCTTCAACGTGAAGTGGATCTGCCGCAGAAGCTTAGTGAATCTGCTTTGCTTAGCTTTCTACTGCTCTAATTTGGCTTTTGAGAGCTACTAGATCCGGATTAGTTTGATTCAGGTTGCTATTTCGAATTTTTTTTACATTTTAAACACAGCTATACTGTATTTGCGACGGAGTCGACAAAAGCCTCCGAAATTAGGTCATTGATTTCCTGAAATCTTCAATTAAAACAACAACGTTGATATCGCTAACAGACGGTACGGAAGGTTCTTAATTAGCATTGATTTTATTTGGTTATTGCGGTTAATTTTCATTTAATTAATAATTTATTTGATCATCTTACCTTTCTTCCGACCGAGAAAAAAATTCTTCCACAACCTTGTTTGCCATTTTTTAATTAATTTAGCGTTTCCGTATACGAGGAAGTATAACGAATGATTTGACTGCTACGGTGCTACGGTTTCCCCATCTTACAGATTGAAACTTTAACTTGTACGAAACTACAGGCCATATTTTCAATTGATGATCACTATTCAAATGTTATATGTTCACAAAGACAAATCAAATTTTTACACAAGAGACATAAAATACCTAAGTTAAGTTAATATAACTTGTGTTTAACACCCATTGAGATTAAGTAAGTAGTTCGTGTCAAAGAAGGCTTTGCGTGCAAGAGGACAGTTCCATTCTGATGTAGTGTGAAACTAAAAGTTTAAAAGTCTTTATGCAATAAAAGAATACTAAGTATAGAATATACATGCAAACGTTTGTAGTTTGAAAACAAATAACCAACTATGCTAATAAAATTCTGTTTACTAATTTAACTACACCTTAAAGTTTCCTTTTTAAGAAATTAACTGCCTCTAATACATTTCAAAAGAGAGATTTTCACACCTAAACTAGTTTTCTACATCAGTTAGGTATCTCTATACCCAAATCTGTAAACCAATCTGCTATCAGTTTGGTTTCTATGAACTAGGTAATAAGGTATGAGTTTCTCTGGATATATTTAGTGTAGACTGTCGTATATTTGTATCCCTATTTAATTAATTGTTTTGTAATCTTAAATTATACATTATAAAAGCGATACGCGTGAACGTGGAACAACTAGCGCGGCGCGGGACGTTCACTCAAATTTATGAGTCGCACTGCGGAATATAAATTCTTGCGTGGTTCCCGACGAGGGGACCGCGAAAAATTTATACACTAGGCTGAAAATATCCTGGTGTTCTAGTTAACAATATAATTAAAATTAATTATACACTTAGGGTTACGTAACATTAGACCTTTTTGTTTAATTTTATGATATTTGGAGATAACGGTCAAAATAACAATGGTGTATAACAATGTTTATATAATAATAAGGTTTATTTATTTAGATCTGACCGAAAGAAGTTTCACTTTGAATGGGACAAAGAAATGCGATACATTTTTGTCACTAGTACCAAAACAAGGATAAACTTGGACATTAAGCCTATTCAGTTTTTTTACCGTGCCCCGTAGGATAAATTCGTTAAAACCTCATGATGAATGATCTCCGCTATTTCTGACAACATGTGCTTCAACGAAATAGCAATATGTACGCACATGCGTCTGGTACGCGGGCAATTATTTGTGTGATGTAAAAAACCAAAATTGCTGGCAACAACATGTTGTTGAAAAATTATTTTACGTCAGTATTGTCAAGCGAAGGCTGTTGCGATGTGACCCCTTGGAGTTATAAACCGACCCAGATACGTTGCGATAACGCAAAACTTCGCCCAATCCTACAGATGTGGCCGTAGCATAATGATATAACCGTGTCTATACAAAAGGACTTTACCGTAGATACACTCATACCATAGATAACCTTACTTGGGATTGATCCTAAATAAACGTAAGGCCTGTTTAATCAAATCGAACGTAGAGTGAATTCTATTGTCTGTGGTACCTGCATATGAGTGAAAATCAGATAACTCGGAGACGATCTCCTTTTAAGTATACAAACATGGGTATAACATTCAGAGCAACAAATTGTTCGGTTAGGTAATCGATTGCTTCTGCAGTATTTGTCTTAATAAAAATGCAACATCTTCAAGTATTTCTATACATCTCAACATCCTTAGTATTAAATTTATATTTCTCTTAAGCCTCTGTCCTTAGCCTCTGTCTCTTTCTAAACTCTAATTTTAATAGACTACATATTCAGACTCGACTTTGACAGTTTCTTATTTAGTTCTTGTTTGCAACTTGCAAAGTTTTGAACACTTATTTTTTATGTATTCGCTTCTAATATTTGTTTAGTCTTCTCTTGCGTGTGTCAGATCGATTTAGATTATAATTTTTTCATTTATTTGGTAACAGTTTGATATGATTCAACTTTCATGATGGACAAAAAGTGGTGCTACGCTCTCAGCACTTAGTTCAACTTTGGTACATCATTTGTAGATAGAATGAAGTTTTCTTTACTTTAGACATATTAATGACTTGCACATGCTATTAATTCATCATTTCAACCTCAGTTTTCCAATGCATATAAAAATGTAGATATTACTCAAGAACGTACCGATTGATAAAATTGAGATTATTAAAATTGATCTACAAAGAAATTACTGAATAATTATGAAAGAAATTACTCTTATCACTTTAGAGAAAAAATCTTATTCGTAGCAAAACCAGCAATATTCTGTTCCAATCCAAGGAAAGAGCAAGAGACAAAATGAATAAAAGAGAATAGTTACACTTTTTCAAAATAGAATGACAAAGAGATGGTGCGGGATTTTTCAATGCAAAGTTATTGTCTGTGACGCAAAGTCGACGTGACAAAGTAGTGCTACGTTTTTCAGTTTTGTTACATTCAAAAGAACTATGAGCTTTTTTATCTATCGGCTCTCACGTCTTTCACAAATGAAATAAGTCCTGATATTATTTTGTTCTACATCAGCCTATTTCATTTTGTAATTCAAATAAATAGCTAGGTACAAATAACTACCTAAATACAAATGACGTGACCTTACTTTTAGACTATGTAATAATTTTATACTTTCCAATGAAATTAAATTTAATAATACTTTAAATAAGTACATATAAGTTCACAGTATTGACATTTTGTTACTGGTCTCAAACAAATCAGGCATAACCCTTAGGTTAAAGCTAAAACATTCAAGTGTATTAATTTTGATATCCCTTAGTCAAGTTTGTGGTTAGCAGTTCTATTGAAAGATAGAAAGCCAAATGACGACTCAACCGAAACTCGGGCCGTTCATCTGCACATAGCTCCAGGGCTTTAGGCTGAAACAAAGCCTGTGATCACTCGGCCGAATTTGATAACCTTCGTGGTTTGTCGATCCACAGCTAGTTACCCCGAGCGTAATTCTTACAAAAAATATTTTCGATTTGTAAAATGGTTGTAAAGCTTCATTAATAGGTTTTTAAGGCAAACCGCTCTTTAACTGATAGATGTATTGTGACTTTGCGTGAATTTCATGCTCATCGTTTATTGTGTCGTGTAATTACTAGAGAATGTCGTCGATTTTTTGACACGATGTGATATTTACACGCAACGTGTTTTTTACAAAAAAATTACTTTATTTCAGAGTCCACTATACATATTTTTTTGGTATTTTTTGGCATATAAGATTTCGCCGGTCAACGGACGAACTGTCATCGCAGTCGATGTTATGATGCGTGTTTGGTCGGTCTTTAGCACAGATGTGATTAAAAATTTACGAATTGTAAATTAAATATAAATTTAAACACTATACATCCTTATTGACGAAAATTAGCCATATTATATTATTATTATCCTACTAATATTATAAATGTGAAAGTTTGTAAAGATGTTTGGATATTTGGATGTTTGGATGTTTGTCCCTCCCTCACGGTCTAACCGTTAAACGGATTAAGCTGAAACTTGGTACACAGATAGATTGCATCCAGGAATAGGACATAGGATACATTTTATCCCGATTATAGGTTTCCTTGGGATGAAATCAATATTTTGTTTATCGACTTTTCCGCGGGCGGAGCCGCGGGCATCGTCTAGTATAGTTATAATTCATAACTGCTATACTTACTACAAATAAATCGTCAAAATTGAGAGTACCTATATTTTTTGTGCAATTTATTTATAAACTCTTGGTTTTATTTTAATATAATCCGATTGTAAACCACAAAGTGATAGTGCTAAAATTGAGATAAATGATACGATTCTTTTTCTGGATTGAAGCCAATCCCGGGCTGGTGTCTACGTGCGGTGAAAATAACGAGATTTAGGCAAGTGTAATTTACTCGTAGAAAAGCTAAATTTCCACTTCCTAGTTACATTCATCTACAGAATTTATAATACCCATCTTTTCTTTGGAACTTTTGATTAAGATCTTTGTTTTAAACTGACGATATTTAAGTATATGGAATTAAAACTAAGAAGTTATTTTATGTTCAGATGAATCTACGTAATTACCTGTTTTATAGTCCGATGTAGGTTCACCTTAAACTATTGTGGAAAAAAGTGGTCATATAACCAATTCACAGAGAATGAGTCACAAAAGTTGTTACACTCTGTAGATGTGTACTATTTTCGAAAGAGTATTATAGATCATACGATAACTTGGTAATCTGAGTAGCTTTTAGAGATGTGTAAACGACAAGCGTTACTGAATTTAAACGCACCATTGATTTCTTTTATCGGAGCCGTGACGATGTGGTCAAAGCGAGAGTAGGTGTATGGCGGACACAGATAGAATCCGGTAATCCCATTAACGTCACGCGCAGGAAGGCTCCGCCGGCGATGAACAAGAGTTGCGACTCTGTGATTTGTGACCCTGTATTATTTAACATTACTTCCCGTTACACTTCTTTCCAGTCTTGTTAAGTATTATAAATGATGATATTAAAACTAGGAGTCTTTGATATAAAAACAAAAATTTAACTACAAAAAAAATTGGCAACAGTTAAGGATTCCTATGTCACTTCTTAAATGAAAACAGTACAGTCCAGTGACATCTCAGACATAATTCGTATAGCTGTTTGGATTGTAGAGCATACCAAAGAAATGAAATCCATACATACTTTCCAAAAACATTATCCTCCTGCCACCGCAATTGGGTAATTAACTCTATATCATTAATCTGATCTAATCCATGTAATTTTTTTATTCTCGTGTAAATAATTAAAGATGGTTTTCATAGACAAACAGTGAATTCGTTGTGCAAGAAACTTAATGAAAATCTAATATTCATATTTCTTCTGCAATTGCTCTGGATTTCATTAACGTCACATACAGAAATACCAAGTCATATATCGTGGCGATTATGATTTGTGACGTCTTTGATTTGTGTGACACCGTCCAATTACTCGTACTTGTATTAGTTTATGAGATAATCGTATTTACAAAACGATTTATGTCAACACGGTTACGTAATTTGTTTATTTACGTAATGTTTATGAATAAATATGTACATGGAAAAAGTGTGTGACTCTATTTCATTTTCAAAAGCCCAGTATTAAAAACTAGTAGATTCAGCTTATTTATTTAATAAAACCACGTGACGTAATCAGTAAGTTTTTACGTAACATACCTACTTAGCTCTGGGAACCTTGCCATCATTCCCTAGTAATAAAACGTGATACAATAATGCTTCTTTATTGACTTCTATGATAGATCTATTGGTTTATATTACACTTTGTAGATACCTTCTATAACCAATAATTTCAAGTCATAATAAGAACTTATAAATGAATTGTTATAAAACAAAACTTTAAAAATATCAATAACACATTTAATAATCAGACAAAACGTGATACGTAATTGATTCGTAGAATTTGCGGAGACTTAAATAAAAGTAACATTCGGTGTTCTATAAAATTGCGTCATTAATATCATTCGTTTAATGCACCCGTGGTTTGAGTAGAAACGCCGTGTAAAGGTGTTTGTACACAGTTTTAAATGAATAAATATTATTATTTTCGTTTATGAAAGGCGAGAAATAACAAGACGCAACTGATTTATTCTCACGTGTCTGTTAAATACAGAAACAAAAACAGATTTTTTGAAGAGACGCATATATTAGAAACTGTTATTTCAGTCACAACCTTTATGTGTAATCTTTGTGTTTTTCTAATATCTATTAATGTTTACAGCCAAGGCTTATAGGTCGAAAATACTCATTAAACAAACAAAGCATTTAAAAAATTCGATTCATTCTAACGAAATCGTGACGAATTTTGTATGTATCTTGTGACTACGTATTTAAAAAAAATGTTGGATCGTGTACAAACCGCTTTACATCGAGGTCTCGGAAATCCCGCCCTGCCAAGTGAAATATGATGCGCATTAACTAAAGCTCTTGCTGTGTTCTGTTTTTGTCGCCAAAGCGTTTCGTTGAATTGTATTTACAAGTGGATTCACTTCTGAATATTTCGCTTGAAATCCCATATACGAGTACGTATAATTTTTAATATTTCCAGCAAAACCTTAGACATTAACACTTTGAACGTGTAAAGGTACGCTTCCACGGTGATGTGCGGAGTCAAGATGATTAGAATTGTTAAGAATATGGGAGAACCGATATGTTTTTAGTCCACCTCTACTATTTGTGATTTTCAGAGCACTAAGCCGAATTAAAACATCTGATCTGAATATTAGTCAGTTGCAAATGACCGCTATTTCTATTAAGCAGATACTTTTTAATGTGTAGGTATCATTATCATCGACGACAGCAATTTTGACACCATTACGAAAATAATGCGATACTTATTTGAATAAAAAGAAAAGGATGCATCGGAAATTGTAGGAATACATTGTTCTTTTAAATTTCCTTAGATGTAAAGCTACAGATACCTATCGTTCGACGCAATAACACATTCCGTCGATGGTCCATGTAATACGGTTTTCGTTCAGACACAATATTGCATATCATACATATTGATGCCATTTTGATTTCACTTTAAATGTATGAGAGGAGCATGTCTTGTGTAGGTGATTATTCAATTGTATTAAAATATATAATCAAATTAATGGTAATGTTAATATTATGAATAAGTAAGGATTTATCACCAAAGTAGTTTTATATTTTAATCGACTAAATAACTCAAAATTCACTAAATTGTGTATGGCTGTTTGGCTACGTAATTTAAAAGTAAATATAGCTGTAGTTATAGGTATATATAGTTTAAGGTTGTGTTTCTTTATTATTGTGCTACTTTTCACCCAACTTTCTAAACAAACAAAAGTGTTTTCCAAACTTCATTCGGAATACTGTTATTTGTATCCGTTAGCAATTGTGAAACAGTTAGTAACGATTGGATTTCATTCTGGAATAGTATTTCGTCCTCATCTAGATCCCAGATATCAAAGCGACAGCTGCGTTGTAGCCGTAGCAATTGTGATTTTCATTCCACTTCTGTTTGCTTCTCTTGGCCTCGCAATACACTCCGTATGAATATGTACCCAGTAGAATAGAATTTCGTTCGTTCATTCCCGAATTGTAAAAGGCGCTTTTCAATGGAAAGCAGATAATATTTTCTTTTACGCTGTCTTTGTTAATAGACAAGGCACATATTTATAGATAAGGCGCGTTGTTTGTTAAGTCGATAAACGGAGAGAAAAGCATATTTTGGAGAAGGTGGATAAATTTATTGCAACCGAGGGACGTAAAAAAATGTATACGGTTGAGTAAGAAGGTAGAGAACCATCAATAAGAGTATTGTAGGTTAACATTATAAATAATCTATCTATTACGGATTTTGTATGGTTTAAGTAAAGGGACAAGGTGAAATCACTAGCACTGAAGGAATAAATTCCATATTGGATGGTGCCTCACTTCCTGAGAAATGGTTTTTCTGTAATTAAAATTATTATCATCCCAACCCATATTTGTCCCACTGCTGGACTCTGGGTTCCTCTAATAATTTTAGGGTACCTACTTATTTTAGTCGTATAATTTAACGTTATACACAATATTTTGTTGTATTTGATTATTGTTACATGTCTGGAATATTTACTTGCCGACATACGACAAAACTTTTCTGAAACTAACGATGTCATTAGTCACGTATTACAGCTTTGGTTGTCATCATATTATGGCATTATTCAATGCTAGAAATGCTTTGTAGTGATTTAGATACAGGTAAAAATACTAAAAATACGTTATAATGAGTTCGTGTAGTGTGTAGTAAAAGGTAAAAAAAAGATTAAACATATTATTTATAATAAAAGCGAAAAAAAATCTATTGAATACCCTTGAGTAGGATATTGTTTTATATACAAATTTTTGATGAGCTATTTCAAAATTTAATTTAACTGACGAGATCTTCGATCACTAATAATATAAATTTATTACCTAGAACCCATTAATTACGATTCTTACAAGTTTTAAAAATTTTAAGGGAAAGTTGCTAAATAATTATATTTTCCTTACAAAATTCGTATCAGGAGATTTGTAGCGGGATTCACCTAGACGCGCATCAAAAAACGAAAAGAGCGAAAATGGGAGTTAAGGTCACACAGGCAATTATTTATTCCGCAACAATAGGAAGGCCGAGGTGGATACCGCGGTAAAGTGAATATCATTTTGAGAAATCGTAGAAATTCATGACTGCTTGTAACGTAAAAACTCAAG
This sequence comes from Lerema accius, assembly GCA_001278395.1. Taxonomy (NCBI): domain Eukaryota; kingdom Metazoa; phylum Arthropoda; class Insecta; order Lepidoptera; family Hesperiidae; genus Lerema; species Lerema accius. The sequence goes on from LGAG01000467.1 coordinate 2,512,559, forward strand.
AAAATCTTTTTACTTTCAAGGATATTTACGTTTTTTATAAGAAGCACTAACTATTAAAAGTAATAGGCAATTAAAGGGCACTTACAATTAGTAGTAATTGGCAATTAGTTGTTTATTACGTTTTATTCAACTTGTTAAGTGAAAAAGTATTTTTACTTCCACAATATAAAAAAGATATTTCGAACAACCGTGGAGATTTGTGCCATAGTTTGAATCAAGGGTAATGGGTAAGAGTAACTAATCATGCTGAAATGTAGATCAGCGGAGGAGTTAGTGAACAACCCAAGTGTCAGATAGTACTAAGAATAGATTTGTAATAACGCTAAGTGCTAAACATAAAACTAAAGAGCAAACGTTAAGTAAAATAACACCTAGAAGCTTTTATTCACCAAAATACTCCCCTCGGGGCCAAACGATTACCTCAGTCGATGGAATGGTTAGATATTTTTCCAGCAATTAATAAAGATATATCAAATTACACTCGTTCGCGATTTATGTATACATACGGCGGGATAATTACTTCCCTTCGGTTATTTACGGAGACCCTCGTCACAGTGAGCGCTTGTTTTACACGTCATTCTTGTTTGCTAATGAAAAAAGTGTGCTGGAAAAAATAAATTGCTTTTTATTGTTCACCCGCAGCCGGGTGGGTGCGTAAATCAGAGATTAAAAAGCTTTGTGAAATATTGTTAACTTAAACCAGCGCAAACATTTGTTATGGCTGTGATAACGCGCTTAAACGACAGTGATAGAGGCGTAAACGTATTTATTTATTGCTCTAGGGTTCCACTCTTGCTTGTTACTGACGTATTTTTTGGGAATTAAATGTCGGGTTATGATAAAAATACTGTCTGGATTTACCAACCGCACATTATTATCACTGATTTGCGGGAAATGTGGATTGTTTTATGATATGTTGGAGTATTTTATCGTGAACCTTTGTTTGTGTTTAGTAATTCATTTAATGCTAATTTTTGGGTTAAAGTAAATTATTTCATAAGGCTGTGTAACTGTGTCTGAGTCTTTTCAAATATGTTATAAATTTTATCTTAAAGAAAATATGATTGTATGAATTTTAATTTATTAAGTACTTACACCTCTCATATTATTAAGGTCAAGTTGTAGACCATGATATTGCTCGAAAAAGCAGTTCTATACTATGTGCCAACATTTTTATATTACTGATTCCATACTTTCACAATCGGTTTTCCGTTTCAATATTGTTTTGTTATAGTATTATCATTAATTATGATTAATTTGGTACGTTCCGAATTTGTGACCGAATGATTCGGGGGACAGATTAAAAATTAAACGAACTTTGGACTGTGTCACGAATAGTCATCTGATGATATTATTAAATACAACAATGGGCTTTTACGAAATTATTTTAATACTTTTTTTGACCCTCAACGCAAAAGAATTCGTGGAAGGTTTCAGATGAAAGGTTCCTTTTATTGTTTCAATTCGCTTATTCATGTTAAACATCAGGTTTTTGAGACTTTCAAAAACCAAATAAAATGTCACTGTTTTTGACCTTAAAAGTTTTTATTATGAAAATAACCAATACACTCGTACTACCATATTCGTATGTTACAGTTTCAGTCTAGGGATTTATATAACAGTTACGAGTATCGTAATTGGAATATTATTTGGTTGTTGTAAAGTTGACAGGGCGCAAATCCGTGGAGTTATCGCGATGGCAATAAAAATAATAAGTAGCGTAACGAAACGCGCGCGTCCGGAACCGGAAGCATTCGGAGGACGCGCACCGCGCACAAATTGTTCAACGCGCCAGAACTCAAGGATTTATGATGGATCGTGCAATGGTGCTCACAAAGGATTCTACTATGATTTTCAGACATTTTGTTCCATAATTTACAGACGCTTTGTTGCAGTTGCTTATTTAGCGTCGACTTAATCGCGTATCAGCGAAATTAAATGTAAATATAGCTCGCGCAATTAAAGAAGGGAAAGTTGGGCGTTCCCGTAGGTATTGTTGTCTCTTTTTAACACTATTCTTGGACTCTTTAGTAAGGTGAGCAAAAAA
>LGAG01000467.1:2515113-2548755 GCA_001278395.1 Lerema accius
TAAGAGAACAATTTTTGTTTTCTCCTAATTATTTGAAATTTTAGGTTTATGGCAGTGTTCTTACGGAACTACGAGTTGACTTTTGACAATTACACTATTAAATATGTCGTATGTGACAATTGTAGTAAATTGATCTATATGGAAAAAAATATTAAAACTGAATTACGCCGTAATCTGTATTAAATAAGAGTCAATTTAGTCGAAGCATTTTTTTAAAGAATAAAATTCGGCAACACAACGGCATTAACCCTATTGGATAGTTTTTATATAAGGCAAGTATATAAGACGAGTATATAGGTATTAATAGTACATAGCAGGTATGGTAAGCAGAGGAATTTTACTACGAAAAAATCTTGGCCTAAGGACCTTATTTTATAAAATGTTAAAAATTGTAAAGATTTTCAGATATTATATATTTGAGTTTTCTTCACGCTTTTTGCACGAATTAAAATAAAATTTGGCACATAGACCACATCCACAAATTATACATAGATAGGATAGATTTTATCCTAATTTTATGTTGGAATGACTTACTCATGTGATTATTTCGACGTTTATGTATTTATTCCGGAGCAAATTACATTGTAAAGGCCATTATAGGATACTCTTTATACTTTTTTCTATCCTTTTAAAAAGAAATCCTAGATTTTCTTAATAAAATAACCGGTTACACTGTTGGGCCCTACGGAAGAACTTGTTTCAAAAAAATAAAAAAAATAAAAAAATAATAATAAAAATAGATCAAAAGCAGTTCGTTTTTTACTCTCCTTACGTCGAATTATTGTCTCCACCCACAATTTTGACAGTTCCCTTCTTTAAATAACTGAGCAGTACGTACCTTAAAATTAAGTAGAAGTAATGGCTCTTTTTATGAGGGATTGATTAGAAAACGTTAGGTTTTATGATTGAATAAAATGGAGCAACATCAAACGATCCTTTTATGATCATTACCAAAAGCAAATATTGCTTGGCTCCTTTTATAGGACTTTCTAAATATTTAGGTAATATTATTATAGTAATTATTTTAATAATTATGTTTATTTAGCAATAAAAATGTTGTAGAAATAATATGTCTTCTAATCGGGTGATCTGACAATACAACCGCCATAAAACAGCTAAAACCATTTAGTTTGTTAACTTCTTCATAACAACAAAAGTAATCAAAGTTCTTTAGAAGACTATGGTTCTTATAGATTTCTATTTATCATCCGCCCGGATATCCATGTAATCATCGGTCTTCTATTGTGCTAAAAAATTATAATAATACATAGTCGTGATGTTAGATAAAACGTTCATTAGTTTTACAAAAAAATAGCTTACATAAAATATTTTCTAGTAAATAATTTTATTAAAGTATGTCAATTTATACTTAGTGAATTCAACGAATAAAAATTAAACACGTAAAATTAACAGATAACCAAAAAACCAGATTGTTTTAATTTTAATAGGGGTTCGGGGCACCTAATTTTTTCAAATGGTACAAACTATTCATCATGCATAACGCTTGAAAAACGTTACCTTTCTTACAGCGTAATAGGATAAATGTAATATTTTTCTTTTTGTACCTATAGTATTTGTATTTTAAAAGGGTATCAAAAGGCTGTTCTGCTGTTTGGTGAAGAAACATCAAAAGAAAATCAAGCACCTGTTAACATTGACAAACGAAATATTAATTTAAAGACTGTCAAATAGTAGAATTGAAAACATAATAATTTCGTTGAATAATCATGTGACTGATAATTATCACTGATAGCTACAGTTATTACGACGATTACATTTAGTGTCCAGTTCCGATGATTTATCATATCACTTTGTCTACGAATGTCATCGTGAATAGCGCGTCTTGTTCCATTATCATGAAATTAGAGATAGCGTATTCTATAGTTCCTAAGGTCCACTGTCCACGAAGCGTAACTTTGACGTAAGCTTACATACAAAACTAGGAACTTTCAAAAAGCCTATTCATTCTTATTGTTACTTTCCACATAATGATCATCATTAAGCATTATATAAACTAAATAAATCTAGTAGTAAAATTCTAAAAGAGAGCCATTGCTCGATAAAAAATCTGCTAAATTGTTTGAGGTATACGCAAGTTTTAGTCTCTTTTAAGTATTCTGAATACATCTAAAGATCTACACATAAAGCACTTTTATACTAATGGATCTTGGTTTTGAACTTTAGAATAATTTATGCTTAAAAGAAAAAGGAAATGAAAAACAACAAAGAAAGAGTTAACCGTTTGTATGTCCAGTGGCCGTAGACGCTAATTTATTTTATTTCAAAACTCACTCACTAATTAATATTCGTCATAAGTTCATAACTAAACAACAAGTCAAAGTTTTAATCTATTTACATTTCTCTGAATTCAAATTGATCACGAAGAAGAAACAGATGTCGTAAAAACTTTTATAATTCCTTAAGAATACTAAAACTTGGATTAAAAAGCGTGAGCTAAATATTCACTTAGAAATAGAAGTCAGTAAAGCGGGCTGATTACCTACTTTTACGGTATTTTGAACGAGACCCTCGTCACTCCTTTCTGCGCTTTTTGCTTGTATTTACAAATGCAAATGAGTAGTAGAGCTTCTAGCTAGTCATTTTCTGTATAATAAAGACCATAATAAATCAAACTTAACAAGCTTGAAGTCTATAAACAAATTTTAAATTTGATATCTAACTCATTTAAAATAAACAAGAGAGAACGGTATGACGGATATCAAACAAAACTGATGGTATTTTTGTTTTGCTTTGTAACAGTTATAATAATCCTTAAAGGTTGGTTGTTAGGGCAGCTAATACAATACAGGCTAAAAGATTAAAGTGTCTATATATAGTACAAGAGATCCATTGGCAAAAAGGACGAATAGCGGACATTGGGGGAATGGGAAATAAATACCTCAAATAGAATCAGATGTTCCTTTAAATAGAATTAATCTAAAATATAGCATTGTTTTGTTTATAAGAAACGCACAAAGAAATCTAACGCTGTATTGTGACACATCAGTAGACGGTGTAAGTCCTCGCAGATGATAAATGTACGGTCTACGTGATTCACTGCCGCTGTATCTAACACTGGCCAACCCGTGGGAGCCTCTGAATTATTTTTATGCATTGAAAGAAAAGAAGGTCGACTTTGAGTTATTGGTTGGAAAAATAGTGAAGCGTTTTCATAAATCTCGCAGAGAATGAACTACATTCAGGAGCCTTTACAGTTATGCAGCTACGTTATACTGGTTTTCTTACACTTCCGCCTTACTTAGCTGCGAGAAGTGTTAGTCAATTTTATTGCATCTTCACAGCCTTAGAAACTATTCAAATATATCTCTCAATATCACACGTAAAGTAGTTATAGAGTTATCTTCTTATGACAAAATATACAGAAAAAAACATAACGAATTGGTATGAATTGATGTAGCTTTTTCTTTTTTGGCATTGTAAAAAAAACTAGGGTGAAGTATGCTGCAAGTAAATGAACAGGACGTCAAAGAAATTTTTATGTCCTTTACTCAAATAATTCTTACTGCCACGATGGAGCGATATAAAGGCAGTGAAGTACTGTAAAATTAATTTTTCTAAACACTGGGTAAGCTCTTTATGAAAATGATATTAATTATTAAAATAATATAATGTTACAATTCCTTCTTTAAATTAAGAACTGAGAATTAAAATTGTGTACACATTCACTCACGTCAAACATCACAGAACGACCCACATCAACCCTTGTTTATTTATTTACAGGGTAATGAGATTATGTGACAACCATTACACGTTTTGAAGCAAAAGGTAAAGGGATCAGGAACCTACCGAATTTCTAATGTGAACGTACCCACTACAATGATCTGCAGAAACAATAAGCAATCTTTTGTAATTACGTTCTAAAGTTTTTGTTTTTAAAATAAACGCTTTTATACCCAAGCGTAGTAGGAATTCCTATGTTGAAAGAAAGAAAGAAAAAAAGAAGAAAGAGACATGGACAACCTACTCACAATTATCTAAACTTCACTGTTCATGAATCTTATGTAAGTATTAATACATGAAGGATTCAACAGTGTTATTTTTTTTAATAATGTTAGTTTTGGCTCTTGTTGACAAAATATAAATACAAAGTTGACAGCTAAGTTATTAAGCATTATATTAATGTTAATAAGATTTAGAAAATTTGTATTTAATAAATTAAACAAAAACCGAACTCAAGAACCATGCTGTATTTCATACACAGATACGTCTCGCTCTCGATGAAAGACAATAACAGAGTGTTGACTTTGACATCTGCCAGGTAGAACAATCGAACTAGTCTATATAGAGTAGTTTTTGATACATTTAGTTAAAATCAACATAGGCTTAGCGGGCCCCCTAGTAACACTGGTACAGATTAACTGTAACATAAACATCTGATCTGGCAGGGAAACGAACCCGGATCCTCTTGCTTCGCAGGCAGCGTCTAAGCATCTCTTCTTCCTCTAGGCTGAAGGCTGGTCGTAATAATAGTTAAGTTTTCTAGTTACTTGAAACACCTAAAAATATATTCTATTTTCTGTGGACTTGTAACTTGATACCTTATTCTGAGAAAATCGACTTATGATTCGAACGACTTATTTTGTCTAAGTGCCTACATGGATATTGAGTAAGAGGATTACCATCACTAGATGAGATTATTCGGTAGAGAGCTTTGTGATAGTAATACGTCAGCATTTGCCTTAAATTAGCACAGAGACGTACAGTAGTTTACCGGACAGCGGAAGCTTGCATAATAAATGGTGTACAATGACAAATTACGTGCAACACTGGACAGGTTCCCAAATTTATGGGTAACTGCGATGCAAAAGCATTCTCTTCTAACAAGACTTCTAGACGCATTAAGAATTCGGTTGCACACAACGACGATATGATGCTAGTAAATCCATTTATTTTGCCACTAGAACATCCATTTTATGGGCTGCACGACGTTCAGGCGACAACTGTTACATTGGATATTGCTAAAAAATAATACAACATAAACCTAAATCAATAAGGCTACGTAGTAATAGTAACCAACTTTATATCATGAAAAAGCTTGTATCCACGAACCATTCATATCACAAAGAAATATAAAAAATATCAAAGATTTAAGCACACTTACCATTATATTCCATCACAAAGGATAATAGTATTATGCTTTAAGTGTTTCTCTTAACAATCCTCGGATAAGGAAGTCGGCGGCGAAAGAACGTACGAAGCTCTAAGCAAACGTGCCTATTGTACATTATGATTAATAGTGCGGAAAATTTAAGGTCAATTTACATAATAATAGAAGTTTGCCTTTATATTTAAGTGTTAATGGAATATTCTAAACGATGATCACTCTTATTTTTGCGCATCATCAACTTGGACCAACTGAAAGTGTAAGTAGTACAACAAACAATTTTGTTAGGTGATGTAAAATTAGATAATTCTATTGAAGATAAATCACATATTGTATAGTTACGATCACACGTGATAGTGATACTTACCTACCTCGTTTATTTAAACACACCATCTGCCCCAGATAAGTTTCCTCCATCTCAAAAATACGAAACAATATCGGTCGGTATTCTGTTATCACACCTGCGTCTGGAAATAAAGCAGTTTGTAAAACAAAATAATCTTGTATTACTCATAAATCAAAAGAAAACAAAACTTATATTATTACACTTTAACAATATAACCATCTTGTTAGAAAGAATAAAGCGTGTGTTGTTACAAAACTTTTAACAAATGCCTGCAAAACGTTCGTCTTATTACCTCTGAGAATTTTTCGAAACTTTTCAATCCTACGCCTGCTTATAACTTTTTCCATCACAATAACTTTGCTTAAAACGATACGAATAACAGAAGTCTTCAGATGAAAACCATTGTGCTGGGGGAAAAATAAGTTTTTTTAAAATGTCCAATATTTTTAGTACCACGTTTTCTCTGTTTTTGTTAATATACAAAAGAATTTATATTTGCATTAAGTTACGTAAAATAAAGAAATTTGTTTTTAGAGTAATTTTGGAATCATTTATTGATTTCAATAGTCTGCCCAGGTAGCTAATAGTGATAGGTTACTTCGTTATAGGTAATTTATAGGTACGAGTAATTACGGTCTTCATTTTTATTCCATATTCAAAATCAACTACCTACTAAACTGGTAATAGAATTCGAAGAGTACATACTGTAATTTGAATTAAATCATGGTAGTCTTGCAAGTAAAAATTATATTGCAGTAGTGTAAAAGAAAAATCATGATGTCAATTTTGAAAGTCTACTGTCTAATTCTTCTGGTCATGAAAAAACATGCTCCATACATACATTATTTATGTTGGATCAAATAAAATCGTATAAACTGTATTGCGTTACAACTTCCTTTGAACTAAAGGTTGGGTGAATTTTCCAAGTGTCCGTGGATGACCAAATCTGACTAAAGGAAATGGCAAAAAATATTCAAAGGAGTCTCGGCGCCGATTCGTTTAGTTCGTTTCAATGAAATTAAATGAAGAATGTATCTGGTTTTACTTTTTATTAAATCCGGCTCCAGATTTCTTTGACTATTTTTTGCCTTACCCTAGCGTTCCGGATTAGCTAAATCTATACGCAAATAGAAATTTCATCTATGGTTCGTAAGGAGTGGATATTAAAAGGGAACTTGACCTGGTTTCGAATCCTATAGCAAATGCCAATTTGGTTGCAGCGCAAGCATTGACTTTACCTTTGAAAAATTATGAATAGAACGCCTTATCCCTTAGCTTTTTGTAACCAGGAGTATGTTAATTATGTGTCGTGTTTTTAGAATTCAGAAATGAATTATTTTAACAAATAACGTAAGTCCCACTGTAGGTACTAATTGTAATCTTGTCAGCAAAATCCATTTGTTGGTTTCAATAACTCTTACAAAAACCGCAGATAAAGAAAAGGATGTAGCTAGTCGTCAATTTTTAAAAGAATTCTGCATAGGTATGTAAATAAAGTTTGACAAGGTATTAATTTTCGAACTAGGAACGGACACTTCAATTTTGTATATTGGTATAAATGTTGGCCAACACTCCCCGGAGTCAGGAAAGTTACGGTCACGTTTGGGGAATGTATTTTTACTATTCGCTTTGTGACCTCTCGCACATTGGAGCCTTTTTCACAAAATTGGAAAAATCTTTTTGCATCGGATGAATTCACAAACAACTTTTTGTTAAACTGCTCGCTAAAATGTTGTTTAGATTTACGACAATGCTAAAAGTCTTGTCAACTTTTGAAATCCTTAAATGTTGTAATAATAACTGCTGTGCTTGAATAATGTAATAATAATGAATATTATTCATGTAGGTAGGTATACTAAATTCTATAAGTTATGTACTTATTAGAAATTTATGAGAACTTGCTTTGATGAAGGAGAACATCCTGAAAAAAAAGGTTTCTTAAGTCTGCCAATTCACACTTAGTATGGTAAGGCTATAGGCATAAAAGGCACCTCTGAACATATCTACGAGTAAATTCGTAATGCGGTTTTCTTTTTTTTATAACGTATATCACGTTACTTTAGATATTACTACTACTCCTGCCTATTGACACAAAAAAAAATTAATCAAATGTTGACGATCGTTGCTGGATACCTGCAGATACTAAAAATTGGCCGCATGGTTGCCCAGTTAAAATTAAAAGCAAAGTTGTCACAGCTTCACTAATTGGTAAAGGTTTAAACGGAAAGCTCGAGCAAATAAAACTACAATAAGAGCTCTTTGAATGCTGGAGTGGCACTAACAGAGCTCTGTACAGAACGAACCCATTACCTAATGTGTAACGTATAATGTCATTATTGGTTTAATACTAATCACCTATGCTTTTATCTACCAGTATAATAACAATTATGCGTATTAATGTAATGTAATAAATAAATAAAACATACTTATAGTAGTTAATATTATCACAAATACCTAACAGAATTTTTAACTCGTATTGAATTAAATGAAAGCATTATGTAATTTCAATCATAAGTTTATTATACTTATGCTATAAGGACTGTGCTATAAGGAACATAATGGTTTATGGGCGTATGGCCTATGTAGGTAATTTTTTGGCACGTTGTACAGTTTAAATGGCTTGAAGGATTTCAATATAATATGAGGGTTACGATACGATTAGTCTTAGTCTTAGTATGAATACGTAGGGAGTGACATACATTTAAAATCAAATTATCTACTATTATACTATGCTGCATCACGTCCCATAATTTAGTATTTATTATTTTTATTATATGAAATGTGTTAAGATTTATGTACTATAAAATAAAATATCATCTAAGCCTATGGAGGCCCCCAATATCTATTTCGTTACTTTCCGCAACTCACGAGAAATCTCATTTGTCATCCGTCCCTTATTGAGGAACAAATTTCGGTGACCGTCTCCGCTTCGTATTATCTCCTTGATATTTTCATAATTCTGACCGAACGAGACAAGTTTGAGTGAAGCTTAGGATCCCCGCCGTAGTTGTGATGTGTCATCGTCACCATTTTGCCAAAAGATAGCAAATATTTAACACTGTGGCGTTTAACATTTATATTGTAACTTCTAAAAAGTTTCAAGAACGTTGTAATATGTCTCTGATAATCTTTAGATATTAATTCTGAGACTTTGGTTTAATTTATTTATTGAATTAGACCATTATGTAATGTAAGCAAGCATGTTGTTATTCAAAAGAGACAAAAAGAATATGTAGGTATATCGAATATAAAGAAATAATTATAATAAGTAAATCATTTTGCTTTATCACGACTAAACGTGTACAGAGGCTGACCTTAATCGTCCAAAACAAACATCCGGGTAAGCAACACTACATAATTGGGCTACAGTGAACTCAGCGTAATAAATAATTGAGCTAATCCTGGCCGTCTTACTGTTCCCGATGTGGGCGGGGAGACTCATCATTAGATTATATCAACCGTCGTAAAACCCGCACGCATTTTGTGATACAACTTATCTTTATTGCCTTTCGCTTATTTATGCAAAATTCCATAACTTCATAAATATACAACAAGGCAATTTGGAGTAGGGGACCTATTGTCATCTACGCAGCTTTTTATTCTTATTTATTTTTGTAATTATTAATGCGAATATTATATTTAGACTTTAATTTTTATATTTACCTATCTCTCTGTCTACACTGCTACGAGTATGTCACAGCTTAGGTAAAGATCCTTGCACTCGTTAAAACGATTTAGTTAAATTAAAAAAAATTAAATATACAGGTAGGTACAATACTAAATTATAAAATACACATTAGTAAATAAACTATCTAACGCTAATATTATTTGTAAGCTTTTAACTACCGTTGGGGTTGTTGAAATGTTTTCTATTGAGGGCAAAGCCAAAAATAACTCTAGCTAGGTAGCTAAAACGGAAACGCGAGTATTTTATTTTCTATTGACTGGTCGCTCGTGTACACAGTAAACCTTTATAAATACACCCAACTTACCAAAACTATTTCAACAAATCGAGTATCCAGTTAGGTACTTCACTTTTGAACACTGAAGTAGTTTGTTCTACGAACTCCCAACGGTAAAACTAAAACAACGAAACAAGAAACACATTTTGAAGCTGTGCAATAAAGGTACTTAATAAAAAATAGGAACCTATAATTATATGAAGTTATGTTAATAACTAATCTGAATACTATCTACATACAATAAATATTTCTAAAATTGGTAGATTTTAGCCTTTTTCCGAATATTCTGTATAAAATTAAACTTTTTTAAACTTCATATTAATTGCTATAAATAATTGTTTTCAAGAATTATCTTTATCATTTAGTAATTTATATGTCCAAATTTTTCATCTTAATTTTGTTACCTTAGTATCTAAACAAGCTGCTACTATCTAATCGCCGCTATAACATGGTATTTATTGAGCAATCCTCAAAGATTATTCTGAAGGCTGAAGTTAATAATAAAAGCATATATTTTGTGCTTGCATTCGACGCAATATTAGGAACATTACTTTACATAACGTTCTTTGAAATTAATATGGAACGGTGCTCGTTTATAACCTTAAATGTATTCATATTGTTAAATATATTTTCATGCGACCGCAATTTGTTAAATTAAAATAAAGTGCAAATGGGATTCGGCGTTCCAACATTTCATGCGAAAATCCGTTGTTAGCGACGATATTAGCTTGTAAGCGCTGGGTTCATGAACGTCACGGTCACACGAGCGCCCTCTTTCGAGCTCTTTTTATTTACCGGTATACCACACTTACGTAATATTTCTGATACTAGTATGTCTACTATGCATGTAGCAGCAATCCGAGAATTTTTCGTTGTTATTAAAGGTGTGTGAAGTACGTCAATTGATTTTAAGAAATTGCGAATTTTTATTGGTTTGTTTGATGAGGTTATTGAGATATTTAAAACTTGTCATGGTAGATATATCTGAATATAACTTAAGCAGTTGATTACTGTGTAGTGTGAAGTGTCGTTTATTTGTTCTGTGCACATCGATCACGAAAGATAAACAGATTAAGTAGAGATCCATTTGTGTAAGCACATAATTTGCTATATCGAGTGCAATCACGTTGCAATCGGCGAACAGTGTAACAGGATTACAGCTGCTGAGAGAGCGCTAGTTAAGATTGCTTTACGGATTCAGATGCACCTCCAGCTTAATTGCAAGTACTCAAAGACATTTTGTTAAGGATTTATACCTACTGTATATTTAAGTGATTGGAATTGAAACGTCTGTTAAACTGTTGCAATACTTTGTAGGTTTATGATATTTGTTGCATGTTTCGCAACACTATATTTCCAGTAGTTTAGTATATTACGAAGTTGGTGTATATTTACGAAGTAGACTTCGTATGGTTTGCCAAAGAAGAACTACAAGAACAAGATGCAATTATTTATTGTTCTCTTAAGTCATAATTTAAAGAGGTTCTAATGAGTTAAAAATAATATCATCTATCTCAGTTCTGCGGTACTTCTTGAGTGATACTTACTACGTGATATTTTTTTTAGTGATAGACACAGATTTTTACGTGGTAAAGGGCTCCCTCCATCCATTGTCAACTTTAAGTTTGTACAGCATGCTGGATGAAGTGTAAATCAAAAGCATTGGGTCAATGCTATTAAATTAATGTCGCTGCGTTACGTGAACAGTTTGCTTTTTACTTGGTCACTTGGTCGGCAACACAAAAGAAATGTCTTTAGTGATGCTTATGTACATATATATAGTACATAGGTTACTATGACCACATGCTATTCTGTTTTCTCAAGTAAACTTTTTCACGAAATACATAATTATATATAAGAAGAACGAAGCAGTAAATTTCTTTTTTTGAACCTCGACTTTTTGGCATATCAAATCTAAAGTTGGTCTTAAAACTATTAATACAAGTAGGACTTCTTAAAGGTAAAACTCGTACAGTAACAGTTTATAGTTTATTCGAGAAAGTTATTTATGTAACTGGTTTGATTTAGTATTGTTGGAATGGATACGGAGGGTTCGCCGCCATGCATCAACTTAAAGATTTCCTTCGCTTGAACATATACCATCTGAAAGCGATGAGCAGAAAATACAATATTTCCTCTTTTTTCCCCTTTATTAGACACGCTATGCTCTCATTCTTTATGTCAATCTCATTTTATTTTCGTTGAATTCAGGTATTGTTGGATTTGAAATAAAACAAGGTAATATCTCCAATAATTTTACTCTATTTCAGTATTCTTATAAACATTAGTAACATAGTTGATACATCTACGCTTGATAGTTTATTACACAACCCTTTCTTTATCTACTTTTACTCCAAAGACAATGAATTTCTCGGTCTTCTCGTGATTACCTAGATACGCGTGATGACGAAGAAAAAACAAATTAGTACAATTTATTTACATTTGAGAATATTTACAGAATACAGACTATATACACATATACACTAATAATTATTATTTCTCTGAAATAATGTGACTCGTTTTTAAATCTAGACATAGTAATATAATATTATTCTAAAATATAAATCTACATTAAATAATACCCGAACATAAATTTCTTGTATTATAAAATTTACAATATTACCAATGAAACTTAGACAAAGTATTATGTTTATTATACATAACAATAACATTTGATCGGAGGCAAATACATTTTTTAATAATGTGTTCATTTTCCATTACTCATATTTTCATTGCTGTCTACTGAGATCGGGAACAAGGTCAACAAAAACGAGGCCTTTTCTTCAAGCTTGCTACGAATGGGATTGCACAATGTCGAAAGTGTGTTAGCCTATTATTACAAACTGACGATGAACCTACATTTTCTGAGAATAAGTTAAAGTAATACAATAGTAGCAGGCTTCTGTCATAAACCACTCAAACATAATTTGGTATGATTTTATCATAACTTGATTAAAAGTTGTCCCCCAAACTTATTACAATCATAAATTATGATCATTTTACAGTCTAGCGATCTTCTTATTAGCTATTGTATTATGAAACGTTCATTGCTTTATTGATATAATTTTCTTCTGTACAATGAAATTATCTATAGAAGTACTTGAGTCCATATCCATTATTGTTTGTTTTAATTTTATAATTCAAACTGTAATTAGTTCATATATAATCGTAAATAGTTCGCTTACTCGATTCTGTAGTAACTAATCATCGTTGCTCGTGTTACTATGCGGGTAACATGGATTTTGGAGATTTTACTATGCAGACAAGGTACTACGCGACTACGCATTAATTGATAGTTCGCTACGCACGACGCTACGTGTTACTACGCAGGTCGCTACGCAAGACTACGCGAGTCGCTACGCTTCATTTGTTTCAAGTTTCTTATCACTCAGCGATCACTAAAGAAAGTATGTAAAGGTAAAACTGAAACTCAAGTAGAAATGCTGAAAAAAACCTTGATTTCATAAGGTTCGCTTTACTAAAATATGGTAATACCCGCTATTAGAATGTAAAAAAATTCAATACACCTACTTATAGTGTTAAATGATTTTGGAAGTAAAATTAAATGAAGTAGTGATGAGTTCTTTGTGTGTTTATATCTTGTTACCCAAAATTTTCTTTCATGACGATCAATGCATAATCCATCTTACGGAAGAACATAAAGATTATGGTAATTTTACTCCAAGTTTATTGAGTAAGGAAGTATACATTTAAAAGAAATTGAGAGATATTTGAATAAGGGTGAATACTTATTACATTAAAATTACAGAAAATTATTACAGGATATTGGATGAAGAGGAAATGTTATCGTCGTTGTTATATTTTGCAAAATGAATCAGTACAGAAAAAAGGAGGTACAAAACGACAAAAAAGACCAAAGGTTGATTACATGAAGATACTTTTCGATCTTTTCGATATATCCTCCTATTCGAAAATTTAGAAAATTCATATATTCAATCTCGCTTAAGAAGTAGTTAATGATGAGGGTGAAATTATTGACACTAAAAATTTCAAAACATTTTTAAAATGTTTTTTTACCGATATTACCAGACCTTTTACTGCCGTTACCCAAAACTTGCACCTTAGCGATGATATCGTGCCTCTTAAGAATTTAAATGAGAATTTAATATACAGTTAGATGTTTGATATCGACGCTCGTACATCCCGTATTTGCGTCCCTGGTTTATGTTCTAATGCTTCCACGTAGTTGCTTAAGCTTTGATCAAAGCCTACCTGGATGTGGATACGTTATAACTACTATTGCCTATGTTGTATTGCCTACATTTGCGGTTATTTGTGATTAGCTGGTTTGTTGGTTAAGACCTCATTTAATAGCCATGTTGAAACTCTATTGACAAACTTTGTTCGACTAAATTAATTTGTATTTATTTTCAAAAAAACCTATCGTATTTTCATGTAACTTATTGTAATAATAGCAATGAGTAGGATCATGAGTTTTTTTAAATAGTTCCAGAAAATAACCAAATAAGAATTAAAATAGGTGCCCTACATTAAAAACATACAATACAGTGTATATAACTTAAATGGAACTATTCTAGAAGCGATCGTTTCTTAGAAAAGCTTCCGGATTAGAGAAGGCAGATATAAACGATGTATGTAATAAGCGTGATATATCATTTCGTCCGTAAAGGAACTGTTCGATATCTTCCAACCGTTGAATTCTGTGCAATGCGGAGCGTGAAAATATGATACAGTCGAATAGAGGAATCGATTATTAACGTCTCACTTCCTCAACTACTCTAGAAGCTATTGCCAGTTTCGATCAGACAACGTTCCCTTAATATATCGATACCCACGATAATTTTCACAAAAACATAAATTGTATCTTCAATTATATTACATTCAGAAATTATTGGCGTTTAATTGAACGTTTCTATTCCTGATATGTGTATTGATAAAGCCTCTTAAATTACTGCGATTGTTACGACAAAAAATTTCGTTGTAATACTCGGAAAATAAGAACTTCAGCAATAAACGTTCTTTTCAACTAGTATATTTTTTTTATACCTAACCCTAAAGGGATTGATACATGTTTTAATAATTACTTGGAAAAATTGTTGATAGTGAATCATAGGTAAATTTGACATGACCAAATGCAAATAACGTGGTGTAGGGACGGGCGAGCGGATTAGGTACGTAACACACAGATTAAACCCCTTGCTTAGATTGAATCTCAGTTCATGGAAGGATCGGAATAACGAAATCGATTTCCTCTTAATCTCGCTATGGGATTAAGATGGTGGCGAGGCTTAGTTAGCTGGAAAAACAAAGAGAATCCACGATGGATAAACGTCTATAGCCTTAGACCTTTGGAAATAAATGCGTCTAGTTAATTGCTTGAAAATCATTAATTTATAGCTGAAGTGAATATCTTAAGCACCGTGTTCTCTTTGAAAATCTTCTCAGCGGAAACGTAAAGTAAAATCCCATTTAAGTAAGTTAATTTGACTTCGATTCAAAATAGATTAAGCTACAATAAAACCTTCGTCATTAAAGCTAAGCAAATTAATTACAATGTTTCCATATCCGAAATTGACAGTTAATTTTACATCAATTAATTTAACGACTTGCGAGAAGTCGATTTAAACATTATCTTTGGTTTTGTCGTTGTATTTTAAATACTCGTAATAAGAACATCCAACATGCTTATAAACTCATTTACGTACAAACATTATGTTTAATCATAATAATTAATACTTTACAATTTGCTTCCTTAAAAATGTTGGAAGTCGTTTATTAACTTAAATTGGTCATCTGTGAGAGACGTACCTGGTAATGAGACCAGCGGTATGTTCAATAGGACATAGGTTCTGTAAGAAATCAAGGATAAATACTATAGTGGCTGAAATTATGGCGAAAGTTGTTATAGGTAGTTTCGTGGGTTGCAGAATGGTGGAGACAGTAGCGAGTGTGGTCAGAAGAGCACCGTTGACTCGTGGAGGCGTTGACCCCGAACTCTGCATGGCAGCTGGTCGTTCCCCACTCAGGACGTGGACGATCACGGACGCCGATTCTGTACAACAAGGTCACATCTCAGTTCAATTGAGTTAAATCATTGTCAATTACTTACGTAATGTCTGAGTATATGCTCGAATGAAATAGTCCTCATTGTTGGTCCTAAAAGCGGCTCTAAAATGCGTTAAACGCAAGTAAAAATTACAGTCGCCTGCCGATCGGATAAGTGTTCCTGTTAATTAAAAGCTACTTCTTGCTTGTATGAATTATTTTTTTCTCAAATTACCGCCCTTTAATTATTTCCTAACGAACAAGCGCATCTTTACCTGTTAAGAAATGACGAGTTAATAAGGTAAGTATATAAATACATATATTTGCATAATTCACGATGACATGACGATTTATTAGAGAAGTAAATAAATAAATTTTAAATAAATGATATATAATATCTACATAGGAATATAGGATGGATTACAAAGTTTATAGTCAAAGTTATTATGAAAAAGTCTCTACAAGTAAAATAATATTGTTCTAGAAAGTCAGCGCGATTTTTCTATCAAAAGCAAGATAATATATTACAAAAGAAAAAGAATCAGATCATGCGTATATTTGTACATGTGTATTTGTATCCAATGAAGCGTTAATAGCCCGGCGGCATCACTGTCAATAGTAAGAGATCAACCGAGTTAAGCATTTCGGGTGCGGAATTTCGGAATGTACAAAGGAAAGGTACCTATATTTTAAACCGGGAAAAGTCACAATACGCTACATGACAAAAAATATAGTTCGTTTGTAATTGTACTTTTCTGGTATTTCAATTATATTACCAGTTATTTCTATTACTGTATCCCCATTAGATGGTTATTGTTTTTAATTAAACTGTCAACCTGTTTTTTAATCAAGATTTTCATTAAGATCGTTTTGTACTTGTATAATCTTTACACACTTGTTGTTGGATTGTAACCGTTAATTTTATCGATTAAATGACAAAGTCTTTTTAACATATATATTCACTGCTTGACAACAAATTTTACACTTCGCATATAAGAAGTGAATATATGGGATATTGTCAAGGATTATAACATAACTTTAGTTTATAAAAATTAAGCTTATATCCGTTTTGATAAAGTCACAAACTACATTTTGCCTTCAAACTATACAGTGTTATCCCTTGTGTAACAATTTGGCTTCACTCGGAACTATCCATGTTAAAACAATCTTAGTTTAGATACCTAGTTAATCCACAAGAGATTTACATATATGAAGACATTGCGGTGTTTTGTACCTACAAGACTACGAGGCGAAATACCATTTTATCTACAGAGGCGAAGGTAAACTAAATCCGATTGGCATACAGACTGAGGAAATTGGAATTAACAGCTTTGTAGCTTTAAGAAGCATAATTTATATGTTAACACTATTAAAACAAAGGTAAAATGGTTTCATAGCATTATCTTATGGACGATTATATTTATCTCATACAAACATACACTTATGAATAGAAATGTAGACTGTTCTCAATTTTTTTCATAAATCGATTATACTTATTATTAGCAACAATAAATGTATCCAATGAAGTGAATTTTATTAGGAGTTAGTGGTCACCATGACTGACGACAATTTTAAAGAACAGACGGTTACATAACAACTATTGGTTTAATAAAGTTTTAATTTTTTATTATTGTTTCATGGTAATAAAATATTTTAACATAAAATCATTTTGAATATTATTACAGGCTATGTATTGAGTGTTATTGTTATTGTTTCTCGTTCTAAATTCCTTTAATACCACATTCTGGAACAACTGTTACCATTTCAATTGAGATAACAACGGCATTGCTAAAGTGTTATTATGGTTTAGGGGTATTATAACGAACAATTTGCGCGTCACACACACTCCTCATAATTTTATGTATCTCGGAAAAACATAAATGATATTTCAAACGTTTCATTCTATAAAGAATTGTGAAATTTCGCGATTCTTTTTTTCATCAAAGGGAGCTTTGATGGAATGAATAGATAACGTTGGCAACTTTACGCTTTTTAGAACACGGGTTTCTAAAAGGTTTTTGAAGGTATTAAAAAAGCAGTTATCAGAGTGGAAAATATTTTAATTTCGTTTTAAGTTAATTTAAGGATACTTCACTTCATAGAAACGACAACGTTAAGATAATAGTTACAGTAATAACAATTAGAACAATTAGAAACTCGGATCTGTTACAACATAAATTCAAAATGTTGGTAACTGAAATTCCAGCTGTCGGAAATATTGAACGTAGTGACAGAAAAAAAATTTGGGCTGATACAAGAATCTTAATAAACGATACTTATAAGGTCCCGCACTATATTTTCCCATCAAAAAAATATTTCAATCTTGTCTTACTCGTTGTTTGTCAGTGAGAAAGCAATTTATATATTTTATATTTCACTTTAAGTATGAATATTTGGTATAACTACCCACGTATAAAATTTAATGACGGCAGAATCTTCTCTAAAATTGCGATACTAAAAATGATTAACTGCCTCCACTTTCACAGTATTACTAGAAGAAAGAAACGTTTTCATAAGTTTTACCTAGTATTATCTCTTGGGAACCTCGGGTTTTGCCTGTCTCATAAAGATATTGAATAGAACACATTATGTTAAGTATTTATTGGAGTAAAAACATAAATTTACACTTATTTTGCCTATATTTTCGTTCCGTTATTTGTAATATAAAGGAAAACTACTATAAAGAGAAGTTAACCTTTATATATACTATAGATATAGGTCTGTAAAAACTTTGTAGCAGGTACAGATAGACTATAAAAAATGTTGGGATACTCATAAGTCTGAAATATATTTTTTTATCATACAGTCCTGAGCAAGTCAGAATTAGAACGATTTTCGACGAAATTTATGTACACACTACGACAATTGAGCTATCTTTGGATTCGTCTCTATTGTGGGAGTGACATTGGCTATGTTTTTTTTATTAGGGTGTCCCCTAAAAATGATTTGAACAGTCAGACTTTTGTTTTTCTATGAATTATTATTAACAGTATAGTTGGGAAGCCTTTTTTTTCTCGTGTGTAAACACCCTAGTCTCGTCCATCAAACTACGGGAAGCCGGACAGGTATGTGCGACTTGAACCCACTAAAACCACACGGTGTCGACGCCTACCGCGTTGGAGCCGGGACTGTGTGGTATTCTTGCTCCACTGCCCCGGCGCGGCGGATGCTTCCGCAGCGGCTTCGACACTATAGTTGGGAAGCTTACCTGAACTACTCGGCGCGCAGGTGTAGTTCCCAGAGTCGTGTGGAGCGGCCCTCGCGATCAACAACCGGCTGGTCCTGGTCCTCTGTTCGGTCTCCACACTGATTCCGCCCCGCTGAGCATAGTTCACAACTTGCTCGCCTCGATACCAGTAAATAAAACTGCAACATAAATTCGTTCGGAGTTTAATTAAATCTATAACTCTGACAAATGACCCGATCGAATGTTTTATACCATCGTTTAAAGCCCAATATTTATTGTTTGTATTTATTTTAAGCCATGAGTGGAACGTGTGCGTGGATTGATTTTTTTATCAACTATTGGCAACGCTTTTTCATACCAATTAGAGCTGAGAGCAGGTGATTTTTAGTAGTTAATACCGTACGTATCTTGTTTATGAAAACTGAAATCAGTATCTTTCTGGTTCATAAATTTAGAAATTTTAGTTTAATTGTGAAATTAATATAAGCATAACAATAATTACATTTTGTTATTACCTACCCAATAATAAGCAGATGGGTTTATTGTTGTTTTATTTATAATAGGTACCTAGTTTGAAATTTCAGTAACGAAATACTCGTAGTTCTGAATTATGAAATATAATGTTATAGAGTGTAGGTGTCAAATTTGGTTTTGAAGTGTTTTTCGCGATTTTAAAACTAAATAAATTTTGCTACAAAACATGTAGGCAGTTTCCTTTCAAGGCTTTAATAACAGAGGTTAGACGTCCTATTATGTGCTACTCGATACTGCGAACGTGATACATGCCCGAGGCTAAATGGGTTCTCGTGAGAATATGAATAAGGGTAATAAATTGTCTACACTGACGGCTTCATTTTAAAAGCATATTGAAACTTTAACGATACTTGATGAAATTATTATTCCATATTACATTCCAATAGGTAGTTGTCTGAAAAGTTTCAGTTTCGTTTTGAAAACTTCATGAAAAGCAGCTTGAAAAGTTTTATTACATTTCAAAATTATTAGGTATTGTCCTTGCTCACTGTGAAACTTTTATTGTAGTCTGTAATAATACTTAATTAGTACGAATAGTATTTAACTTTAATCTTTCTTGATCGATATCATATCGGCGACAATTTTGACGTTATCAATCCATAGGTGACGATTAGGTACCATCAATGGATTATATTCTTCTTTGTCAGTTATTTAAATAAAAACGTATTTTTACAAGTATCAAAAATTACACACGGAGTAATCTCCGTACCTTCTATGTAAAATTCCGAGTTATTAAGCAAAAACATACATACACATGAATTATTATAGCAATTTGGCAACCGAAGATATCAGTTTCATTCTACGGAATATAACAATACTGCTGTAATGCTGAAATTACCGAAATTAGATATTCTAATTGAAAATTGTAAGCGTATGCTATGTTTGAATAACGCTGATTGGGTTTCGCTTGATAAATATTTTGACGAGCAAGATATTGGTTCATCTAAAGTGCCGACCTGTAGTTTATATTATATCAGTGTGCGATTTGAATTTTTTTATAAAAGAGGAAATGAGAGCGGAGAACTTTGCAAAACATTATTTAAAAAATCTTATTCTGTACACAATATCGCTACTAATATTGTATAGAGGTATAAAAAGTGAGATTTTATTTAATAGGTAAACTTCGAAGGTATTCAATCGATTTAAAAAATCTGTCATCAGGTTATCTCTGAGTAACATAATAATAAATAGCGAATATTTATCGGGAAGTTTGGCGAATGCTTACGTAGGTACACCAGTGTAACTCTTACTTCACGTTACATTTTGGTACCTAAACTAAACTACTTTGCTTTGAATAGATTGGAGTCATATTGAAAGATTTCTATACTTGTTATTTCTGTATAAAACGGACAGTCTACAAAATTAAATATTGTTGTGCTCATAAGTAGTGTTAATAATAAAAATTTCTTAATATACAGAGGTACCTACTGAATTTCCGCTCGAGCTAGCTCATAATATTTATAATAGCAATAAGTCAATTATTGACTTTAATTCAAAGAGAAGATTAAAATTTATTCCCTGATTACTTCGTATTTATTAATATTTAATTTTATTAAACCAGATATAAGCCATCGATTAAATTTAAACATCATTTATCAACAAGAGGCATAGTACGAGTATGTATACATAGTTCACATAAGCTTAACTGAAACGACTGGTTTTAGTTTCCCATGGCTCTTAAATTAAACACATTGAAGCCTTGTTGAAGGGAAAGGGTTCCTATTACTTGCTATTCGATAAGGCGAGCGTAATGCTCGCCTAGAGGCAAACGGGTGCCAGCGTGAATATGAGGAGTCGTAATAAATTGCCCATATTGACGGCAGTATTAAAGACGACGATTTTATTTTTATGTGAAAATACTAGTAAATTTTTATGTCATTAAATTACTTTCGGTTATTTACCCAGACAGGGTCAGTTTTATGTCGTTTTTATTACATTACATTTATTATTTTATTTACATAGTGCGTCTTTGCATTATCAATAGTTTTTTTCTCGAAACATCGTAAATTCAATGAATCGTCTATGTAGGTACAGCAATTTACTGTTCATGAATACTAAACTTATAAAGCGAAGACAGGATATGATATTTAAGTACATACTAAAGAGGATACTTTAGGCGACCGTTTGAGTATTGTCAAGGTTTATATTATCATAAAGAAGTCCTTCGATAACGTCAATTACTGTAACATCAAACGTTCGCAACTGATTATATAGGTACTCGTGGAATTATCGCGTTTTCCACTCGGTTAGACTTGAAACCGTTATTGGAATCAATATTATACGACAAAATGCCATTATACATACTGAGTGGTATCAAATTCCACAGATATCTCATTATATTTTGAGCTATTGTAATTCTCGAAAACACTTCACAAATGTTAATTACAATTACAATTGGAGTATTTACCCCGACAAATTATTTTTGTTATAAAACTTAAACATTTTCAGACGTTACGTGTCGACAAATCTCTTAAAGGGTTATAGGTGTAATTTTTCTTTCGTATTTTCGTTACGTTTTAATGATTCTTATTATCTATTTGGTAATATTTTCTATGTGAAGAGCTGATAGGTTTATTAGAAAAAAAATTTGTTTGTAAAAATCTATAGATACTAAAGTTTACAAAGAACTACAGACTCATCTGAGGCTAATCACTGATTCCTTTTGTGATAAGTGCATTACATTAAAAACCACACAAATCAAATTTAAATAATTTATTTCGTCTTAGGAATTAATAGCACTTAACGAACGTTAGAATTTACAATATAAATAACATCAAATAAAATTAAAAGAAAATCATTACATCGGCATCGCTACAAAGTTCCTAAAGTTTATTTTCGATAGACAGTACCTATTATATCACCGGTTTTATAAAAGGCAAATACAAATTGAAACCATTATAGTTTTAATGCTCTTTAAAATAAAGCAAAGGTTTATTTAAAGTAATTGACAGCAGAACGGTAGTTTTTGTAAATCAGCCGGAGTTGATTCTAAATTTGTACCACGAGTCCAAAGTTATACAACCAGCATTAATTATTACACTGAGCTTCGGTTCCTATTTCAAATAAGAACTTTTAATTTTACCACTCAGCTTTAAACTACCACTTGCTAAAAATATTTTTTAATAATGATAAGTGGTGACACCTTTAACGAAATTGTATCGCGTGAGCACAATTTAGTGCTTCATTAGAGTAACTAGCGAAGTGGTACTATTAGAAGATGACAGTTTAAAACGAGGTTTGTCACAGACGTCCATGGTTGGTACAGGATGACACTATAAGCTCGCTTGCTGTTCTAATATAAAAAAATGCAAATACATATAGTAAAATTTAAAAAGTACGTTTACAGAGTAAAGAATTTTTTTCTGTTTATTTTTACGGCAAAATAAAATTTACATGACATTTACAATTCGAATGCCTACAGCGCTTTCAAAACTTTGTATACAAACTGTGCGGAGAGTTTATTTGTAATTATTTATTCTGTTTCTGTCAGTAGTCCACATGGTATATAAGTACCGAAATTTTAATTGTGTTAAATTTAACACACGAATACGTTATGCTCTATTGGATAGCAGTGTCGCTTTGCGGTTTTACAGTTGTTTCCATTTGCATTACGCCACATTGTTATAACAATTTATGTTTATGTTGTCATTGGCTATTGACGTTAGAAACATTTAATGGATAATTGAATTTATTTTGTGCACCAATTATGGATTTTTTTTTGGATTTCAATACCGATTGTTTACCCAATGTTGTTGAATAGAAAAACAGATTGTAAAACGGGAAAACATTGAATGTTACTCTCGTGCTAAAAAAAAGAATCCTAAAATATTTGAACTTTTCTAGAATGCCGTTCGTAATTTGGGAATTAAAACTTTTAACATTTTTGCTCAAAACATCATTTCCGTATAATATGAGTATACGCGCTCGTATTATTCTGTCCACTATCTTGATATAGCCATAATTAGTGTACTCACTAAATAAATACCCGACTACTAAAATACCCTGCGAATCTTATGTAACTTATCTATATGAGTAGAAGCTTCCTACGAAGTTTCCAGATTATAATGGAGGATTTATCAACAGAGGTTTTTATAGTATGTAAGGCAATGGATCATAAATTTTGTTTTATAATGTAATAAACCTCGAGTACAGTCGCACAGTAACCAGCCGTTTCGTATTTCATAGGAAGTACCAAACATTACAATATTCTCAATCTAAAAACGTAATAGGTATATGCAGGAATATTCGTAGTAGTATACAAAATATTCTGCAAAGTCTAACATGACAAAAGCTTAAAAGGTGTAAGTCTAGTACTCAGACCAAAAAATATATAGACGCAGGGTTTGAATTAAAAAATGAGGTAGGTAATTTTTTTTCTTTTTTTACGATCTGACTTATGTCACCAAGCAAAGTCTGTCGAGCAATGTACCGGAAAACGTTATCATTTGTTATTAACGTTATGTTTCTTACTACGCTTTTTGGTTCCGAAGACTGAGTCTATATAATTTGGTATATGGTCTACTAAAACAGTTTTCGAATATCACCACTAGTTGGCGCCACCGCGACTAACACGTTAACAAGGACATCATTTATACATTATCATTTGTTGAATATTTATGTTCACCGCAGCGTGATTACAAATGAACATGCAAGCAATCTGTATTCAGAATACTCGCAACTATTGCAGTCGGAGATCACTTGTGCCTACCTACATGTATAACGCGGAAATATATTTATAGAGACAGACTGGATGGTACTTAATTGTTGACGGCGTAAAGGAATTGTAACTGTTGTATTAACTGTGGCTGGAGTTAGATACTATTTTGTGCTGCCCTGTTTATTGAAATAAATATTTATTCAGATCCAAAACGTTACTAAGTTTTTTTTATTAAAAACTACATATTATGCGATATTTAATAAAGGTTCTTGTTAAAACTGTATGTAATACAAGAATCGTTCAACTTTAGACCCTTTTCGGAAAATAATCATGGCACGTACGAGGTTTTATTACAGGAAGAAGAAAACTAATAAGGAGGATGTATATAACATTAAAATAATAAACAATATCAGTATAATAATATTAACTTCTTGGATTGTTGAATTATTTCTTTGGGTCAATATTATGGAACCGTTAGTAGATTTCGGATGTTTTTTTTTAAGTTCTACCAAAATCTTCCTTACGAAGAGAACATAATATATAACTTTCTATTTTATGTACCCATACAAAACATAATATGAAAAAATCTTTGCTTCTCAATTCCTCGGATAATCTTAACGTAAAATAATGGAAAAAGCTTGTGAATTTCTACGTTGCTCGCCATATCAGCATTTCTGAAAGATAGTTTTACATAGAAATGTGCTATGGAGACAGCTTAAGTTATATCCTGTGCAAATCCACCTAACTTTTCAAGGATCTGAAAGCTTATTAAAATTCAGGATTATATTAGTTAATTTACATTTATATTAATTTACATCACAGCAGCATCCTCTCTGATAATTGTCTACTTTTTATTTAAATAATTTTAAAACAGTATTTTACTGAATAAGAATTTGTAAATTCCATTACGTATTCTTTTGTCTAGCTTTAGAGGACCTTTGAGCAATTAAAGCGATTTTGCACAGAAAGATATGATATCTTTTGCTTTTAAATGGCTTCTCTAAGCGCTCCCTTACATTATGATCAGTATTCGCAATGTTGTCAGACTTTTTATCAGTACAAGGTCTGAATAATTACATCAGTTGCAAAAAGTTTAAATAAAATACTTCCAAAAAGAATGACCGTTTGGGACATCATTATTTTACATTACATTAGTGATTATTTTACTTAAGGTCAAAGTTCGAAAAAAGGTTAATTTAGTAAGGACTCATTATATTATGTTATGTTCATACAAATTTTCAACTTCTTAGCAATTAATGCACCTCTATATTTTTAGTAATATAAGCAGGTTATATAAAGTTATTTTAGGTGTAAAAGTTATTTATGTTTTAACAAAAGCTCAGACAAGTTGTTTGTATTAGCGAACCGATCACTTACATCAGCGATGCTTGCCAGCCAAAAATCAACAAAAAAGAAAGAAAACACTAGAACAGTTACTTAAACTGTGCTGAACATTATTTACCCAACATTACTTAAATTAGGTCAATTAAATTTACTGTTGGGTAAACCAATCTACCTAAAATAAAGTCATAAAAAACGTTATTACAGCATGTTGCTTACGCTGTTTAATCAAAGTGAAATATTTTATTAAAACTTTGTATTTTTAACATACCGTGCCTGGGACCAAGAAGGAAAATATGCCCGAGGTGGAATTGATCTCCTAACATAATATTTACCCACTCGACTTCAGCCTTATATTACGGTAAAGTAATGGTGGCTTTCTATGGTAAGGAAATTCGCGGATTATTCTGCTTGAGTTCGCACAATAGTTCTGACGCAAATGTGATTTCAAAAGTACGACGTAAGGCTGGCCGTAGATGGACAGGTTAAAACAGCAATACTTGGAGATTTGTGATGATGCAGTTTGATTGTATGAACCAATTGCTACAATCTGCTCGTGCATGGCGGTCAAACCACACGCAATTCGTGGAATCTGTCTTGACTGTTTCTCTAATGACCGGAAAGAGTTTTATTTGTTTTCATAAACGTTAAGGATATGGATAGATGGATAACACATAGAACGAAGAAGTTAGATGATGGTTTCACATAGCGACTACACACTGCATTAATTTGAAATAATTTCTGTAAGGCTGATTCTAACAGAGGTAGTACTGCATTCAGCAACTTTCTGCAGCTGCATTATGGAATCACACTTTTAGAAACAAACTGTAATTGTTGACCAGCGATCATTTCGTTGACTGACAAAGCCGCTATCGAAGACGCCGTTCAACGGCAGTTAAATATTAATTTATTTATGTTTGAATAAAAAATATTATTATGGTGCTTTTTTTGGACACTAGTAATTGTTTTCTCCAAAAAACTAATAATTCCACCATTCATTACTTCATTAAAAATTTTAATAAATCAAAACACATAAACTTATTTATAAGACATCTTGGGAAAATTACACCATAAGTAATATGGTGTAAAAAGCGAATATAGAATAAAACGGTCCAAATAATTATAGTTTCTAACTAACTGGACAAGTTTAATGAAAACTGTTCGCCACCCGGGGAGCGGGCAAGAACATGTCTAGCTGGGAGATGGCAGGGCGAAATTAGCGAGTCAACTACAAAAGCCTGTAATCGGACATGTGGGTTATACGGCTGACCCTACTTTTAGTAGTTTGTCTTTGTTAATGTTTATAGTAAGGAATAATTATGGGATTTTCTCTTTGCTATTTAAAAACTATTCTATTAACAACAATAATTTATCCAACAGAGTTCATCGTTATCCATCGGAAGTCCCTATTGGTATATAACATAGATATCGAAGTCTATAATCTATTGTTTCAAATAATGAGTTCTGGTCGAAATTTGACCATAGAGCAAGTCTGTTAGTATCAATTAATAATATGGGTCTCTCCGGCCTTAGTAACCAGGACGAGTTTCAGAACTTCCTATACCCAAAGTTCTAGTCTCAATTGGTAACTACTGAGCCGATGGTTTAACTGGCGGTTTAGCATACAAATTTTATAGTCAACCATAAATGTAAAAACGAATAACGAATACCAAAATGATTTACTGAATTGTAATAGTTACAATTAAAGTCTCAGAATTATAAGTCAATAAAAAAAATTCGTCCTTTCTTCAAAGATCTAAAAGGAAGTAGATCCTTATTATTGTCAAGAAGCTTAAAATACATAACTCATGAAGTAGCTTGAATAAAAAATTTCGCGTCGCTCATGGAGCGTATCACCCTATCAATATTCAAATTGAAGGTCCCTCGTTGAGAGATCTCAGGCACATGGTACCATTAAATGGTGATAGGCAAAGAATTCTTCACTTAGGGACCTCAGCCGACCCTTTTATCTGAAAATAAGCTTATCACGTGTATGGATGGGAAACCTAAATAAGTGCGGTGTGGTTTGAAAAGATACACGATAACATGCTTTCCATTATGAGATGAGTGGATTCGTGCCCTATTCATAACTTTCGCCCTTAGTTATAGGTGAACCCCTACATCGTAACTTCACGTCGCTACCCATATTAATTGCATAGGAATGTACGAGTACAAACTCTGCGAGGTAAACTAACTTTAATAAGCGTAAAACTAAAGACCGTCGAGAAATAGCGTGATATTTTTGTATTTCACACTTTCTAAAGTCATAATATTTATTTATATAGCTATTACAATCCTGTATCAGAATGCGTGTAGACCCTTACAAGAATGAATTTATCAGATGCACACCATTGTCTTTAAACGTCCAATTAATTCAAATTCTGTTTTCTTGTAGCCACTTTAGCCGCACCTTAATTTAAATATTCTGGGAAATAAATAATATTTATCTCTAGGAACTCGCATTTCGTCGTAAGCCGAATAATATTAATTTTTGGTTACTAATATT
Organism: Lerema accius; assembly: GCA_001278395.1. Taxonomy (NCBI): domain Eukaryota; kingdom Metazoa; phylum Arthropoda; class Insecta; order Lepidoptera; family Hesperiidae; genus Lerema; species Lerema accius. The sequence goes on from LGAG01000467.1 coordinate 2,542,799, forward strand.
AGGTTATTAGCACTATTTCTTAGAAATGTTTGCTCAAAAATCACGAAAGCTTTCTTTAAAAATAACCTCAATAAGTTATAATGCTGCCTTTCAGTACGATGCTCAGTTGTCCAAAACTCTACAATATTAGCACACAGTGGTTAGATAAAGTAACTCGTATTAGGTAGACTTTCTCGGGTCGGTTAATATTTTGTTTTAGCGTATAAATCAAAATTTATTGCCCATAAACGGTAATACACTGAAGCTTACAATAAAAACCTAAATCGTTTTCTGAGATTTTTCAATGGTTCTATAGCAACGTCACTTACCAAAATCTAAAAAAATATTGATAGTCTAGCGAACTAGGGTTCCGACACTATAACTGTATCAAAGTAGGACTACGCAGGTTATTATTTGTTTAATGTACTTACTAAATATGTATTTTTTGTCGTGTTTATGTTTATTTGAGTTAAAATGTGAGTTTAGATGTGCACCGTCGGGGGCATGCAACTAACAATGGCCCAAAGTACTGACTTCGTTTATCGGCTGTTAATAAAAAATATAAACATGTCTATAAATGATTAATAACTAAGGCATCACTTTTTTATTATGCTTTAAGGAAAATAAAATACAAAAAGACATGGTGTATTACATTGTTTACAGATGATCGTATAGCGATGTCTTCCAGTCAAACTTGAGTATACAATTACCACAGGTAATAAAGATGGGAAATGACCAGAATATAAAATGCAAAGTGGTTTTAAAAGCCGACAGATCTAAAAGAGAAGTAGAATATTCAAGCTGACCTCGATGCATACTGACTAATTGTAAAGGAATGCATAATAGAAGGTAATGTGAAACTATTGTCATTAGTCAGCCCCTTTTGTGCAGTCCATAATTCATTTAAACTATGGAAACGTCTAATTTATTCCCGCAGCAGTGCCCCGACTTTCAAGTTTTTACCGCAGAAATGTTAAACATTTCTTGCCGACATTTACTAGCATGATGAAGTAATTTCCCATGATTGTTATGTTTAAAAGGAACGACGGGCTATGTAGGTTTAGTTCGCTGCATTATTGACTATAGAAGTTAATTATGTACTAAACATATTATGTTGTAACTGAGAAAGCAGTACGATAACCACGTACGTTACATATTTTATTTAGTAGTATAGATTACACCACCGTATTCAAGTGCATTTAAACTGTTATTTACACCTGTGATAAGAATGAAATGTAACAGGAAATTCTTTGAAATAAAGAGTAATTATAGATCATGATATATAAGGGAAAATAGATCAGTTGATTCCATCGACATCTACCCACATTAGTCTTAACCTTATAGATGACAAGAGAGTATGTTTGTGTATTATTTCACCCTACACTACTCATGTAGTACATACCCGTATATAGTGTAGCTTATGCATGGCCAATTGGAACTTTATAATTTACAGTAACAAAATATTAAATAAATTCATATAATTGTATATGTACAAAGAAGCTATTATTTATTATTGTTCACATTTCTTTCGCTTTTTGAAATGGACTTTTCAAACAAAAATATTCTCATCTCAATTGAAGAGAGAATTAGTAATTTTTATGAAGTCTTCTTCGCCAACTTACAAAATGTCAGAACAAACATTAAACCAAGTTTGGAGCATTTCTTCCTCAAAGCATAAATCCCTATTCGACTGGACTATTCCGCTTTTTACGTCACAGCGCTCGGGGAATACGAGAACATCATAAGAATGCTTAATATTTGACTTGTACGTTATTGCTGTATTATTCATTTTTGTTTTTGCTGTAAAACAAAATGAACATTTATTAATGTCTCGAAGATATTTTCCTTCAAATTTACATGAGATATATTTGCTTTCTCTGCCAAATTTTTGTTTAGAGTTCAAATTCAAACACTGAAATAGAATTAGTTTTAAGACAAATGTAATATGTTATCTGGTCTGTACGACAACAAACATGTTGCTATGTCTGGCCGTAGCAACTGATTTTATAAAATTACTTAACATGAAATATAATTTATGATGCCAACTGAAAGTTTTTCAAGCGAACCAAAAATCTGAATGTCAAATCGTTGTGTTATCACTGCTTTTACGAGTACCTACTATGAATTATTTACTGATTAGTTTCTAATAATCGTCCAATTTGCCTACACATTGCTGTCTATTAACAAAACCATTACCTACGTTTAGTACATCGTCATTAGAAGGGGCTCCACTCAGCATTAATTTTGGTCGCTCGCAGTATTAGTTTTCAGTCTACAATGACAATCGGAATGGGCTGTGCGTGTAAATTGCGGAAAATACTCGTGACCGAGCATGAACGAAATGAACGAGTCATTTGCTAATTGATAAATTAATTCCAATATGTAAAATTGAAACAATATTTTCATTCAAATGCTGTAGTAATTATTTAATGATAAAAGTTTTTTTACTTATGGGAGTAATCTTGTTAGTACTTGTAAATATTGGTTGTATTTTGATTCACTTGAAGTTGGTCACAAATGCGTTGCTACCCTTGAGTAGAGATAATCGCTTCTTGTTATTATCTTGTACTCTACCTACAAAACCCACAGGCGGACTAAGAAGAGTTGTCTCAGGCTGATTCAAGCAATACAACTAATATTAATATTGCTACAAGTAATATAAATCCTACGCGAAACTGTTCTGTCACCTCTTGCAATACTTCGGACTACAAGCATAGTATTCGAGTATGTGCGACCAAAATTATGTTAACTAACAAATTACATTTCTATCACAATTATAACGTATCCTACTGTTCGAGTTTCATAGAAAGCTATTTGCACATAAGTTACGTAAACCTCATATTAAGCTAAGTGTTGATTATCAGCTTTGAGTATATAATATACTCGTGTGTTGTTCAAACCAATAGAGCTATAATTTTTATTGAAATAATATAATCCGATGTAAAAAAGAAGCGTTATTACAAATTATGCTTACCTCGGTGGATCGGGGGCGTATTTTGCGACGCAAGTGAGGTTGATATCCGACCCCGCGCGCACGAAAAGCTCCGGCCCGGATAGGATTTCGGCTTTTGACACTGGTGAAAGGAAAACAATTTATTCACATCAAAATATTGGCCTCAATTCGGTAACAAAACAGTCGCTTTTATGGCAGCACAGTTAATATTGAAGGCAAAATGGTATAAATTGGGAATTGAGTTTCATTTAGTAGGGTTCAACCTATAAGCGAAAATCATGTGTTTTCTTTTCATACCTACTAAAATATGGGTAAAGATATAAACACGAGGAAAACACATGTATTTGCTGATATTAGGTACACGTTTTACATTGCTTGTTTTATGAAAAATAAATAGATTTAGGTCAGTATTTACTTAAGCTTATGCTAGGTGGCCTGCGTTGATTCCAAGCGATCGACGAATTTAAGCTACGTCGGGCGCAGTCGGAAATTGGATGGGTGATCGATAGATGTGACAATATTATTTTCAGCGTTTTCGTGCTTCGGAGAGCACGTTAAGCCATTGCTTATGGTTGTTATTGTTAGGACAATCGTTAAGTCATATGGGAGGCCCTTGGGGGGTAAATTCTGGCAATTGGGCCCCATCACCAATCTGCACTAGAGTATTAATTATAAGGAGAGACCTATGCCCAGTAGTGAGCCCTTCATTTTTTGAGCCCAGTCGGTTCTTTGGGTGTGAATATGTATCGGATAGAGAAATTAATATACCACTGAATGCCTGCGGTCGCTATAAAGCCACAATGGAATTGCAGCAATTTATTGCGCTTCTTGTATAGCCACAAAACCATTTATTTCATGGATTAGTTTTATACTCATAGAAAATTATAGCGCAAGGAAAGTATGATTAAACGCAATAAGTTTTATTACATTTATGTTTTTTAGAATAAAATACAAAAATGGGCGGTACCGGTCTGACTTTAGGTATATTGCAATTAAAGAGGAATGTGTTTTTGTAATAATTATTAATTTCAACACACATATTACGCGAGTGTCTGAATTGTAAAAGTCTATATTACTTTTGTTAAATATCTTTCGCCGAAGTAGTTTCAAACCTATTTTATATATTTTTTCAAGAGTTGTCGTTATCGAGAGTGTATATGAGACGTATAACAAATAAGACATTATACAGTCGTGTGCTCATTAATAAAACTGAATATTTTTGCTCAATAAACATATTTGATATTGTAAAGGAAGTCGCAAGGACTCAATAATCAAGACATTGGGTAATAGAACGGTATACACAGTGAATAAGTAATCAGTAACTTTTTATTATTCTGGGCCACTCACTTATTGTACTGAAGAACAAGCCACGAATGATACAAATTCAATAATGTAACGCACAAAGACTAAGACAGAAAAGATAAATACTACGGAACCGTATGTTTAAAGTGATAAAAATGAAATAAAAAACTCGACTGCTAAAAAAAATCTTGCTTATGTTAATTTATGTAATATAATCTGTCAAGACTTTTAGGCTTTTAAGTGTAACAAAGAAATGGACTTATATACCTACATAAGCCCTAAAAGTTACCTTTCTTCAGGCACAGTAGTAAGTAATATTTTTTTTTAAAGATAGCACCAAGCTTCATTTTTGTTAATATGACCAGATTAATTCTATTCTATAAAACGTAACTTTGCAGCATTATGAAATAATGATAGAAGATTGAGCCCTGGAATAATTTAGCGTGAATCCATTGTAAGTTTACCATTTCTTTTTAAATATGTGCGGATTGTAAGGTGTTGAGAGAGGGTAACATATCTCAAAAGACAGCAGTGTACAAAGGCATTTTTGTGTTATGAAAAGCGTAACACAAAAATTTCTTTGTATATTTTGCGGCGTTTGCTATACAAGTATCATATTTTAGTCGAATTAGATGCCGCGTAAATTTCCTTTTACCATTTCATCATTATACAAATATTAAGAAGAAACATTGTACTGGAGTATATAGGATTTAGTAGTGTTTTATTCAGAAAAAAGTTATACGAGTATATGTATAAAGATATTAATTTGTATAAATAAAATTACAACTGAGAAAGCGATATAGTTGTTATACCTGTTACTGTACCTAATATTTTTCGAGGGTATGTACTATATGTACCTATAATATTTAAATCCATTACTTAGGCACACTCAACAGCCTCAAAATCTTAGCGGCTATCAACATATCTTTTTAATACGTAGTTATTAGTAATAAATAGTCTTAACAGCCGGGCTTATAATTTTTCTAATAATCACCACTAGTGTATAACTATCATTATGATTTATGTTTGTCACAATAGCAGCAAGAGGCGACACTTACCCACAACCGTAAGTCTAAACGATAAACTAATCTTCGGCTCAGTGGACACTTGGCACTCGTAGGCGCCAGAGTCCCGCGGCTGGGCGGGCGACACACGCAGTGTCCACTCGTCAGAGCCGTCGGCATGCAATGCCGCGAACCTAGCATCGCTGCTGTACGTGTGGACGCCAACCGTAAGAATGTGTAAGTCGCGTTTCCGAATCCAGGATACCTGCGGACAAGCACATAGTGTAAAAGTTAGTACTCAATAATATAAAAACACAAATCCTACCGGTAACCATTTATTGAGACAAAAATTGTATTTTCCTATCCTATAGCACTCCCGTAATGAATACATACATACATACAGGCGCTTAAAAAAATACTAGGGTGAAGTCGGGTTATATTATGTTATGTTACTTTGCTGCTTGCGTCAACGATGCGACTAAAATGTCCCACAAGGAATTTTACGAGTTTACAAAGTCATAGTAAAGTTACGTGTATTGACAATACACGTAATTTCTGTTTGAATAATTTAGTCGTATAATCCACTAATATAAGTAACTAATAATTATTATCAATGTAATAAAAATATTTAAAACAGCGGCAATTATTCCATATAGCAATAAAGATTAAGTATCTGGCCCACTCAATCATTTTTATTATAACTTCTTAGACTTATTCAC